>CM059445.1:24991670-25202670 GCA_030390025.1 Squalus acanthias
GAGAGAGAGAGAGACAGGGCGAGAGAGAGAGGGCGAGATAGACAGGGCGAGAGAGAGAGGGCGAGAGAGACAGGGCGAGAGAGAGAGAGGGCGAGACTGCGAGGGCGAGAGACAGGGCGAGAGAGAGAGGGCGAGAGAGAGAGGGCGAGAGAGAGAGAGGGCGAGAGAGAGAGGGCGAGAGGGCGAGAGGGAGAGGGCGAGAGGGCGAGAGGGAGAGGGCGAGAGGGCGAGAGTGAGAGGGCGAGAGGGAGAGGGCGAGAGGGAGAGAGGGAGAGGGTGAAAGGGAGAGAGGGAGAGGGCGAGAGAGACAGGGCGAGAGAGACAGGGCGAGAGAGACAGGGCGAGAGAGACAGGGCGAGAGAGACAGGGCGAGAGAGACAGGGCGAGAGAGACAGGGCGAGAGAGAGAGGGTGAGAGAGCGAGGGCGTGAGAGCGAGGGCGAGAGAGAGAGGGCGAGAGAGCGAGGGCGAGAGAGCGAGGGCGAGAGAGCGAGGGCGAGAGAGAGAGGGGGCGAGAGAGAGAGGGCGAGAGAGAGAGGGCGAGAGAGAGAGGGCGAGAGAGCTAGGGCGAGACAGACAGGGCAAGAGAGCGAGGGCGAGAGAGCGACGGCGAGAGAGCGAGGGCGAGAGAGAGAGGGCGAGAGAGCCAGGGCGAGATAGAGAGGGCGACAGAGAGAGGGCGAGAGAGAGAGAGGGCGAGAGAGAGAGGGCGAGAGAGAGGGCGAGATAGACATTGCGAGAGAGAGAGGGCGAGATAGACAGGGCGAGAGAGGGAGGGCGAGATAGACAGGGCGAGAGAGACAGGGCGAGATAGACAGGGCGAGATAGACAGGGAGAGAGAGAGAGGGATAGAGAGAGAGGGCGAGAGAGAGAGTGCGAGAGAGAGAGGGCGAGAGAGAAAGGGCGAGAGAGAAAGGGCGAGAGAGAGAGGGCAAGAGAGAGACATGGTGAGAGAGAGACAGAGAGAGAGACAGAGACAGAGAGAGAGACAGAGAGAGGGGGAGAGAGGGGGGGAGAGAGAGACAGACAGAGAGAGAGACAGAGAGAGAGGGAGAGAAAGAGACAGAGAGAGACGGAGAGAGAGACACAGAGAGAGACACAGAGAGAGACACAGAGAGAGACACAGAGAGAGAGAGAGGGACAGAGAGAGAGAGGGAGAGGGAGAGAGAGTGAGAGGGAGAGGGAGAGAGAGAGAAAGAGACAGAGACAGAGAGACAGACAGAGAGAGAGAGACAGAGAGAGAGAGAGAGACAGAGAGAGAGAGACAGAGAGAGAGAGACAGAGAGAGAGACAGAGAGACAGAGACAGAGAGAGACAGAGACAGAGAGAGACAGAGACAGAGAGAGACAGAGCCAGAGACAGAGCCAGAGAGAGAGACAGAGAGAGAGCCAGAGAGAGAGACAGAGAGAGAGGGACAGAGAGAGACAGAGAGACAGAGACGGAGAGAGAGAGAGAGAGTGACAGAGACGGAGAGAGAGACGGAGAGAGAGACGGAGAGAGAGATGGAGAGAGCGAGAGAGAGACAGAGAGAGAGAGAGAGAGACGGAGAGCAAGAGAGAGAGAGTGAGAGAGTCAGAGAGAGAGAGAGAGAGAGAGACAGAGAGACAGAGAGGGAGAGAGACAGAGAGAGAGAGAGGGCGAGAGGGCGAGAGAGAGGGCGAGAGAGCGAGCGAGAGAGTGAGGGCGAGAGAGAGCGAGGGCGAGAGAGCGAGGGCGAGAGAGAGAGGGCGAGAGAGAGAGGGCGAGAGAGAGAGGGCGAGAGAGAGAGGGCGAGAGAGAGAGGGCGAGAGAGAGAGGGCGAGAGAGAGAGGGCGAGAGAGAGACAGGGAGAGAGAGAGACAGGGCGAGAGAGACAGGGCGAGAGAGCGAGGGCGAGAGAGAGAGGGCGAGAGAGAGAGGGCGAGAGAGAGAGGGCGAGAGAGAGAGAGGGCGAGAGAGAGAGAGGGCGAGAGAGAGAGAGGGCGAGAGAGAGAGAGGGAGAGGGCGAGAGAGAGAGGGCGAGAGAGAGAGGGCGAGAGAGAGAGGGCGAGAGAGAGTGGGCGAGCGAGAGAGGGCGAGCGAGAGAGGGCGAGAGAGAGAGGGCGAGATAGACAGGGAGAGAGAGAGAAGGCGAGAGAGAGAGGGCGAGAGAGAGAGGGCGAGAGAGAGAGGGCGAGATAGACAGGGAGAGAGAGAGAGGGATAGAGAGAGAGGGCGAGAGAGAGAGTGCGAGAGAGAGAGGGCGAGAGAGAAAGGGCGAGAGAGAGAGGGCAATAGAGCCAGGGCGAGAGGGAGAGGGCGACAGAGAGAGGGCGAGAGAGACAGGGCGAGAGAGACAGGGCGAGAGAGACAGGGCGAGAGAGACAGGGCGAGAGACACAGGGCGAGAGAGATGGCGAGAGAGAGAGGGAGAGAGAGAGAGACAGGGCGAGAGAGAGAGGGCGAGATAGACAGGGCGCGAGAGAGAGGGCGAGAGAGCCAGGGCGAGAGAGAGAGGGCGAGACTGCGAGGGCGAGAGACAGGGCGAGAGAGAGAGGGCGAGAGAGAGAGGGCGAGAGAGAGAGAGGGCGAGAGAGAGAGGGCGAGAGGGAGAGGGCGAGAGGGAGAGGGTGAGAGGGCGAGAGGGAGAGGGCGAGAGGGAGAGGGCGAGAGGGAGAGAGGGAGAGGGCGAGAGGGAGAGAGGGAGAGGGCGAGAGAGAGAGGGTGAAAGAGAGATGGCGAGAGAGACAGGGCGAGAGAGACAGGGCGAGAGAGACAGGGCGAGAGAGACAGGGCGAGAGAGTGAGGGTGAGAGAGCGAGGGCGAGAGAGCGAGAGCGTGAGAGCGAGGGCGAGAGAGAGAGGGCGAGAGAGTGAGGGCGAGAGAGCGAGGGCGAGAGAGCGAGGGCGAGAGAGAGAGGGGGCGAGAGAGAGAGGGCGAGAGAGAGAGGGCGAGAGAGAGAGGGCGAGAGAGAGAGGGCGAGAGAGCTAGGGCGAGACAGACAGGGCAAGAGAGCGAGGGCGAGAGAGCGACGGCGAGAGAGCGAGGGCGAGAGAGAGAGGGCGAGAGAGCCAGGGCGAGATAGAGAGGGCGACAGAGAGAGGGCGAGAGAGACAGGGTGAGAGAGACAGGGCGAGAGACTCAGGGCGAGACAGAGAGGGCGAGAGAGAGAGGGCGAGAGAGAGAGAGAGGGCGAGAGAGAGAGGGCGAGAGAGAGGGCGAGATAGACATTGCGAGAGAGAGAGGGCGAGATAGACAGGGCGAGAGAGAGAGGGCGAGATAGACAGGGCGAGAGAGAGAGGGCGAGATAGACAGGGCGAGAGAGACAGGGCGAGATAGACAGGGCGAGATAGACAGGGAGAGAGAGAGGGATAGAGAGAGAGGGCGAGAGAGAGAGTGCGAGAGAGAGAGGGCGAGAGAGAAAGGGCGAGAGAGAGAGGGCAAGAGAGAGACAGGGTGAGAGAGAGACAGAGAGAGAGAGACAGAGACAGAGAGAGAGACAGGGGGAAAAATTCACTTGGTTGCGCCTCCCGTTAGCGCCTTAAGAGGGCGCTAATGGGGCGTTAAGCCGCTAACGCCCGGGCGCAGCGCTGTTTGCGCCGCTCGAGAACTTAACTTGAGATTGTGCGGCGGCGCTAAAACTTACCGCTGCGACCACCTGCGCGCGCAGATTGTGACGTCATTCCATGGTGCAACGCCCTTGGGGCGCCCCGGAGCGGAAATTGAGTGGCGCCCCCTGCCTTACCGCCTGGCGCTTCCAACGACCGGAAGACTGGAACGTTATCAATCGGTGTGGGGCGGGGGGGCGCTATTTAAAGGGGGCCTCTTCCTCTCTTTTTCTGTGGTCGACATTTATACACCACTCGTTCTGAGAGAGAGAGAGAGATTCGGAGAGAGAGAGAGAGAGACTTCTACATTGACTCAACGCTTTGTGAGGTAGTTTTGCCTAGTTCATCCTAACTTTGTTGCTACTTTAGTTGCTGTACCTCATTACTTTTCTGGCAAAGAGAATATGGGGGCTGCAATGATTGGGGGCGTCGTCCTGCTCCAGCTGAATCGGAGGATAGTGAGACGCAGACAGAGAGTGGCAATGATGGCCAGACGGAGGAGGGCCATCAGGTGCATGTACAGGAGAGCTTACCCTCCCAGGGTATATCGTGAACAGCTCTCCTACATCCATATGTCCGAGGAGCTGTGTTTGCGAAGGCTGCGATTCAGCAAGGAGGTGGTCACTGAGCTCTGCCACCTGCTGCAGCCAGATCTGCAGCCTCAGCTGAGGTCCAGGACGTCTCTGTCGGTGGCAGTGAAGGTCACAGTGGCTTTGAACTTCTACGCCACTGGCTCATTCCAAGCTGCTGTTGGGGACCTCGCCAATATCTCCCAGTTTGCGGTGCATCGCTGCATCCGGCAGGTCACCAATGCCCTCTTCAGAAGGAGACGAGACTTCATCTCTTTCCCTATGACCCCAGACAAGCAGCGTGACCGTGCTCTGGGCTTTGCGAGGGTAGCGGGCTTCCCCATGGTGCAGGGCGCCATTGACTGCACGCATGTGGCTTTGCGTGCTCCGCGAGAGAATGCAGAGGAATTCAGGAACAGAAAAGGGTTCCATTCCTTGAATGTGCAGTTGGTCTGTGACCACAGACAGGTGATTCTCGCTGTCAATGCCCACTATCCGGGCAGCTGCCACGATGCTTTCATCCTGCGCCAGACTACTGTGGCAGAAGTTTTCGAGGCACCGCATCAGCCAGTTGCTTGGCTTCTGGGGGACAAGGGGTACGCATTGAGCACCTGGCTGATGACACCGCTCCGTACGCCAAACACCCCTGCTGAGCTGCGGTACAATGAAAGCCATCAAGCAACCAGGAACATTATTGAGCGCACAATCGGCGTGCTGAAACAACGGTTCCGCTGTCTGGACCATTCCGGAGGAGCCCTGCAGTACTCGCCTGAGCAAGTTTCGAACTTCGTAGTCGTGTGCTGCATGTTGCACAACATGGCAATCCTCAGGACCCAGCCAATGCCACCAGGCCTTGTAGCACCACCAGAGGAGGAGGAGGAAGAGGAGGAAGAGGACGAGGACGATGATCATCAGCAGCACCAAGGCAGGAGGGCGGCCCACAATGGTCAAACTGCAAGGGCCGTCCGTCAACGACTAATAGCAAGCCGCTTCTAGGGCCCCTGCCATTGCTACAAACACTAATCAACCCAGCACGCAACCCCTAAGCCGGCCAAGGCACCAATAATTCCAACCACCAGCCATGTATATTTTGAATACAGAAACTTATTTATTTTACAAACTCTGTGTGTGTCAATTCCTCATGACAAACTCATAGAAATAAACACAAAAAAACAGTCAATAACATAACTGGTTCTCACAACCTGGAGATAATGTCCAAAACACTAAACAAAAGTTGGACCATGAACCTCGGCCTTTAATAAAAAGATGACCAGCATTTTGGCACACCTCCTACTTTTTGCCCTTCGAGGGTGATCTCCTTCCTTTGCGCACTTCCCCCCTTCCAACCCTACTGCTCCTCCGTAATGGGAACTCAGTGGCTGCAGCAAGGCTGGTGGAAGGCTGCTGCTCGTCAGACCCTGACACTGCAGATGCCCCTGAAGGACGGCCTCGACCACTTCTGGGCCTGGAGGGCCCGGCTGCAGACTGCACCAACTCTGCATGGGCGGAAGCAGTCTGTCCTACAGGCGGTGGCAAGTGCAGTGGAGAAGTGACAGTGTTGGCAGCAGGAATGCTGTCATCGTGAGAGAGGACAGCAACTCCCTGCTCGCCCGACACACTGGCACTCCCACGGGGCAGCACTTCAGCATCCGGAGCAATTTGCCGGAGAACAGATTGCTGGCCTGCTGCGGCGCGGTGACAGCCCCGGGGACATGTGCACGAACCATCGAGGATGGCAGCAGTCAGTGCTCGCGTGGCCTCAATCTGAGTCTGCATGAGAGCAGTCTCAGATGGGTTCCTGGCAGCCAGTGACTGAATTGCAGCACTAAGCTTTAGTGTGGCATCCGCCTGTGCTACAGCGAAGTGCTCCACACTCCTTGCCAGTGCTTCAATGCATTCGGGCACCCTTCCCACTGCACCCATGAGCTCAGTGTGCATGCCCACCGCCTGGCTGTTCATTTCTGCAATCAGGCGCTCCTCCTCTGCGTCCATTGCAGTAGGAGTGTCTGGCATACTCTCCCTCTGGGGAGAAGGCCCCCGTTCTTCCCTACCCCCCCCCATGGCGTTGCTGCAGCCCGCTGGGTCCTGTAGCTTCACCATCATCAGCCCCTTCCCCCCTGCTCCCCTCCGGGGAAGGCGTGTTCCCAGTGTGGGCATGGGCTTCCTCGGGAGAGGGTGGCACTGATGCTCCGGCTTCCTCTTCCTCCTCAGCTGCAGCATCACTCCCAGTGGCAGCTTCAGGGCCCGTCTCCTCAGCTGGTGAATCACCATCTGAAAGCAGGGAGGTACAAGAGTGGCTTTAGCGTGAGGACAGGGTGGCAGTAAGGGAGGAATAAGTGCAGCGAGTTAGCAAGTTGGATTGAAAGTGTCAAAGGCTGGTATTGTGAGGGACAAGTGGAAGGACAGAGGACAAAAAGGTGATGACCTTACCATTGCTGTCCACAACGGGGTCGGCGTCTCCAGTGGCGACGGGACCGATCACCCGGCTTGCCACAATCCTGTGGACGCGCTCCTCCAGATCGCTGAGGGGTTGCAGCTGAAGCCGCCCTCCACCCGTCCGTTGCTGCTGTCTCCGATTATGAGCCAGCTTAGCCTGCAAGAAAAAGGACAGCATCTGAGTAAATATACAGCCATGGTCTTGCCTGATGTGCCTCCCATAGGTGAATAGCCCTTACTGTATGCAGCCATGGTCTTGCCTGATGTGCCTCCCATAGGTGAATAGCCCTTACAATATACAGCCATGGTCTTGCCTGATGTGCCTCCCATAGGTGAATAGCCCTTACTGTATGCAAAGTGTGGAATGTGTGTGTGTGTTTGAGGAAAGGGCCATAGGTGTTGGATGAGTGTTGTGCATTGGGGTTTTAAGACCCTCTGGCCATAGAGTGAGGTTGAGATGGAGGGATGGAGAGGTATTGAGAAAAAGCCACTCACCCTGACGACCCGAGTGAGGTCGTTGAACTTTTTGCGGCATTGAACATGGGTCCTGGGCACCATGCTCCTGGAGGAGACGCTCTGAGCCACCTCCCTCCACACTCTTCTGAACTCGCGTGGCAAAGGCCTCCTGCCACTCTCCGGGAACAGCATGCATCGTCTGCGCTCCACTGCGTCAACCAGAGCATCCAAGGCCCGCTCGGTGAAGCGATGAGCGCGTTCTCTCACCCTCTCCATGCTTGGCAGCAAAATGGATTACAGGTCTCTCCAGGCTGAGATTCAAGGCTGCAATGAGCAGGGTGTGGCTGGGGAGCAAGTGGCCCACCCCCGCTTTAAGAAGTGGCCGGCGCCAGTGTGTCTGTGTTCCCTCGCTAACTGGCAGCAGCTGCGCTGCGCTCGTGCGCTGAGTTAGCGCCTCACTCCTTGGCCTTTGCGCCTTAAGAGAGGTGTGCAGCGCCTAATTTAGCGCTCCACTCACCTCCCGGGGCGGTAAAAGTGAAGTTTCCTGTCAGTGCCGATAATTAGCGCCAGGCGCTAATATTTGCGTCCGGACGATATTTGCGCCCCAAATGGGGCGCGACCTAATTTCTACCCCTATGTCTCTCTGCGACTCTGCCACTCTCTGGGACTCTGTTTCTCAGGGACTCTGCCTCTCTCTGGGACTCTGTCTCCTTGGGACTCTGCCTTTGGGACTGTGTCTCTCTGGGACTCTGTCTCTCTCTGGGCCTCTGCCTCTCTCTGGGACTCTGCCTCTCTCTGGGACTCTGCCTCTCTCTGGGACTCTGCCTCTTTCTGGGGAGCTGTCTCTCTGCGACTCTGCCATTCTCTGGGACTCTGTTTCTCTGGGACTCTGTCTCTCTGGGATTCTGCCTATCTCCGGGACTTTGTCTCTCTCCGGGACTCAGCCTCTCTCCGGGACTCTGCCTCTCTCCGGGACTCTGACTCTCTCCGGGACTCTGCCTCTCTCCGGGACTCTGCCTCTCTCCGGGACTCTGCATCTCTCTGGGACTCTGCCTCTCTCTGGGACTCTGCCTCTTTCTGGGACTCTGCCTCTTTCTGGAACTCAGCCTCTCTCTGAGACTCTGTCTCTCTCTGGGACACTCCACTCTCTGGGACACTCCTCTCTCTGGGATACTCCTCTCTCTGGGATACTCCTCTCTCTGGGATACTCCTCTCTCTGGGACTCTGACTCTCTCCGGGACTCTGCCTCTCTCCGGGACTCTGCCTCTCTCCGGGACTCTGCATCTCTCTGGGATGCTGTCTCTCTGGGACTCTGCCTCTCTCTGGGACACTGTCGATCTGGGACTCTGCCTCTTTGGGACTCTGCAGCCCTCTGGGTCTCTGTCTCTCTGGGACTCTGTCTCTCTGGGACTCTGCCTCTCTCTGGGACACTGTCATAGAACATAGAACATAGAACAGTACAGCACAGTACAGGCCCTTCGGCCCTCGATGTTGTGCCGAGCATTGTCCGAGACCAAGATCAAGCTATCACACTCCCTATCACTCTGGTGTGCTCCATGTGCTTATCCAATAACCGCTTGAAAGTTCCTAAAGTGTCCGACTCCACTATCACAGCCGGCAGTCCATTCCACACCCCAACCACTCTCTGAGTAAAGAATCTACCTCGGACATCCCTTCTATATCTCCCCCCATGCACCTTATAGTTATGCCCCCTTGTAACAGCTGCCTCTACCAGAGAAATAGTCTCTGAACATCCACTCTATCTATCCCCCTCATCATCTTATAAACCTCTATTAAGTCGCCTCTCATCCTCCTCCGCTCTAAAGAGAAAAGCCCCAACTCCCTCAATCTTTCCTCATAAGACCTCCCCCCCAAACCAGGCAGCATCCTGGTAAATCTCCTTTGCACTCTTTCCAATGCTTCTACGTCCTTCCTATAGTGAGGTGACCAGTACTGCACACAATATTCCAAATGTGGTCTCACCAAGGTCCTGTACAGTTGCAGCATAACCTCACGGTTCTTAAACTCAAACCCTCTGTTAATAAACGCTGTCCATCTGGGACTCTGCCTCTTTGGGACACTGCCGCTCTCTGGGTCTCTGTCTCTCTGGATCTCTGTCTCTCTGGGACTCTGTCTCTCTGAGACTATGCCTCTCTCTGGGACTCTGCCTCTCTCTGGGACTCTGCCTCTATATGGGACTCTGTCTCTATGGGACTCTGTCTCTCTGGGACTCAGTCTCTCTGGGAGTCTGCCAATCTCTGGGACTGTGTCTCTCTGGGACTCTGCCTCGTTCTGAGACACTGCCTCTCTGGGACTCTGCCTCTCTCTGGGACTCTGCCTCTCTCTGGGACTCTGCCTCTCTCTGGGACCCTACCTGTTTCTGGGACTCTGCATCTTTCTTGGATTCTGTCTCTCTGCGACTCTGCCATTCTCTGGGACTCTGTCTCCTTGGGACTCTGCCTTTGGGACTCTGTCTCTCTCTGGGACACTGCCAATCTCTGGGACTCTGCCTCTCTCTGGGACTCTGCCTCTCTCTGGGACTCTGCCTCTCTCTGGGACTCTGCCTCTCTCTGGGACTCTGCCTCTCTCTGGGACTCTGCCTCTCTCTGGGACTCTGCCTCTCTCTGGGACTCTGCCTCTCTCTGGGACTCTGCCTCTCTGGGACTCTGCCTCTCTCTGGGACTCTGCTCCTCTGGGACTCTGCCTCTCTCTGGGACTCTGCCTCTCTGGGACTCTGCCTCTCTCTGGGACTCTGCCTCTCTCTGGGACTCTGCCTCTCTCTGGGACTCTGCCTCTCTCTGGGACTCTGCCTCTCTCTGGGACTCTGCCTCTCTCTGGGACTCTGCCTCTCTCTGGGACTCTGCCTCTCTCTGGGACTCTGCCTCCTCTGGGACTCTGCCTCTCTCTGGGACTCTGCCTCTCTGGGACTCTGCCTCTCTCTGGGACTCTGCCTCTCTCTGGGACTCTGCCTCTCTCTGGGACTCTGCCTCTCTCTGGGACTCTGCCTCTCTCTGGGACTCTGCCTCTCTCCGGGAATCAGCCTCTCTCCGGGACTCTGCCTCTCTCCGGGACTCTGCCTCTCTCCGGGACTCTGCCTCTCTCCGGGACTCTGCCTCTCTCCGGGACTCTGCCTCTCTCCGGGTCTCTGCCTCTCTCCGGGACTCTGCCTCTCTCCGGGACTCTGCCTCTCTCCGGGACTCTGCCTCTCTCCGGGACTCTGCATCTCTCTGGGACTCTGCCACTCTCTGGGACTCTGCCTCTCTCTGGGACTCTGCCTCTTTCTGGGACTCTGCCTCTTTCTGGAACTCAGCCTCTCTCTGAGACACTGTCTCTCTCTGGGACACTCCTCTCTCTGGGACACTCCTCTCTCTGGGATACTCCTCTCTCTGGGATACTCCTCTCTCTGGGATACTCCTCTCTCTGGGACTCTGTCTCTCTCTGGGACTCTGCCTCTCTCTGGTACTATGTCTCTCTGCGACTCTGCCACTCTCTGGGACTCTGTTTCTCAGGGACTCTGCCTCTCTCTGGGACTCTGTCTCCTTGGGACTCTGCCTTTGGGACTGTGTCTCTCTGGGACTCTGTCTCTCTCTGGGCCTCTGCCTCTCTCTGGGACTCTGCCTCTCTCTGGTACTCTGCCTCTCTCTGGGACTCTGCCTCTTTCTGGGGTGCTGTCTCTCTGCGACTCTGCCATTCTCTGGGACTCTGTTTCTCTGGGACTCTGTCTCTCTGAGATTCTGCCTATCTCCGGAACTTTGTCTCTCTCCGGGACTCAGCCTCTCTCCGGGACTCTGCCTCTCTCCGGGACTCTGACTCTCTCCGGGACTCTGCCTCTCTCCGGGACTCTGCCTCTCTCCGAGACTCTGCCTCTCTCCGGGTCTCTGCCTCTCTCCGGGACTCTGCCTCTCTCCGGGACTCTGCCTCTCTCCGGGACTCTGCATCTCTCCGGGACTCTGCATCTCTCTGGGACTCTGCCTCTCTCTGGGACTCTGCCTCTCTCTGGGACTCTGCCTCTCTCTGGGACTCTGCCTCTTTCTGGACTCAGCCTCTCTCTGAGACTCTGTCTCTCTCTGGGACACTCCACTCTCTGGGATACTCCTCTCTCTGGGATACTCCTCTCTGGGACTCTGTCTCTCTCTGGGACTCTGCTTCTCTCTGGGACTCAGCCTCTCTCTGGGACTCTGCCTCTCTCTGGGACTCTGCCTCTCTGGGACTCTGTCTCTCTGAGACTCTGCCTCTCTCTGGGACTCTGCCTCTCTCTGGGACTCTGCCTCTCTCTGGGACTCTGCCTCTCTCTGGGACTCTGCCTCTCTCTGGGACTCTGCCTCTCTCTGGGACTCTGCCTCTCTCTGGGACTCTGCCTCTCTCTGGGACTCTGCCTCTCTCTGGGACTCTGCCTCTCTCTGGGACTCTGCCTCTCTCTGGGACTCTGCCTCTCTCTGGGACTCTGCCTCTCCCTGGGACTCTGCCTCTCTCTGGGACTCTGCCTCTCTCTGTGACTCTGCCTCTCTCTGGGACTCTGCCTCTCTCTGGGACTCTGCCTCTCTCTGGGACTCTGCCTCTCTCTGGGACTCTGCCTCTCTCTGGGACTCTGCCTCTCTCTGGGACTCTGCCTCTCTCTGGGACTCTGCCTCTCTCTGGGACTCTGCCTCTCTCTGGGACTCTGCCTCTCTCTGGGACTCTGCCTCTCTCTGGGACTCTGCATCTTTCTTGGATTCTGTCTCTGCGACTCTGCCATTCTCTGGGACTCTGTCTCCTTGGGACTCGGCCTCTGGGACTGTCTCTGTCTGGGACACTGCCAATCTCTGGGACTCTGCCTCTCTCTGGGACTCTGCCTCTCTCTGGGACTCTGCCTCTCTCTGGGACTCTGCCTCTCTCTGGGACTCTGCCTCTCTCTGGGACTCTGCCTCTCTCTGGGACTCTGCCTCTCTCTGGGACTCTGCCTCTCTCTGGGACTCTGCCTCTCTCTGGGACTCTGCCTCTCTCTGGGACTCTGCCTCTCTCTGGGACTCTGCCTCTCTCTGGGACTCTGCCTCTCTCTGGGACTCTGCCTCTCTCTGGGACTCTGCCTCTCTCTGGGACTCTGCCTCTCTCTGGGGACTCTGCCTCTCTCTGGGACTCTGCCTCTCTCTGGACTCTGCCTCTCTCTGGGACTCTGCCTCTCTCTGGGACTCGTCTCTCTGGGACTCTGCCTCTCTGGACTCTGCCTCTCTCTGGGACACTGCCTATCTCTGGGACTCTGCCTCTCTCTGGGACTCTGCCTCTCTCTGGGACTCTGCCTCTCTCTGGGACTCTGCCTCTCTCTGGGACTCTGCCTCTCTCTGGGACTCTGCCTCTCTCTGGGACTCTGCCCTCTCTCTGGGACTCTGCCTCTCTCTGGGACTCTGCCTCTCTCTGGGACTCTGCCTCTCTCTGGGACTCTGCTCTCTCTGGGACTCTGCCTCTCTCTGGGACTCTGCCTCTCTCTGGGACTCTGCCTCTCTCTGGGACTCTGCCTCTCTCTGGGACTCTGCCTCTCTCTGGGACTCTGCCTCTATCTGGGACTCTGCCTCTATCTGGGACTCTGTCTCATTGGGACTCTGCCTCTCATGAACTCTGCCTCTCTTTGAAACTCTATCCCTCTGGGATTCTAACACTCCCTGGGAATCTTTCTCTCAGGGACTCTGCCTCTTTCCGGGGCTCTGTCTCTCTGGGTCTCTGTCTCTCTGGGACTCTGTCTTTCTCTGGGACTCTGTCTTTCTGGGACTCTGTCTCTCTCTGGGACTCTGTCTCTCTGGGACTCTGCCACTCTCTGGACTCTGTCTCTCTGGGACTCTGCCTCTCTCTGGGACTCTGCCTCTCTCTGGGACTCTGCCTCTCTCTGGGACTCTGCCTCTCTCTGGGACTCTGCCTCTCTCTGGGACTCTGCCTCTCTCTGGGGACTCTGCCTCTCTCTGGGACTCTGCCTCTCTCTGGGACTCTGCCTCTCTCTGGGACTCTGCCTCTCTCTGGGACTCTGCCTCTCTCTGGGACTCTGCTCTCTCTGGGACTCTGCCTCTCTGGGACTCTGCCTCTCTCTGGGACTCTGCCTCTCTCTGGGACTCTGCCTCTCTCTGGGACTCTGCCTCTCTCTGGGACTCTGCCTCTCTCTGGGACTCTGCCTCTCTCTGGGACTCTGCCTCTCTCTGGGACTCTGCCTCTCTCTGGGACTCTGCCTCTCTCTGGGACTCTGCCTCTCTCTGGGACTCTGCCTCTCTCTGGGACTCTGCCTCTCTCTGGGACTCTGCCTCTCTCTGGGACTCTGCCTCTCTCTGGGACTCTGCCTCTCTCTGGGACTCTGCCTCTCTCTGGGACTCTGCCTCTCTCTGGGACTCTGCCTCTCTCTGGGACTCTGCCTCTCTCTGGGACTCTGCCTCTCTCTGGGACTCTGCCTCTCTCTGGGACTCTGCCTCTCTCTGGGACTCTGCCTCTCTCTGGGACTCTGCCTCTCTCTGGGACTCTGCTCTCTCTGGGACTCTGCCTCTCTCTGGGACTCTGCTCTCTTGGGACTCTGCCTCTCTGGGACTCTGCCTCTCTCTGGGACTCTGCCTCTCTCTGGGACTCTGCCTCTCTCTGGGACTCTGCCTCTCTCTGGGACTCTGCCTCTCTCTGGGACTCTGCCTCTCTCTGGGACTCTGCTACTCTCTGGGACTCTGCCATTCTCTGGGACTCTGCTCTCTCTGGGACTCTGCCTCTCTGGGACTCTGCTCTCTCTGGGACTCTGCCTCTCTCTGGGACTCTGCCTCTCTCTGGGACTCTGCCTCTCTCTGGGACTCTGCCTCTCTCTGGGACTCTGCCTCTCTCTGGGACTCTGCCTCTCTCTGGGACTCTGCCTCTCTCTGGGACTCTGCCTCTCTCTGGGACTCTGCCTCTCTCTGGGACTCTGCCTCTCTCTGGGACTCTGCCTCTCTCTGGGACTCTGCCTCTCTCTGGGACTGCTGCTCTCTCTGGGACTCTGCCTCTCTCTGGGACTCTGCTCGCTCTGGGACTCTGCCTCTCTTGGGACTCTGCCTCTCTCTGGGACTCTGCTCTCTCTGGATCTCTGCTCTCTCTGGGACTCTGCCTCTCTCTGGGACTCTGCCTCTCTCTGGGACTCTGCCTCTCTCTGGGACTCTGCCTCTCTCTGGGACTCTGCCTCTCTCTGGGACTCTGCCTCTCTCTGGGACTCTGCCTCTCTCTGGGACTCTGCCTCTCTCTGGGACTCTGCCTCTCTCTGGGACTCTGCCTCTCTCTGGGACTCTGCCTCTCTCTGGGACTCTGCCTCTCTCTGGGACTCTGCCTCTCTCTGGGACTCTGCCTCTCTCTGGGACTCTGCCTCTCTCTGGGACTCTGCCTCTCTCTGGGACTCTGCCTCTCTCTGGGACTCTGTCTCCTTGGGACTCGGCCTCTGGGACTGTCTCTGTCTGGGACACTGCCAATCTCTGGGACTCTGCCTCTCTCTGGGACTCTGCCTCTCTCTGGGACTCTGCCTCTCTCTGGACTCTGCCTCTCTCTGGGACTCTGCCTCTCTCTGGGACTCTGCCTCTCTCTGGGACTCTGCCTCTCTGGGACTCTGCCTCTCTCTGGACTCTGCCTCTCTGGGACTCTGCCTCTCTCTGGGACTCTGCCTCTCTCTGGGACTCTGCCTCTCTCTGGGACTCTGCCTCTCTCTGGGACTCAGCATCTTTCTGGACAGCTGTCTCTGCGACTCTGCATTCTCTGGGACTCTGTCTCCTTGGGACTCGGCCTCTGGGACTGTCTCTGTCTGGGGATTCTGCCTCTCTCTGGGACTCAGCCTCTCTCTGGACTTCTGCCTCTTCTCTGGGACTCTGCCCTCTCTGGGACTCTGCCTCTCTCTGGGACTCTGCCTCTCTCTGGGACTCTGCATCTTTCTTGGATTCTGTCTCTGCGACTCTGCCATTCTCTGGGACTCTGCCTCTCTCTGGGACTCTGCCTCTCTCTGGGACTCTTCCTCTCTCTGGGACTCTGCATCTTTCTTGGATCTGCCTCTGCGACTCTGCCATTCTCTGGGACTCTCCCTCTCTCTGGACTCTGCCTCTCTCTGGGACTCTGCCTCTCTCTGGACTCTGCCTCTCTCTGGACCTCTGCCTCTCTCTGGGACTCTGCCTCTCTCTGTCTCTGGGACTCTGCCTCTCTCTGGGACTCTGCCTCTCTCTGGGACTCTGCCTCTCTCTGGGACTCTGCCTCTCTCTGGGACTCTGCCTCTCTCTGGGACTCTGCCTCTCTCTGGGACTCTGCCTCTCTCTGGGACTCTGCCTCTCTCTGGGACTCTGCCTCTCTCTGGGACTCTGCCTCTCTCTGGGACTCTGCCTCTCTCTGGGACTCTGCCTCTCTCTGGGACTCTGCCTCTCTCTGGGACTCTGCCTCTCTCTGGGACTCTGCCTCTCTCTGGGACTCTGCCTCTCTCTGGGACTCTGCCTCTCTCTGGGACTCTGCCTCTCTCTGGGACTCTGCCTCTCTCTGGGACTCTGCCTCTCTCTGGGACTCTGCCTCTCTCTGGGACTCTGCCTCTCTCTGGGACTCTGCCTCTCTCTGGGACTCTGCCTCTCTCTGGGACTCTGCCTCTCTCTGGGACTCTGCCTCTCTCTGGGACTCTGCCTCTCTCTGGGACTCTGCCTCTCTCTGGGACTCTGCCTCTCTCTGGGACTCTGCCTCTCTCTGGGACACTGCCTCTCTCTGGGACTCTGCCTCTCTCTGGGACTCTGCCTCTCTCTGGGACTCTGCCTCTCTCTGGGACTCTGCCTCTCTCTGGGACTCTGCACTCTCTGGGACTCTGCCTCTCTCTGGACTCTGCCTCTCTCTGGAGACTCTGCCTCTCTCTGGACTCTGCCTCTCTCTGAGGACTCTGCCTCTCCTGGGACTCTGCCTCTCTCTGGGACTCTGCCTCTCTCTGGGACTCTGCCTCTCTCTGGGACTCTGCCACTCTCTGGGACTCTGCATCTTTCTTGGATTCTGTCTCTGCGACTCTGCCATTCTCTGGGACTCTGCTCTCCTTGGGACTCGGCCTCTGGGACTGTCTCTGTCTGGGACACTGCCAATCTCTGGGACTCTGCCTCTCTCTGGGACTCTGCCTCTCTCTGGACTCTGCCTCTCTCTGGGACTCTGCTCTCTCTGGGACTCTGCCTCTCTCTGGGACTCTGCCTCTCTCTGGGACACTGCCTCTCTCTGGGACTCTGCCTCTCTCTGGGACTCTGCCTCTCTCTGGGACTCTGCCTCTCTCTGGGACTCTGCCTCTCTCTGGGTCTCTGCCTCTCTCTGGGACTCTGCCTCTCTCTGGGACTCTGCCTCTCTCTGAGACTCTGCCTCTGTCTGGGACTCTGCCTCTGTCTAGGACTCTGCCTCTGTCTGGGACTCTGCCTCTCTCTGGGACTCTGCCTCTCTCTGGGACTCTGCCTCTCTCTGGGACTCTGCCTCTCTCTGGGACTCTGCCTCTCTCTGGGACTCTGCCTCTCTCTGGGACTCTGCATCTTTCTTGGATTCTGTCTCTGCGACTCTGCCATTCTCTGGGACTCTGCCTCTCTCTGGGACTCTGCC
Organism: Squalus acanthias; assembly: GCA_030390025.1. Lineage (NCBI taxonomy): Eukaryota > Metazoa > Chordata > Chondrichthyes > Squaliformes > Squalidae > Squalus > Squalus acanthias. The sequence continues at coordinate 25,008,245 of CM059445.1, forward strand.
TCTCTCTGGGACTCTGCCTCTCTCGGGACTCTGCATCTTTCTTGGATTCTGTCTCTGCGACTCTGCCATTCTCTGGGACTCTGCCTCTCTCTGGGACTCTGCATCTTTCTTGGACTCTGTCTCTGCGACTCTGCCATTCTCTGGGACTCTGTCTCCTTGGGACTCGGCCTCTGGGACTGTCTCTGTCTGGGACTCTGCCTCTCTCTGGGACTCTGCCTCTCTCTGGGACTCTGCCTCTCTCTGGGACTCTGCCTCTCTCTGGGACTCTGCCTCTCTCTGGGACTCTGCCTCTCTCTGGGACTCTGCCTCTCTCTGGGACTCTGCCTCTCTCTGGGACTCTGCCTCTCTCTGGGACTCTGCCTCTCTCTGGGACTCTGCCTCTCTCTGGGACTCTGCCTCTCTCTGGGTCTCTGCCTCTCTCTGGGACTCTGCCTCTCTCTGGGACTCTGCCTCTCTGGGACTGTCTCTGGACACTGCCTCTCTGGGACTCTGCCTCTCTCTGGGACTCTGCCTCTCTTCTGGGACTCTGCCTCTCTCTGGGACTCTGCCTCTCTCTGGGACTCTGCCTCTCTCTGGGACTCTGCCTCTCTCTGGGACTCTGCCTCTCTCTGGGACTCTGCCTCTCTCTGGGACTCTGCCTCTCTCTGGGACTCTGCCTCTCTCTGGACTCTGCCTCTCTGGGACTCTGCCACTCTCTGGGACTCTGACTCCTTGGGACTCTGCCTCTCTCTGGGACACTGCCACTCTCTGGGACTCTGCCTCTCTCTGGGACTCTGCCTCTCTCTGGGACTCTGCCTCTCTCTGGGACTCTGCCTCTCTCTGGGACTCTGCCTCTCTCTGGGACTCTGCCTCTCTCTGGGACTCTGCCTCTCTCTGGGACTCTGCCTCTCTCTGGGACTCTGCCTCTCTCTGGGACTCTGCCTCTCTCTGGGACTCTGCCTCTCTCTGGGACTCTGCCTCTCTCTGGGACTCTGCCTCTCTCTGGGACTCTGCCTCTCTCTGGGACTCTGCCTCTCTCTGGGACTCTGCCTCTCTCTGGGACTCTGCCTCTCTCTGGGACTCTGCCTCTCTCTGGGACTCTGCCTCTCTCTGGGACTCTGCCTCTCTCTGGGACTCTGCCTCTCTCTGGGACTCTGCCTCTCTCTGGGACTCTGCCTCTCTCTGGGACTCTGCCTCTCTCTGGGACTCTGCCTCTCTCTGGGACTCTGCCTCTCTCTGGGACTCTGCTCTCTCTGGGACTCTGCTCTCTCTGGACTCTGCCTCTCTCTGGACTCTGCTCCCTCTGGGACTCTACCTCTCTCTGGAATCTGCCTCTTTCTGGGACTCTGCCTCTCTCTGGGACTCTGCCTCTCTCTGGGACTCTGCCTCTCTCTGGACTCTGCCTCTCTCTGGGACTCTGCCTCTCTCTGGGACTCTGCCTCTCTCTGGGACTCTGCCTCTCTCTGGGACTCTGCCTCTCTCTGGGACTCTGCCTCTCTCTGGGACTCTGCCTCTCTCTGGGACTCTGCCTCTCTCTGGGACTCTGCCTCTCTCTGGGACTCTGCCTCTCTCTGGGACTCTGCCTCTCTCTGGGACTCTGCCTCTCTCTGGGACTCTGCCTCTCTCTGGGACTCTGCCTCTCTCTGGGACTCTGCCTCTCTCTGGGACTCTGCCTCTCTCTGGGACTCTGCCTCTCTCTGGGACTCTGCCTCTCTCTGGGACTCTGCCTCTCTCTGGGACTCTGCCTCTCTCTGGGACTCTGCCTCTCTCTGGGACTCTGCCTCTCTCTGGGACTCTGCCTCTCTCTGGGACTCTGCCTCTCTCTGGGACTCTGCCTCTCTCTGGGACTCTGCCTCTCTCTGGGACTCTGCCTCTCTCTGGGACTCTGCCTCTCTCTGGGACTCTGCCTCTCTCTGGACTCTGCCTCTCTCTGGGACTCTGCCTCTCTCTGGGACTCTGCCTCTCTCTGGGACTCTGCCTCTCTCTGGGACTCTGCCTCTCTCTGGGACTCTGCTCTCTCTGGGACTCTGCCTCTCTCTGGGACTCTGCCTCTCTCTGGGACTCTGCTCTCTCTGGGACTCTGTCTCTCTGGGACTCTGCCTCTCTCTGGGACTCTGCCTCTCTCTGGGACTCTGCCTCTCTCTGGGACTCTGCCTCTCTCTGGGACTCTGCCTCTCTCTGGGACTCTGCCTCTCTCTGGGACTCTGCCTCTCTCTGGGACTCTGCCTCTCTCTGGGACTCTGCCTCTCTCTGGGACTCTGCCTCTCTCTGGGACTCTGCCTCTCTCTGGGACTCTGCCTCTCTCTGGGACTCTGCCTCTCTCTGGGACTCTGCCTCTCTCGGGGACTCTGCCTCTCTCGGGGACTCTGCCTCTCTCGGGGACTGTGCCCCTCTCGGGGACTCTGCCCCTCTCGGGGACTCTGCCCCTCACTGGGAATCTGCCCCTCGCTGGGACTCTGCCCCTCGCAGGGACTCTGCCCCTCGCTGGGACTCTGCCCCTCGCTGGGACTCTGCCGCTCTCTGGGACTCTGCCGCTCTCTGGGACTCTGCCGCTCTCTGGGACTCTGCTGCTCTCTGGGACTCTGCGCTCTCTGGGACTCTGCCTCTCTCTGGGACTCTGCCTCTCTCTGGGACTCTGCCGCTCTCTGGGATTCTGTTTGTCTTGGCCTCTGCCTGTCTCTGGGACTCTGTCCCTCTGGGACTCTGTCTCTCTGGGATTCTGCCTCACTCTGTGACTCTGACTCTCATGAACTCTGCCTCTCTTTGAAACTCTGTCCCTCTGGGATTCTACCACTCCCTGGGAATCTGTCTTTCTGGGACTCTGCCTCTTTCTGGGGCTCTGTCTCTCTCTGCGGGACTCTGCCTCTCTGCGGGACGCTGCCTCTCTGCGGGACGCTGCCTCTCTGCGGGACGCTGCCTCTCTGCGGGACGCTGCCTTTTGGGACTCTGCCTCCACCGGGGACTCTGCCAGAGAGATGCAGAGTCCCAGAGAAACCGAGACCCAGAGAGAGGCAGAGTCCCAGATAGACAGTGTCCCAGAGAGAGGCAGAGTCCCATAAACACAGAGTCCCAGAGAGAGGCAAAGTGCCAGGGAGACAGAGTCCCAGAGAGAAGCAGAGATCCAGAGAGACAGAATCCCGGAGACAGGCAGACTCCCAGAGAGTCAGAGTCCCAGAGACAGGCAGAGTCCCAGAGAGACATAATCCCAGAGAGTGGCAGACTCTGTCTCTTCCTGTGGCTCTGTCTCTCTGCGACTCTGCCACTCTCCATGACTCTGTCTCTATGGGATTCTGCCTCTCTCTGGGACTTTGTCTCTCTCTGGGACTCCTCTGCCTCTCTCTGGGACTCCTGTGCCGCTCTCTGGGACTCCTGTGCCTCTCTCTGAGACGACTCTCTGCCTCTCTCTGGGACTCTGCCTCTCCCTGGGACACTGCCTCTCTCTGGGACTCTGCCTCTCTCTGGGACACTGCCTTTCTCTGGGACTCTGCCTCTCTCTGGGACACTGCCTCTCTCTGGGACTCTGCCTCTCTCTGGGACTCTGCCTCTCTCTGGGACTCTGCCTCTCCCTGGGACACTGCCTCTCTCTGGGACTCTGCCTCTCTCTGGGACTCTGCCTCTCCCTGGGACACTGCCTCTCTCTGGGACTCTGCCTCTCTCTGGGAATCTGCCTCTCCCTGGGACACTGCCTCTCTCTGGGACTCTGCCTCTCTCGGGGGCTCTGCCTCTCTCTGGGACTCTGCCTCTCTCTGGGACACTGCCTCTCTCTGGGACTCTGCCTCTCTCTGGGACTCTGCCTCTCTCTGGGACTCTGCCTCTCTCTGGGGCTCTGCCTCTCTCTGGGACTCTGCCTCTCTCTGGGACACTGCCTCTCTCTGGGACTCTGCCTCTCTCTGGGACGACTCTGCCTCTCTCTGGGACTTATTTGCCTCTCTCTGGGACTCTGCCTCTCTCTGGGACGACTCTGCCTCTCTCTGGGACGAATCTGCCTCTCTCTGGGACTTCTCTGCCTCTCTCTGGGACGACTCTGCCTCTCTCTGGGACGACTCTGCCTCTCTCTGGGACGACTCTACGCCTCTCTCTGGGACTCCTCTGCCTCTTTCTGGGATGAATCTGACCCTCTCTGGGACTCTCTCTCGGGGACTCTGCTGTTTTTGAAAAATGAATTCACTCGAGTCTGTCTCAAAACAGAAGATCACAGTTTATTTAACAGTGTGCGCTGGGAGAAGAGCCATAGACCCCGCGGTCTAGTGATCCACTTCTCGTCGTTACAGTGGTATCGGAACTTCTTTTATACATTATAGGGTCGGATACGCAATTCATTACATACAAATGTCTTCACCCAATCACATTCCCCCAGCAACAAACTCCTTAATTATAATCTGCACTTTAAGCTAAATGTTCTTGTTACTTCCCTTCCGAAACAATAAACATAGAGTGTTGCGTCACATCTGTCCAGCCGGACTGGCTGGTCATGCGGTGATTGGTTCTCAAGTGTAACCGTTGTACTATTATTGTCTTAGTGGGCCTCAAGTTGCCTCACACGTACGCATGTTGACCACAGACATTACTCATCGCACTGTGTCAGCGAAACCATTCTGTATTTACGAATTTCCCTTTTACAGCACATTCTTTAACTTTTACGTTGCTGCTTTAAGCTCTTTAATTTTTACCCTAACAGTCCCTCCTGTTGGTCCCTGATCAAAACTCCTTTTGTGACAGGCAACCAGCATCATACGGATTTCTGGTAATGTAAGTAGATTTGTTTACATTCCAGGGGCTCACAGTCCGTTAGTCAGACTGTGGCATCCTTGTATAGGGACTCATATCCACACATCTCTCTCTCCGGGTGTCACTTGATTAACCATCATGACACTTACAGCAGGCTGTGACATTTGAGCGCAACAACATTTTAACAATAGGGCCAGACCATACATCACTAATATTATAACAAAGAACAAAATCAATCCTTGTGCTAATGATGTCCCGAGTGATCCCAACCATCCAGTTGCCCAGCCCCAGAGGGTGGATGCCGGAGGTTGTTTTAATTTATTTACTTCTTCCTGTATGTGTTCTGCCAAGTTAGTTATTGCTTCTGAGTTATCTGGTATGTAGGTGCAACATTCTGTACCTATTAGGGCACAGGTTCCCCCTTTTTCCGCCAACACATAGTCAAGGGCCATCCGATTTTGTAGAGCTACTGTGCGGAGGGCTACCATCTCTGCTTCAGCTGTATCGTTGGCCACCTGCTCCAAGACGGAGGCCTGGTTAATGGATTCCCTTGCCAATTTACCCGTTCCATACCAGGGGAACGCAATTGCCCAGAATCTTTCAGTCTCCGTGATGGCTCGTCTGGCTCTCCCGTGGAGGTCCTTCAGCGAACCCATGTGATATATGTAGGGTACGACATAAGCCAGATAACAAGAACCCGTCCATTCTCGGGGCAACCAGGGATAGGCCCTCTGACCGCACACGAAATGAGTCCTGTTGTAGGGGGTATACTTATTTACCTCTGGGGGGTCCCATTGTACTGAGAAGTCACCACTTCTGTTTAGTGATGGGAGTTTCACACTACCCGTCTCACCAGGCAAGGCAATGTTATATGTGCAGTTATTGTAGCCCACAATAGGATCTGTCGGTTGTCCCCTCTTTACGAGACATAGTCCCCCCCCTTTGTCCCTTCTTACTCCTCGTTCTCAGGAACGGTGGTAGATAGGAATCGTTATATGTTGACCGTGTCCACCCACTACAATATTCTGGGTTGTACCCATGACGTTGGAGCTTTGCTATAGTTCTGCCGTCTGTCTTGGCTTCATAACAGCCCACACTTGTGCATCCTGCTCTAACTCCAAACATCCAACTGACCGTCTCATCATCACTAAGTGGGATTGGTTGTAGGGGGACTCCTCCTCCGAGTGCGTGGGGACATGGGCGCAGACCCAACAACTGGCAACATCAACTCTCTTGGCATATGTGTATGACATATATAAAAAGGTGTTCACCCGTAACCCTCTTTTGGCCCGTGGGGGTACTCTAGCCTGGGTCCTCCCGAGGCTACATATTATGATTATACAAACTAGCAAACTACACATGATATTGCGTAACACGTTCATCTTATCACTTCATGTTAACAATGTCCCAAAGGCTATATCGCCAACCGAACCGCTTTGTTGCTTGAAGATTCTATTTTCCTGTGGGGGTGAATAGAATACTGTCATTAGGCTGGTTCCTCGATAATAATCATTTGGATTCCCTCCTCCAGCTCGACCGGTTGGAGTCGATGGGATTGCTCCCATACATGCTTCAGGATACTTCCCAGGGTGTATCCCATTAGGATAATGCATATTGTCCATACCAACGTTCGTACTAGCACCCACTCCCATTCTTTGTATTGTCTAGCGTATTCTTCACTTCCTACAAAAGGTACTTGCTCTGGTGTAGCCATTTTTAAGCTGGCGAAGGGTCATAGACTTTTAGCTGTTTCCAGTGCTTCCATCATCCCATGCCCTTCATATCAATGCAAGCACACGTATCTCCACTAATTAGAATCTGATATGGTCCTGACCATTTTGGGGCAAACCCGGGTTTCCCTGGTAACCCTTTAACCATTACTTTAGTCCCGGCTGGAGGGATATATGGGAACGTGGTCAATTCTAAATCCTTATCCTTTTCTTCCTGTCTGTCCCGCGTTTGCTGCCTCATTTCCTTTATTTGACTGCTTAATTCGAGGACATACCTTCAGAGCTTATCCTTTAGAGGACCCACATCCTCTCCTCCAGTTATTATGCCATGGGGGAGTTGCATTGCCCTCCCCGTCATTAGCTCATATGGTGATAAGCCCGTTGTTTGGTTTGGGGTGGCTCTTAGTTTCATTAAGACTGCTGGTAACACATCAACCCACTGTTGATGTTTGTCCCCTAAAGCCTTGGCTAAGGCTGTTTTCAAGGTTCTGTTCATTCGTTCCACCATTCCAGAACTTTGGGGATGGTACGGAATGTGGAATTTCTGCTTTATGCCCATCCACTTGCATACATTCTTCACTACTGCTCCCGTAAAGTGAGTTCCCTGATCTGAGTCAATTTGGATCGGTATTCCCCACCTCGGAATTATTTCCTCTGCCATTATTTGTGCCACGGTGGTGGCAGTACAGTTCCGGGTTGGGAATGCCTCGACCTACCTAGTAAACTGGTCTATTATTACCAGGCAATACCTCTTACCCCTTGACGTGGGGAGAGGTCTGGTGAAGTCTATTTGTATATTTTCCCATGGGCCCCTTGGCTGTGGTTGGTGGGCCATCCGTATCTTAACGGGTCGTCCTGTTTTGAGGTCGCCCATACTGACTTCATTGCCTTGCATATAATCCCATAGTCTCCTTCCTCCTTCCAGTCCCGGGCCACGAGTTTTGCACTTCCTACTGTTGCCAAATGGCAAAGTGGCTTTCCCCAGTTGACTTTGTTCCCGTCTCCCTGTACCCAGGATAACTTTCCTTGTCGTGAATCTATTAACAGGAATAGATTTGTTAAAAGAATTTAATCTAAGATAGTCCCCTCACTGTTTGGGCATACATAAAATTGTGCGGGTAATAGTCTTCCCGCTAATTCCAATACTTGTACCTCACTTTTAAATGCACGTAAACGCTCCCCTCCCAACCCCACTATGTCTATCCTTTGTTTGGTGAGGGGAAGGGGTACAGAAGCTCTCGTGTCTACTAACATATCGCACTGCCGGCCCCCTAACAGTGCCGGTACATAGACTCTGGGATCTTCCTTCTCCCTCTTGTAGGGGTTCGCTGCTAGTCAGTGGCCACCACCCTGTTCCTTTACATACTGCAGGAACTTTAGATACATATCAATGGTCCCGGTCTGGTTTTGCTCTTCCTTTTTTGTCCAACATGTAGAATTCGCAATATATCGCGATTTCATTAATAAGGAGAAAAACACATAGTTTCGTTCAAACAGCTTTTATTTCAGCAGAATGCTGTCAGGTTTTCAAAGTGGACACAAGCAGCTTGTAAAATGGCAGCCGCGCCTCGTGGCAGAACATTCTAGACTTTTTCGACAGGCAGACAAGATGGCGTTCCAATAAACATTTGTGCAAGATCGATCAAGACTCAGCACATTTAAGATAATACACGAGACATCATAGAAACATAGAAACATAGAATCTAGGAGCAGGAGTAGGCCATTCGGCCCGTCGAGCCTGCTCCGCCATTCAATACGATCATGGCTGATCATCCAAATCCAGTACCCTGTCCCTGCTTTAATCCCCACAGTACACATATCCCACCCTACCACCGTAACCCCACGTATTTAATTCCCCCTAACATATCCCATCCTATCCCCATAACCCCACATATTTAATCCCCCCTAACACTAAGGGTCAATTTATCATAGCCAAATCAACCTAAGCCACACATTTTTGGACTGTGGGAGGAAACCGGAGTACCCGGAGGAAACCCACGCAGACACGGGGAGAATGTGCAAACTCCACACAGACAGTCACCCGAGGTCAGATTCGAACCCGGGTCTCTGGCGCTGTGAGGCACCAGTGCTAACCACTATGCCACCGTGTTGCCCATGGGTTTACAGTATACACATAAATACTGAAATCGGTCTCCCAGGTGCGAATAAGGGCTATTGTACCAAGTAATCAAGAACCCATCCAAAGACATTAATATGTAAAATCCCAACGACTCTACGATGAGAGAGCCGTTAGCGGGTAGTTACAGAAAACACTTGGAAGCCCCAAAACCCCTCCAGGGAGAACACCGACCGATTAAACAATGGGAGAAATATTAACAGGTACTCAGACAATTACGAGTATCCCCGAAACCCATTAAAACGGAGATCACCCTATACAAGAAATTTGAGCGCCAAACCCTAACAAAAGAAAAGACATTAAGGTTGGGCGGGAAAAGGAAGATTTTTGCACTATAATTACAAGCTCCAAACCGTCCATCTTTCTCTTATTCGGTTGACTCTTATCTTGCTGGTGTTTATCCTCGTGGCTGCTCTTGACTCGCCGTTTTGTTCCTGATTGCCTCGTGTCTCTTTTCAAAAGACTGTTGAACTTTACGATCCACTCGGATCTACCTCGTGGCGTGTCGCGAAGACCTGTGTAGAACTGGGCTCTGAAGCCTTGAAGCGGGCGCACCATCCCGATAAGTCGGTAAACGGTGTTGGAACCGAAGGCCCGAGATGAGATGAGATGAGATGAGAAGAGAAGAAGACCATACTTATCGCCACGGTCAGTAAGCTCCGACTGCGCCTGTAGGTCGAATAGACACTTTCCTTGCCAGGAAGACTTCTTCGAGTTTTACAGACCTGCCAGGAAGATTATTCTTCGAATTTTATCGTACCTGTGCGAGGGCACAGGAAGACTCTTTTTTGAGTAGTGTCGGAACTCCGAGGACAACACAGATCTTCATGACAGCAGACGTTCCAGCCTGCTAGCCGGAGCAGAAACGAGTAAACAAGTGGGGCACGGAGACCCCCTGATCGACACGTGGGTGCGCGGTGAAAAACATCCGATCAGAGTTTTCGGAATTCTCCGAGTTATCACGAGTGGTGAGCATGAGTCTCGATCCTACGAATCTAGCTTAGGACAGATATTGATAGGGGAGGGTTTTAAGTATTAAGGATAATTGTAATGTGTGCCCCCATTTACGATGTGTCGTTCGTTCCTCGTTTCCCTGAAATCAATTACATAACTGCGTGTAAGATTGTACTGTCATTAATCTGTGCTTATGACATGTATTTCGTAATCTTAAATAATATGCAATAAAGATTTTCCATTTCGTACCACTCAACCGAGTCTACCTGAGTTTCATCTCCATTACTGCTCTCGCATCTAAGTCCAGTGTCAGAACCGTAAGGGCGAGTGGGTCGAACCACTCACAGGTGTCTCGTGCTCCCAGACTGGCTGGAGACCGGAACAGGCAACAAGGCCTAAACTCGCACTAGCATCCAGGCTGCACAGAGCCACACGAATCTCACAGGTTCAGAGACAAAAAACCCTTACATAAAATGGCGACCACGGCAGGACACTGGCAGCGAGAGGGTAGTGTGTTAGACTTTGGTGTGAATGTACGAAATGTCATGCAGGAAAAGATAGCAGATTATGTATTCGGAAAGGTAAATTTAACTAAGAAATGGATAAGTGACCTGTTAGCGGATAAGTGTCCACTAGAGGCAGCCGAGAGGTGGACAGATAGTAAGGAACATAAAAAGACAGTCGAGAAAGCGGTCTGGTTAATGTGTTATAAAAGGCAGGTCCAGATTTCAAACCAGGTCATTACAGCGCAAACAGCTCGGATCAGGCATTTAGAGGAGGAAATGGATGAGAAGGTCTCTGGAGGCGAGTTGCTCATTAGGAATTTAAGTGCGCTGCACCGAGAACGCCAGGAAATCACCAGTCACCACAAAGCAAAAATAGATTACCTCGAGTGCCAGGTCACTGAGGCAAAGTTAAGTGAGGGCAGACTAAAGGAACGATGTGCCCGCCAAGCTGCCCAAATAAAAGCCCAGGAAGAGAGCTTAACGGGAGTTAGGGCGGCATATAAGATGGCTCTTGAGGATAAGTTTCAGGGGGCCGATCATAGCGTCTGCCAAAAAGAGATAGAGCACCTTAAAAGGGCCGTGAACAAAGCGCACGGCATGGTGTGCCTTATCAGTCCGTCAGCACACCAGCCGCTAGTAGATGAGGAGTTTCAGAAATTCCCACCAAGTAAAGCAAAGGAAGTATTAGCCACTACGCCCTCCGCGCCACCCAGCTATTCGGAAACCTGGGTAAGGGAGGAAGTAGTAGAAGAAACGAAAGAGCCCACTGAGGGAGAAGTGGAAAAGGGACCGTTGTGTCCGGTTACGGGTATCAAAAGAGGCCCAAACAGAAACGGTGGGGAAGAAGGGGATCTCCTCAACCAGCTTGTGTTGCCTCACAGCTCACACCAGCTGAGAGTTATGATAAATCACGTACGGAAGCTGACCGAGTCAGACGACCCTTCCGTACATTTCAGAGAAGTTGAGCAAACCGCAGCCATTAACGGCTGCGACGATGGGGAAACAGCAAAAATGCTGTTATTTTCGTTAGGCAGTTCAATCCTTCAGTGTCTCTCGGACGAGAGCAAGAGGGGAACCAAGAACTATGAGGCATTAAAAAATGAGGTCCTAGAAGTATTGGGGACGGACGATGAAGGTCCGTTTGTTAGAGTGGGACAGACAGTGCAGATGGAGGGAGAACCCCCGAAGGTTTTCGCCGACAGGCTGTGGCCAGTATATCAGCGCAGCTACCCAGGTGCGCCAGAGCGCGACGCTGTGGACGGCATCGGTTTAACTCATTGGCTTAGGTGTATAGTAGCCAACAGTTTGCCAGCCGTCAGAGAGCAGGCAAAAGCGTGGTTTGATCCCACTGACCCCAACATTACGGAAGAGTCGGTCTTAAATCGACTCACGGTAGGATACCGTAATATCAGGGGTATGGGAACACGTCCCCTTAAGGGAAAAGTACATGAGGTACGACCCGCAGCCCCGGCTCAAAGGGAGTGGCATCAGGAGGGTAACCGCGCCCCGCAGGCCAGTAATGCTTGTTACGGGTGTGGGAGGACAGGGCACTGGCGCAAGAACTGCAGGAACCCTTGGAAGGATTCCAGGGATAAAAATCCCGCAGCCCGAGCCCAGATGCCTGTCTCTGTTAGGGAAGCTAGTGCACCCACCCCTCCCGACGACCTCGAAACAGTGTTGGGAGCCATGCGCAACTTCATGAGTGCACATGGAAAAGTGGCGGTTGCTACCGGCCCCGTAGGTGCCGCAGGCCCGTCTAACAATACCCAATGACTAGAGCCCGCGCAGCCCGTCTACCTGTGTCCGCTCAGCTATGATGCGTGGAAGCGACCCTGGTGGAAATGGAGGTAGAGAAACAGAAGGGTAGTTATTTGTTGGACACGGGAGCTTCTTGCACCGTGATTCATACAGATAGCCCTTTTGACTCACCGCTATCTACCAAGGTCCCATTCACATTAGCGGGGTTCACGGGAAAAGAACAGGCTGGCGCGTTCTCCCTTCCGCTATCCATTCGTTTGGGAGCACTTCACATCAAGTGGAAGTGCATACTGATGGAATGGCAGGAGGGGGGTGGAAGAGGTATCCTCGGGTCCGATCTCCTATCAGGGCACGGGATCCTCGTGGACCTCAGAAATCATTGTCTCTGGGGGGCTAAGAGTGAAAAAGGCGAGGTAGTGGTAATTCCGGGGGAGGAAGAAACAGGGGTCCTGTGTACCATGCAGCCATCCGGAGGCTACGACCTCGGGCTTATGGTCGCAGATGTCCCAACGGACATGCAAACGTACGTGTCAGATAATATGCACGCGTTTGCAACCCACAAGCACGATTGTGGGAGGGTTACCGGGTTTGAGGTCAGCGTAGATGGGGACCCCATGACCCGGCCCCAAAAGCAGTATAACTTCCCCAAAGAAGCAGAACCCGACATGGAGACAGCAATGTCCTCCTTGGTGCAGCAGGGCGTGTTGAGGCCAATAGCCACACACGTGAACTCCCCATTATGGCCGGTTAGGAAGCCGGATAATTCGTGGAGGGCCACGGTGGACTACAGAGTCCTTAACAGTAACATTCCCGCCTGCGCGCCCACGGTAGCAGCAGTTGCTGACCTAATAGGGAGTATCCCAGCGTCCGCGACCACGTTCACGGTGCTGGATATCTCGAACGGTTTTTGGTCCATCCCGCTGCGGCGAGAGGACCAGTACAAGTTTGCCTTTACTTTCAAAGGACAACAGTACACATGGAACTGTCTGCCACAGGGTTTCCACAATAGCCCCAGTATTTTCCATCAGTGTATGGCAGGAAGTTTAAAGGAGTTTAGTCAGCCCAATCAGATAGTGCAGTACGTGGATGATTTGCTCCTATTTACGGTCTCAAGGGAGGAGCATGGACCACTACTGGCCGAGTTATTGGAGCTGCTAGCGAGAAAGGGTTTTAAAGTAAACCCTAAGAAAGCACGTATCGGTCAGCAGGAAGTAAAATTCCTGGGGCTGACCATTCGCGCTGGGGAAAGAGCCATAGATAAGGCTAGGAGGGAGTCGGTGCAAGAGTTACCGATTCCCAACACCATAAGGGGTGTGAGGTCCTTCTTGGGACTGACCGGTTACTGCAGGGATTTTATCGAAGACTATGCGGCCACAGCGGCGCCGCTCCTCCGACTCCTCCATAAGGGAGTGGAGTGGTCTTGGGACGAGGGCTGCCAAGCAGCCTTCGAGAAGTTAAAAAGGGATTTGCAGACCGCGCCAGCTTTAGGGGCCATAGATGGGGGGAAGGAGTTTTTCCTGGAGGTAGCTGCCAGCGGGGACAGCTTGAGCGCTGTGCTGCTCCAAGAGCGTCACGGCAAGCTGAGGCCGGTTGTCTATTCGTCCAGGGTGTTAACGGATGTGGAGTGGAGTTTCTCCAATTGCGAAAGGCATCTTTTAGCCACGCATTGGGCTGTGAAAAGATCAGCGATCTTCACAGGGCTCTCTCCCATCACTCTCCTCACCCATCACACACCAACTAAGATGCTTCTAGATGGGAGGATTAAAGATGGGACCGTAAGCAGCGTGCGCATTGCGCGCTGGACCCTTCTTCTTTCCCAGATGGATCTTAGAGTAAAAGGTCTTTGCGAGCCCAGGCTTGCGGCCAATTTGGTATACCCCGGTACAGCCCACCGGTGTTCGGTGGAAGGGGTGTGGGACGTCAACATAGGTTTGCGGGCCGGGATACATCCCACTGGGCGCGAGATTTATGTTGATGGTTCTAGCACAGTATCTGCTGGCGAACGACTCACAGGGTGTGGAGTTTATGACCCTGCGGCAAACCTTGCCCTGGCGATCAAGCTCCCTAGCACCATGAGCGCGCAGCAGGCTGAGCTGTCTGCTGTGGTGTACGTTGTTACCCACCCAGACATTTTCCCAACCCCATACACGATTTGCTCGGACAGTATGTTCACATGCAATTCGTGTACGGAATACCTGGCCATTTGGTCCCACCGTGGATACACCTCCGCGGACGGGCGACCTTTAACGGTGAAGCCCTTGCTGGAAAAGATCCTAGCAGCAGTAGGGGAGGAAGGGGAGATTTTCATCCATAAGGTGAAGGCTCACTCCTCCACAGAGCCCCGAGGGGAGGGCAACCAGCAGGCGGATGCGCTAGCCAGGGAAGGTGCCCGCAACGGCATTTTCTGGGACCCCTATGGGACCAGACCCATGGCAGCGATCCAAGGCAGGGACGGGAATCCCGGGAACTCCAGGGTAGCATTGCCCCTAGACCTTAAGACCGTCCAAACCCAGGATCCCGCCCTAAAAGCAGTCCTAAAAACCATTGCTGAGGGGAAGTAAGTAGAGGGTCCGTACAGCACGGCAACCCTCTCAGTTAAGGAAGGCATGCTGTTCCGCGAGGAGCAGTGGGTTGTGCCACAGCAGCACAGGAGGGAATTCCTCCAGTTGGCTCACGAGGGACCAGGGGCAGGGCACCCCGGGCCCGAGGTTACCTGGCAACGGGTAGAGCAAGCGGGATGGTGGCCGGGGCTCAGGGAACATGCCCGCGAGTTCTGTGCAAACTGTCTCGTGTGCGCTGCAAACAACCCAGACCCCCAGAAAAGGAAAGTGCCCATGGGGCACGTCAGGAGGGTAGAGGGACCATGGCAGTCGATACAGATCGACTATATAGGGCCCCTGCCCACCACCCAGGGAGGTTATAAATACTGCCTCGTCTTGGTGGATGTGTTTTCCAAATGGGTGGAAGCCTTCCCCTGTCGAACAGCTACGGCACTGGGTACTGCAAAAATCTTGGTCCGGGAAGTGTTCTCGCGGTGGGGACTTCCCCGTTTTGTGGAGTCAGACCAAGGGAGTCATTTCACCGGCCAGGTGATGCAGAACACCCTCATGCTTTTGGGCATTGAAGGGAAATGGCACGTAGCACACAATCCCCAGTCATCCGGGATTGTTGAACGCATGAACCGGACCCTGAAGGAGAAATTGAGGAAAGAGACTAGGAACTCGCCCCAAAAATGGGCGGAAGTTCTGCCTTTAGTCCTCATGGGGGTCCGGGCCAGTCAGTCGAAAAGCACGGGGTATTCCCCGCACGAGGTGATGACTGGGAGGCTCATGCGAACCCCCACCCATGTGCTAGCGCCGGTGCTCACTGAGGGTCAGCTCCAAGAGATAAGCAGGGACAAGTTCGCCCAGACCCTCTTGGAGCGCCTAAAACAGGTGTATGAGCAGGCGGCTGGGAACATGGGAAGGCAGCATCAGGGCAATCGCCTGTTGCTGGAACCCCGCAAAATGCGGGAGTGGGAAGTAGGAGACCAGGTTATGGTCAGAAACTACGCCAGAGTAGGGAGTCTGGAACCACTGTATATGGGACCCTACAATATTGTAGATAAGGCGAGTCCCATGGTATACGCCGTAAAGGTACCTCGGCGCACTAAGTGGTTCCACGTAAACCAGTGCAAACTGTACAAGCCAGGTGCACAAGGGAAAACCACAGGGGAAAAACCTGCGAGTGGGGACTCGCAGCCCCAGGTAGGACCACAAGGCACACAGGCAGGCAGAGCAGCTTGCATCAGGGAAGGAGACATCCTGGAAAATTGTGAAACATTTTTGTGGGGTTGGGAGTCAGATGAGGGAGAGTTCCAGGAACTCGAGTCAGATGAGGATAGTGATGAGGACGAGTGGGAATCGGGGAACGCAAGGGTCGCCCCCGATTCAGGTATAGGGAGGACAGGGGCTGCAGATAGAGATCCACACAGTGTGGACACCCAGGCTGCAGGTCCCGAACACAGGAGGGAGGAGCTAGGGGAGGCGGAGCCAGCCACTGTGGGACCACAGGGCGTGACGGTGAAAACCTCAGAGCCCAAGCCGCCCACCTTGAACGTCCTGCCCTCGAGGGAGGTAGGGATTGCGAGTGAAGGGCCGCCTGCTGGGCCGAGCAGGGCGGTGCCACAAGCTGCAAGTCCCGAGGTCAGGGAGGCGGAGTCAGGGGAGGCGGAGCCAGCGACTGTGGTGGGACCACAGGTCGTCCCGGTGGAAGTCTCGGAACCCGGTCCGTCGGTCCTGGGATTCCTGCCCCGGACAACTCCTCGTAGGTCAGGTCGAGCACCCCAGCCCAGGAAGATGTGGTCATGTCCCCAGACTGCCCCAAGGCGCAGGCTTAAGGTTAAGGCAGCCCAGGTAGGGCCCAGTCCCATCGCAGCAGCAACAGGCTGCGGCAGATCAAAGGAAGGGGTCAGTGCAGCAACAGGCTGCGGCAGATCAAAGGAAGGGGTCAGTGCCCTCCCACCGTCGGGGAGAGCTCGCAGCAGCCTTCTCAGAATTTAAAGGGGCCGCCCTGGGAACGGGCGGCGCTGTACAGTAATAAGTTTAGGATAAGTTTTAAGTTCATAGTTTAAGTTTAAGTTTCTAAGTTTAAGGTTAAGAATAAGGTTATAAGTTTATAGTTTTAAAATCGGTTTAAGTTTGTAGTTTAATTTTAACAGAAAATGGTAAAATGATGGGAGCTTTAGAGATAGGTTTAGTTAAAGTTTATTTAGTGAACATTGAAGATTACGTGAGGCGATGTCAGGGGACCCGCTCACCCTTCACAAAGCCAGAGACTCGTGCGAGGCTGGCTACCTCATTCTATCTGATCACAGGAACCAAGGAAGGATGGAACGAATTCTAGTATTGCTCGCGGCAATCGGATGTGGATTGGCCTATCGAGGCCGCACCAAGGATGTCGTGGTGTTTGGATGCTCCGGGGAAACGGCCCCCATCGCGGTGGATGGGACTGGAAGACGGGAGGCTGAGGAGACCACCACCTATTTCCACAAGGGAAGGTGGCCAGGATGGCTGGGAACGAACTCAACGGAGTATTCCAGCACATCGGGGTTTGCCTACCAAGAGACTTCTTTACTGTGCCCCAAAGTAAGGATCATCGCACCCAGGATCAGCGTCACCGTCGGCAAACGGATTTGTTTGACTTGTAGTGGGAATGTCCCATTGAGCCGATGGTGGTGGCTGCGAAAGCTGAGCAAAAACATGAGGAACTCTTCGGTCGAGTGGGAACGACTGGGTAATAATACCCATCGGACAATTGCGGGGACAAACGGACAAGTGAGAGTCTGTTGGGACAAATGGTGGGAACCGGATGAGGGAATTTATGTATGTATGTGGGGGTCAAAGTACGCTTGCCCCAAAGGCATCTCCATATTTTTCATTAATCAATGGCAGGATAACGGACAGGGGATGAGGTGGGATGCGAGCACCAGGGGGTGCGGAGCCCCATACTCTTCGATCCCGGTAAATGCCACTGAACTCATTACGCGCCCACGCAAAGCCCCGCCCACGATTCCGGTGGTTCTAGCTAAAGAGGAAGGGTGCCCTAAAACCAGTAAGGGACCCGGGAATGGTTTGGTACTGGTCCCCACAGACCAGATACTATTCCAGGGGGTACATTACGCGGTGGCCTCGGTGATTTTAAATCTCACCGAGGTGCGGTTACCAGAGTGGTGCCCCAAAAAGACGGAACAGTTGTATCAGGTCCTGTTGACCAAGATGTTCAGACAATTTTACGAATTCGATTTCGCGGAAATTGATAAAACAAGTTTGTACACCGCACCACATGAAGTTTTTGATCAAGTGGGGAGGCAAAGAAGGGGTGTTGTGAACGACGCGTTCACTGCTTTCAACACAGGTACATCTGTGGTCAACGCTCTAGACAGCGTGGAGCTGCAGACCCAGATTAATGGCTTAAAAACGCAATTAAAAGACATTCTCACAGATGAAAATAAAGTGGTTGGGTCGGGTTTACACGAGGACCAAGCCATGACTCTCCATTTAAAGGAAATTATAGCAGAGCTGGAGAAACACGCGAGAACGGTAAATGCCCTGATTAGGGAAGATCGGAATGCATCCGATCAAGCTGCGCAGAATGAGGTGTGCGTGCTTTACGGGGCGTGGTTACTGGGCGAGGGCCGCAGTAATTTGGAGGATTTAAAACAAGGTTTGGTCCCGTCCTGGATAAGTAACAAACACCTGCGGGCACTCCACCCTTTTCAGAACGCATTAAGCCCGTGCCAGCTCAGGCTAGCTTCAGCAGCATACCCAATCCCCGTGGACTGCGGACAATCAAACCATACTATCATGGGTATAGTATTACGTATGCCGGTTTTGGGCGACACAGCAAAGCCCGCCCCGGTGTATCGGGTAGAGAACATTGGTGTCATTCAGGGGGGAGCCCACATTCGCTATGCAGCGGTTCCACCCTACGTCATCCGCTGGGAGCAAACGATGACAGGTACAGATCTCTCTGGTTGTCGTGGCAGGGGAGCACACATAATACTGTGTCCCCAGCACTTGAATGCCTTTTTAACACCACAGTGCGGGTTCAGAACGGCTGGCGCCAAGTCCATGAATTGCACCATGGAGGCAATGGCACAAGATCATGTGCCTCCGCAGGTAGCATACATCGGGGGTGGAACATATTGTGTTACCACTGCAGCGCAACACTACCAGCATGGAAACCGTAGCCGGTGTCCGGTGAGTGACAGCAGTTTCTGTTTCAAACCCAGGGCGGAAGTTCAAGTAGCACAACAGCGAATTGTCCCAATCCCTGAACCATCCACTGTTCATCTAACAGTAAAAGAGAATTTCACCGACTTGCAGCGATTCGTCGCGCATTTCGGATACCTCATTCCCCCTCTCCCTGAACACCTCACCAAGCTTTTGAAAGCCGTCGCGGTGTCACAGAAACATTTTTACACACTCGAACAGAAAACTGTCGAAATAGGGACAGACATTCTGGACATAGTAATTCCACCGTGGTGGAATCTGTTCACCAATATTGAAATGCCTTCATGGATCAGAATAGCCTCCCACATTTTAGTTGTATGCCAAGTTTTTATTGTAGTGTACCTATTGGTCGTACATTGTAAGAGAGGCAAACGCCTCACCAAGCACGAAAACACGGGAGAGTGGCGAGAACGTTACGTGCGCGTGCACGATGAAAGCACCGTGTGATCGGAAAATGGCGTCACTCCCGCTTGCCACGTGCGCCGCGGAAGTTTGTACTCGATCATGATTTCAAAGACTGTAAATACGTTTGGAACTCGACATGTTAAGAGTTGGTGTTGATTATTTTTGGTGATGGTGTTGTAGTTAAAAATGATTGTTTGGTTTTATTTTGTTTTTCCTTTCCCTAAATAAAAAAAAAAAGTGAATATACAGGTGATACGAGAGGCATCGGCCTGGTTACGCCTGGAAGGAAAACAAGTGGTGTAAGTTTAAAGGCAAATAATGCCTACGGTGCTATAAAATGTAATTTTCTTGGGAAATAAGGACGACGCAAGGACCCTAGATAGTTTAAGTTATGGGATTAATTTTCTGGATCTGGAGAAATCGAGATAATATTGCTCACCACTATATTTTTGATACGATAAGCGGAGTTATTCGCATCAACAGGAGGGACTGTAGAATTCGCAATATATCGCGATTTCATTAATAAGGAGAAAAACACATAGTTTCGTTCAAACAGCTTTTATTTCAGCAGAATGCTGTCAGGTTTTCAAAGTGGACACAAGCAGCTTGTAAAATGGCCGCCGCGCCTCGTGGCAGAACATTCTAGACTTTTCGACAGGCAGACAAGATGGCGTTCCAATAAACATTTGTGCAAGATCGATCAAGACTCAGCACATTTAAGATAATACACGAGACATCATGGGTTTACAGTATACACATAAATACTGAAATCGGTCTCCCAGGTGCGAATAAGGGCTATTGTACCAAGTAATCAAGAACCCATCCAAAGACATTAATATGTAAAATCCCAACGACTCTACGATGAGAGAGCCGTTAGCGGGTAGTTACAGAAAACACTTGGAAGCCCCAAAACCCCTCCAGGGAGAACACCGACCGATTAAACAATGGGAGAAATATTAACAGGTACTCAGACAATTACGAGTATCCCCGAAACCCATTAAAACGGAGATCACCCTATACAAGAAATTTGAGCGCCAAACCCTAACAAAAGAAAAGACATTAAGGTTGGGCGGGAAAAGGAAGATTTTGCACTATAATTACAAGCTCCAAACCGTCCATCTTTCTCTTATTCGGTTGACTCTTATCTTGCTGGTGTTTATCCTCGTGGCTGCTCTTGACTCGCCGTTTTGTTCCTGTTTGCCTCGTGTCTCTTTTCAAAAGACTGTTGAACTTTACGATCCGCTCGGATCTACCTCGTGGCGTGTCGCGAAGACCTGTGTAGAACTGGGCTCTGAAGCCTTGAAGCGGGCGCACCATCCCGATAAGTCGGTAAACGGTGTTGGAACCGAAGGCCCGAGATGAGATGAGATGAGATGAGAAGAGAAGAAGACCATACTTATCGCCACGGTCAGTAAGCTCCGACCGCGCCTGTAGGTCGAATAGACACTTTCCTTGCCAGGAAGACTTCTTCGAGTTTTACAGAACTGCCAGGAAGATTATTCTTCGAATTTTATCGTACCTGTGCGAGGGCACAGGAAGACTCTTTTTTGAGTAGTGTCGGAACTCCGAGGACAACACAGATCTTCATGACAGCAGACGTTCCAGCCTGCTAGCCGGAGCAGAAACGAGTAAACAAGTGGGGCACGGAGACCCCCTGATCGACACGTGGGTGCTGCGGTGAAAAACATCCGATCAGAGTTTTCGGAATTCTCCGAGTTATCACGAGTGGTGAGCATGAGTCTCGATCCTACGAATCTAGCTTAGGACAGATATTGATAGGGGAGGGTTTTAAGTATTAAGGATAATTGTAATGTGTGCCCCCATTTACGATGTGTCGTTCGTTCCTCGTTTCCCTGAAATTAATTACATAACTGCGTGTAAGATTGTACTGTCATTAATCTGTGCTTATGACATGTATTTCGTAATCTTAAATAATATGCAATAAAGATTTTCCATTTCGTACCACTCAACCGAGTCTACCTGAGTTTCATCTCCATTACTGCTCTCGCATCTAAGTCCAGTGTCAGAACCGTAAGGGCGAGTGGGTCGAACCACTCACAGGTGTCTAGTGCTCCCAGACTGGCTGGAGACCAGAACAGGCAACAAGGCCTAAACCCGCACTAGCATCCAGGCTGCACAGAGCCACACGAATCTCACAGGTTCAGAGACAAAAAACCCTTACAAACACCTCTCGGTTGAATGTCCCGGTCTTCCGCAATTACCACATATTGGTCGGTTTTGTTTGGGGGCCCTACATTCTTTTGCCATATGACCCAAGTTCCCACATTTAAAACAAGCCCCTTTTTTTTCTTTGGGACAGTTCCCGTATTCCTACTCTTTCTTGTTTTATTACTGGTGTTCGTTCTGCCTCTTTTTAAAGGGGCTGCCTTGACTACATTTGGGTTCTTTTTGTGTAATTTCCTAATATCTATTTCTTCCACCTGTGCACTGGCTACGTTTTCCTCAACCACTTCTTGTTCAAGAGCTTACTGTGCTGCTAAATCAGCGGCATGGTTCCCTCTTTGTTCCTGATTTTGTATTTTCTGGTGACTAGTTTCTGTATTGGTTCTGCTATTATGGCAACATTTGGTATATAACTCCGACTGTAATTAAAGAGTCCTAACACTTTTCTGACCTCACCTTACCGAGACGGGTCTTGGCTCGCCTTCCGTCGGTCTTGTGGCATGGTCCTTACCCCCTGGGACAATTGTTGTCCCAAATATGTGACCGTAGTCTGCCCAATCTGTGCCTTTTTCGGGTTTACTTTAAACCCTCCTGTTTCTAGGGCTTGCAGAACCACCACCAGGGCGGCGGCATGCCCTTTGCTGTCTTCTGATGCTATCAAAAGATCATCTACATATTGTAACTCTTGTTCTAATTCAAGAATTCTTTCATTTTTACTTGCAAGTCTAGTGTGGAGTCGCTGCACCTTGTTCGTTAATGCGACTAATTGGCTTACCAGTATTACCCTCGCCTTTTTCGTCTTTTCTGTTTTTGACCCTCTACCACTCTCTTTTACCTTCGGATTCTGGAGCGGGTCCCACCCCTCCTTCGTCATCTTATCAACTAAACCCTTCCGGTCGTCTGCATAGAACCTAGTAAGGGACCCCATTGGTCCCCATTCTATTTCTTTCCCCGACGCCATTTGTAGTCCAACTTACAGTCTTACCAAATGCTGAGTTCCTCTACTCGGGCTTGTTCTTGATACTTTAAAGACCTTCAAGTGGTTAATTAGTCACAACACACATATATATTTGCTGACTTCACGATCCCAGGGAGCTTTGGAGCCCCTACGCCTACTTGATCCTGGCCGTCACATGGGACTACGTCCTCTTAATTCAGGCTAGGTGTTTGAGACAGGCACCCTCCTTGTCCATGTCGTTTCCTTCGCGACATTTATCGCTACACAGTGTTCCCTTTAGTACTTGCGATCCACACTCTCACGGCTGTGTTCTCCTACCTCTCACAGACTTTACTTGATTCGTGATGCTACGGCACTGTCCCTCCACCTTTCCAGGTGACTCAATTTCTGGACGGTCAAAATTGACTTCTCGTCCGGGTTCACCGGTGCGGGCGGTCTTTCAGTTCTGGAGCATCCTGCCGACTACGCCAATTGTTGGTGAAAAATAAGTTCACTCGAGTCTGTCTCAAAGCAGAAGATCACAGTTTATTTAACAGAGCGCGCTGGGAGAAGAGCGGTCTAGTGATCCACTTCTCGACCTTACAGTGGTATCGGAACTTCTTTTATACATTATAGGGCCGGTACGCAATTCATTACATACAAATGTCTTCGCCCAATCACATTCCCCCAGCAACAGACTCCTAATTATAAACTGCACTTTAAGCTAAAAATTTTACTTCCCTACCGAAACTATAAACATCGAATGTTGTGTCACCTCTGTCTAGTCGGACTGGCTGGTCATGCGGTGATTGGTTCTCAAGTGTAACTGTTGTACTATTATTATCTTAGTGGGCCTCACACGTACGCATGTTAACCACAGACATTACTCATCGCACTGTGTCAGCGAAACCATTCTGTATTTACGAATTTACCTTTTACATTACATTCTTTAAGCCCTATAATTTTTACTCTAACTATCTCCCTGTGCCTGTGATGTCTGTACCTCTGTCTCTGTTTCTCTGTGTGTCTCTGTCCGTATTTGTGTGTGCTTCTGCATCTGTACCTGTGTGGCTTTGTCCCTGCCTGTGTCCCTTGCCCTGTCTGTGTCTCTGTCCCTGCCTCTATGTCCGTGTCTATGTCATGTCGGTACCTCTGTCCCTGTTTCTCTGTGTGTCTCTGTCTCTGTGTCTCTGTCTGTTTCTCTGTGTCTCTGTATCTGTCATGTCAGTATCTCTGTCCATCATGTCTGTGCCCGTCATGTTTGTGTCTCTGTCACTGTGTATCTTTGTATCTGTCCATGTCTGTGTCTCTGTCCCTGTGTGTCTCTGTATCTGTCCCAGTCTGTGTCTCTGTCTCTGTCTGTGTCTATGTCAGGTCGGTACCTCTTTGTGTCTCGGTCCCTGTTTCTCTGTGTCTCTCTGTCTCTGTATCTATCTGTCTCTGTATCTATCCGTGTCTGTGTCTCTGACCCTGTGTGTCTCTGTATCTATCCGTGTCTGTGTCTCTGTCCCTGTGTGTCTCTGTATCTATCCGTGTCTGTGTCTCTGTCCCTGTGTGTCTCTGTATCTGTCCCAGTCTGTGTCTCTGTCTCTGTATCTGTCATGTCAGTATCTCTGTCCCTGTTCCTCTGTGTATCTCAGTCCCTGTTTCTCTGTGTCCCTGTCCCTGTCCCTGTCTCTGTATCTCTGTCCCTAGCTGATTGTTCACGCCTTCCCTCTCAGAGTTTATTATCTACTAGCAGACACACAGAATCAACTGCTTTACCCATTGGCCAATCTCCCTTCGGAAAACCCAAAAGATGCAGCCAGGAAATTTTCAGAAATGATTAGTGATGTCGCTGTCACCTGAGAAATTCTCATCTAAACTAACAAAGTATTTCCAATACAGAAATGAACATACATACCTGTGCCTTGTGATGACCAGAGTAAAGGACCTTTCTGTCTACAATCGCTCCAGTCCCACGGACAGTGCAGGAACAGGTCATATCTCCAGAGAAAAACACTGTAAAACTCCAGCAGCTGAGAAATGTATAGTGATTGTTGGGCCCCAACCCCCGAGCTACAGTCCATGAACTGGAGCAATTGTGTGTAAACAGGCTGGGCGGTGTACACAACGCAGAAAGTCGCTGATGGCCGACCTGCGAACCAAATAGCAACAATTGAGAGAGCCCTGGGAGTGCGGTTCTGGCCCTGCGTGTCCCCCGCCCACCCTCACCCCCACCCTGGGTGTCAACCAGATGTTCGCATTAACAGGAGGAGCTGGCTGGAGCTGTTAGAATGGGTGCCAACTCCATGCAGCAGGACCGCAATATATGGAAACTGAGACTATAGACATTTAACAAATGGAAGAGCAACAGGCTGGTGGGCTTGTTGGGCTTTTATGATCCCCACCATGTAGCAGGTTCAAGGACCAGGAAACATAGAGAAGTCTGATTAATAACTTTTATTAATAAACACACTAATACAACCCATTACATGCAGGGTCCATGAGATCAAACTCACATATACTCAGAGACAAAGAACTCATCAAGGCCAGTCAGTGCTTCCCTCTCCGCTCACAGTAGCCCCGGGTCAGTGGATACACAGTTCCTAAAGTACAACAGTGTAGCCGGCACTTATACGGTTAACGGTGGGCCCAATTACATTCTGTGTAATGCTGTTGATCGGTAAGCTGGCTTAGTGGGAGGCGAGATGCTGGTTTAGTGGGGAGGGGGGCTGCTGGTTTAATGGGAGGTGAGCTACTGGTTTAATGGGAGGGGGGCTGCTGGTTTAATGGGAGGTGAGCTGCTGGTTTAATGGGAGGCGAGATGCTGGTTTAGTGGGGAGGGGGGCTGCTGGTTTAATGGGAGGTGAGCTGCTGGTTTAATGGGACATGAGCTGCTGGTTTAATGGGAGGTGAGCTGCTATCATTTGTTGGGCTTGCCCATAAATGTCTATTAGTTTGTTTATTACACTCCCACACAGTAGTGTTCACTACCTGTTTCTCGAACCTTGAAGCCCCTATCTCTTCCAATGTCCTTTACAAAAGGAAAGGATTCTCTGGCCACACTCCCCAACAGGTCCCCAGAGATCCTGATGTCGTTAGATTCCAAACTCTCACTCTCCCCTGCTGACAGCAGCTGTGTGTCTGTCTGGAGTGTATTTTAACCCAACTTAACACAATCGTTATTCTAGCTTAATATTGATACAATTTATATTAACGATTTAGACTTTGGAATTAAAAACACAATTTCTGACACCAAATTGGGGGGATAGTCAATACTGAAGAGGAATGCAACAAATTACAAGATGACATTAATAAGCCTGCAGAATGGGCATATAATTGGCAAATGAATTTCAACACAGATAAATGTGAGGTATTACATTTTGGTAGGAAGAATCGGGAGGTCATTTATTACTTGGAGGGTGTGAGTCTGGGTGGGGTAGAGGAACAAAGGGATCTCGGAGTACAAATACACAAATCACAAAGTTGTGCCACAGGGCAACACGGTGGCATAGTGGTTAGCACTGGTGCCTCACAGCGCCAGGGACCCGGGTTCGAATCTGACCTCGGGTGACTGTCTGTGTGGAGTTTGCACATTCTCCCTGTGTCTGCGTGGGTTTCCTCCGGGTGTTCCGGTTTCCTCCCACAGTCCAAAAATGTGCGGGTTAGGTTGATTTGGCTATGATAAATTGACCCTTAGTGTTAGGGGGGGATTAAATATGTGGGGTTATGGGGATAGGATGGGATATGTTAGGGGGAATTAAATACGTGGGGTTATGGGGGTAGGGTGGGATATGAGTACTGTGGGGATTAAAGCAGGGACAGGGTATTGGATTTGGATGATCAGCCATGATCGTATTGAATGGTGGAGCAGGCTCGACGGGCCGAATGGCCTACTCCTGCTCCTAGATTCTATGTTTCTATGTTAGCAAGGCCATAAAATGCAAACAAAGCTCTAGGGTTTATTTCTAGAGGGATAGAATTGAAAAGTAGGGAAGTTATGCTAAACCTGTATTGAACCTTGGTTAGACCACACTTGGAGTACTGCGTACATTTCTGGTCGCCATATTATAAAAAGGATATAGAGACTCTGGAGAGGGTGCAGAGAAGATTTACAAGGATGATACCAGAAATGCGAGGGTATAACTATCAGGAAAGGATGAACAGGCTGGGTTTCTTTTCTCTTGAAAAAAGGCTAAGGGGTGACCTAATAGAGGTCTTTAAAATTATGAAAGGTTTTGATAGAGTGGATACAGAGAGAATGTTTCCACTTGTGAGGAAGAGCAAAACTAGAGGCCATCAATATAAGATAGTCACCAAGAAATCAATTAGGGAATTCAGAAGAAACTTCTTTACCCAGAGAGTGGTGAGAATGTGGAACTCGCTACCACAGGAAGTGGTTGAAGCGAATAGTATAGATGCATTTAAGGGGCAGTTTGATAAGCATATGAGGGAAAAGGGAATAGAGGGTTATGCTGATAGATTTAGATGAGGAAAGACGGGAGGAGGCTCGAGTGGAGCATAAACGCCGGCATGGACTGGTTGGGCTGAATGGCCTGTTTCTGTGCTGTATATCCTATGTAATGTCAACCAGCATATTCTATTTAATAATCTATACGTACCTATCCTTACAAGAACTTTTAAAAGGTCCGTTATCAGAGTGGACAAGTTGGTGTTTCAGCAGGCTGGATGACCGAGTGAATCCCTTCCCACACATAGAGCAGGTAAACGGCCTCTCCCCAGTGTGAACTCGCTGGTGTGTCAGCAGGTTGGATGAATTAGTGAATCCCTTCCCACACTTGGAGCAAGTGAACGGCCTCTCCCCGGTGTGAGTGCGTTGGTGTGCAGTTAGGTTGAACGACCGCCTGAATTTTTTCCCGCAGTGAGTGCAACTGAACGGTCTCTCATCAGTGTGAACTCGCTGGTGTTTAATCAGTTCCTCAGAACTTTTAAAGCTGTTTCCACAATCAGCGCATTTAAAAGGTCTCTCATCAGTGTGAACTCGCTGGTGTGTCAATAGGTTGGATGACTGACTGAATCCCTTCCCACACACTGAGCAGGTGAACGGCCTCTCCCCAGTGTGAACTCGCTGGTGTGTCAGCAGGTTGGATAAATAGCCGAATCCCTTCCCACACACCGAGCAGGTGAATGGTTTCTCTCCAGTGTGAACATGCTGGTGTTCAATGAGGTGGGATGACTGACTGAATCTCTTCCCACAGTGAAAGCAACGAAACAGTCAGTGTGAACTCGCTGGTGTTTCTGGAGGCTGGATGACCGACTGAATCCCTTCCCACATACGGAGCAGGTGAACGGCCTCTCCCCAGTGTTACTGCACCGATGAATTTCCAGCTGGGATGGGTAATTGAATCCCTTCCCACAGTCCCCACATTTCCACGGTTTCTCCATGGTGCGGGTGTCCTTGTGTCTCTCCAGGTTGGACGATCAGTTGAAGCCTCGTCCACACACAGAACACGTGTACGGTTTCTCCCCACTGTGAATGGTGCGATGTTTTTTCAGGCTGTGTAACTGGTTAAAGCTCTTTCCAGTCAGTGCACTGGAACACTCTCACTCAGGTGTGTGTGTTTCGGTGTTTTTCCAGTCACACTGATGTTTGAAATCTTCTCCCACAGACAGAACAGACAAATATTTCTCCTTCCACATTCAAAGGGTGATGATATTCAGGTCCTGATGAATCAGTGACTCTGTCAGATCTTGATGTGATGTTTGGTTTGAGTTTTCCATCTGCAAATCCTCCCCTTCTAATATCCTGTAAAAGGAGTTTACAAAAGTCATCACTGTAAATACAGGACAAAAATTCAGAACAGACAATTCTAGTTTCTATGGAACATTCTTTCCTCTCTTGTTTCCCCAAAGTTGACAGGGCCCAGAGTGCAGGGGAGGATGATTGACAGGGCCCAGCGTGCAGGGGAGGATGATTGACAGGGCCCAGCGTGCAGGGGCGGATGATTGACAGGGCCCAGCGTGCAGGGGAGGATGATTGACAGGGCCCAGCGTGCAGGGGAGAATGATTGACAGGGCCCAGCGCGCAGGGGAGGATGATTGACAGGGCCCAGCGTGCAGGGGAGGATGATTGACAGGGCCCAGCGTGCAGGGGAGAATGATTGACAGGGCCCAGCGCGCAGGGGAGGATGATTGACAGGGCCCAGCGTGCAGGGGAGGATGATTGACAGGGCCCAGCGCGCAGGGGAGGATGATTGACAGGGCCCAGCGCGCAGGGGAGGATGATTGACAGGGCCCAGCGCGCAGGGGAGGATGATTGACAGGGCCCAGCGCGCAGGGGCGGATGATTGACAGGGCCCAGCGTGCAGGGGAGAATGATTGACAGGGCCCAGCGCGCAGGGGCGGGGAGGATGATTGACAGATCCAGGGTGCGTGTTCTGAGCATGTGCGGTGCAGACCGATCGGGAACGGGAGGGCACGGCCATGTGGCGCAAGCGCGGTGTCAGCGACAACTCAGCGCCGTGGCTGAAGCGCTTTCTGGAGCGTGGGGGCTTGTGGGTATTGCAGCCACCATTGCTGCTGAACCTTTCAACCAACCTGTGCAGCAGCTGGGCCTTCCAATCGGCTTCGCTGCCCCTGGGCTGGGAAAGGGGAACATAAGACAACATTCTCCCTCTTACTCCTTTCCAAACTCCTTTTACAGGGTCTTTAGAAATGGAATATTTACAGACGGGAAGCTCAGACCAAACATCACATCAAGATCTGACAGAGTCTCTCGTTTCATCAGCACCAGAATATCTTCAGCCTTTGCACGTGGAAGGGGAAAGCAGCAATCACAGCACAGACAAACCGCACACAGGTTGTGTGTGTGTGGACGTGGATTCAGCTGATTGCCTGACCTCGCGAGACACGCGCACCGTCACACGAGAGAAACCGGGCAAAGGTGGGACGGCATGTTGGAAGTTCATCGGCGCAGTCACATCGGGGCCAGTCCGTTGACCTGCTCCGTGTGTGGAAAGGGATTTATTTATCCATCCCACCCGCGAACACACCAGCTTCTTCACGCTGACGAGAGACCGTTTAAATATTCTGATTTTGGGAAGAGCTTTAAAAGCTCCAATAGTCTAATGAAACACCAGCGCCTCCACACTACAGTTAGGCCGTTCGCCTGCTCCGTGTGCGGGAAGGGATTCATTCACTGATTCATGCCACCTGCTGACACACCAGCGAGTTCACGCTGCTCTGTAGCGCAGGGCCCTGCTGGCAGCCTGTTGAGCTGATAGTTCCCTTCATTTGACCTTTCCTGGTATTACATAAAATATACAGCACAGAAACAGGCCATTCAGCCCGACTGGGCCGTTCCCGTGTTTATGCTCCACACGAGCCTCCTTTCATCCTACTCCATCTCATCCCATCAACATATCCTCCTATTCCTTTCACCCTCATGTGGCTTCCCCTTAAATGCATCTATACCTTTAGCCTCAACCACTCCCTGTGGGAGCGAGTTCCACATTCTCTCCACTCTCTGGGTAAAGAAGTTTCTCCTGAATTCCCTCCTGGATTTATTAGTGACTATCTTATATTGATGGCACCATAAATATGATGAGATTCTGTTAAGTTGACCAGTATGTTGTTGTACTTTGTCTTTTTCTGCTGAATGAAACATTGCTGAGCCCCTGTACCCAGGTTATGGGATGAAGTGCCAGACAATTAAAGGCACAACGTCTGGTGTGAATCTAATCATAACCTCACGGACCGTATAGGTGTGATACCCAGACAGGCTTGTGGTGATAGTCTGGTCACAGGTGGACTAAATCCCCTTTACTCACCTCTCCAACAGGTGATGGAGATTCACAATCTGCAGAGGGTAGGGAAGGAATCTAGGAACACGACGAGGCCATTCAATCTGATCACGGCTGATCTGTATCTCATCTCCATCAACCTGCCTTGGTTCCGTAAGCCTTAATACCCACACCCAACAAAAATCGGTCAACCTTCGTTTTGATATTTTCAATTGACCCCCAGCCTCAACAGCTTTTTGGGGCAGTGTGATCCAGATTTCCACTGTCCTTTGTGAGAAGAAGTGCTTCCTGACATCACCCCCGAATGGCCTGGCTCTAATTTTAAGGTTGTCCCCGCCCGAGTCTGGACTCCCTCCACAGAGGAAATAGTGTTTCTCTATCTACCCTATCAAATCCTTTAATCATCTTAAAACCTCAATTAGATCACTCCTTAATCTTCTGTACAACAAGTCTAGTCTGTGCAACCTGTCCTCATAATTTAACCCTTTTAGCTCCGGTATCATTCTGGTGAATCTGCGCTGCTCCCCCTCCAAGGCCAATATATCCTTCCTGAGGTGCGGGGCCTGGAACTGAACAGTATGGCCGACTGACTGGGGCCTGCGCGACTGTTCAAGGTCAATGCTCACGCAATCTGGTGACAATTGCAAAAGGTGAGATGTAACAAAGGAAGAGATAAGGCAGCTGTTGAAGTATTGGAAAAACAAGTCTACGTGTTGTATTCTGCCCAGCAACAGACTCAGGAAGCTAACAGTATAAAACATCCAGACTTACTGTAATTACCAGGAGAATGACGAGCGACACTTCACCAAGAACATCCTCAACTCTCCCAGAATAGGGTCCTGATCCCCCTCAGTGAGTGGTGCTCCCCAGAAAAAGGTTTTATGACTTTGTTATCTGGTAAAAGTGTCATGTCTGAATGCCAATAAAAATTATTTAGAACAATTCCAGAGTCTTGTGATTCTTCCAGGGCAGACACAGCACGGGTTAGATACAGAGTAAAGCTACCTCTACACTGTCCCATGGGGGACCTGATTGAGGTGTACAAAATTATGAGGGGCATAGACAGGGTAGATAGAAAGGAACTTTTCCCCTTAGTAGAGGGGTCAATAACCAGGGGGCATAGTTTCAAGGTAAGGGGCAGGAGGTTTAGAGGGAATTTGAGGAAAAACTTTTTCACCCAGAGGGTGGTTGGAATCTGGAACGCACTGCCCGAAAGGGTGGTAGAGGCAGGAACCCTCACAACATTCAAGAAGCATTTAGATGAGCACTTGAAACGCCATAGCATACAAGGCTATGGACCAAGTGCTGGAAAATGGGATGAGAATAGATAGGGCTTGATGGCCGGCGCGGACACGATGGGCCGAAGGGCCTCTTTCTGTGCTGTATAACTCTATGACTCTAGCAAAGCTCCCTCCACACTGTCCCATCAAACACTCCCAGGGCAGTTAGAGCATGGGGTTAGATACAGAGTGTCAGACATGGCTCATGCGGTAGCACTCTCGCCTCTGAGTCGGTGCAGTAAGGCTCCCGGTGCAGGATGCAGTCACGAGCTTAGCCCAGCAGAGCGCCCTCTCGCGCTTGACACTGTCTCAGCAGCGAGAGAAGCAGGCGGCGGAAGCCCCGCCCCTCGGGCTCCCCCATTGGTTGGAGGAGATGCGCCGCTGCCTCAGTCCAAGTTCCGCCCACTCGCCCCCTATTGGTCGAGTTCACGTCAGTCAGCGTCGGGTTGGTCACGTGCCGCGGCCGCTCAATCCGCTCAGCTCCAGGGCCGGAGTGGCGCTGGGTCGCTCGGGTTTGTATTTTCTTTTATTTATCTCTCCGCCCGCGCTTCGCGCCGCGATTTATATTGAAAATAAACCCTCAAAAAACTCACATTGCGCCAGTGGTCCGGGCCCTCAGACGGTTAGCCGGACCATACCCAGAATGCCGCACGTAGTGCCCTGCGCAGGCGCGACACCGGCTGATCGTCAGGAGCATGCGCAGTGTCCTGCCCGGTGCCGAGCATGCGCGGTAGCGGAGCGGGTGTTTTAGCTTCAGGGCCGAGTCAGTGAGGCGGGTCGGCCTGTGTCAAGCCCGCCCCCGCCTCGCCATGTGATAACCAGCCTGCCAGGGGAGGCCAAGTTGCTGCAGGACACTCTGAGGGGGGAGGGTGAACTGCCAGAGGTTGTGGTTCATATCGGTACCAATGACATAGGTAGAAAGAGGGATGAGGTCCTGCAGGCAGAGTTTAGGGAGCTAGGAGAGAGATTAAAAAGCAGGACCTTAAAAAGTAGCAGTCTCCGGATTACTCCCAGTGCCACGTGCTAGTGAGTACAGGAATAGGAGGATAGCGCAGATGAATACGTGGCTGGAGAGAAGATGCAGGAGGAAGGGCTTCAGATTCCTGAGGTATTGGGACAGTTTCTGGGGAAGGTGGGACCTGTACAAGCCGGACGGGTTACACCTCAACAGAGCCGGGACCAGTATCCTCGGGGGGGGGGGGCTTTAAACTAGCTTGGCAGGGGGATGGGCACCTGAGAGTGGATTCAGAAGGGAGAGAAGCAAAGCTGGAAATGGAGGGCAGAAAATTAGTAAGCGCGTTTGGAAGGCAGAGGAAACAAAGGCTAGAAAATAAACAACAAGGGAGTTTGGCAGTGCTAAATGGTATATACTTCAACGCAAGGAGTCTAGGGAATAAAGCAGATGCGCTGAGTGCACAGATAGACACTTGGGAGAATGATATTATAGCCCTTACTGAGACATGGCTGAAAGAAGGGCAGGTATGGCAGCTCAACATTCCTGGTTACAGGATTTTCAGACGAGATAGAGAGGGGGATAAAAAAGGAGGGGAGGGGGTCGCAATATTGATTAAAGCATCAATTACAGCTGTGAGGAGGGAGGATATGTGAGAAGGATCATCAAATGAGGCAAAAATGTGCAAAAATAGGGCAGTAATAGTTGGAGATTTCAACTTCCCCAATATTAACTGGGATAAAATTAGTGTGAAAAGCATAGAGGAAGCAGAATTCTTAAAATGCATTCAGGAGAACTTTTTTAGGCAGTACATAGCAAGCCCAACAAGAGAGGGGGCAGTTCTGGACCTAGATTTAGGGAATGAAGCTGGGCAGGTGGAAAGGGTATCAGTGGGAGAGCATATTGGTGCTAGTGACCATAATGCTGTTAGATTTAGGGTAGTTATGGAAAAGGACAAGGACAGACCAGGAATAAAAGTTCTCAATTGGGGAAAGGCTAATTTTACTGAGCTGAGAGGTGATTTAGCCAAAGTGGACTGGAGACAGAAACTTGAAGGTAAATCAGTGTCAGAGGAGGCATTCAAGGAGGAGATAGTGAGGGTTAAGAGCAAGTATGTTCCCTTAAAGAAAAAGGATGGGAATAACAAATCTAGATCTCCCTAGATGACAAGGGGCATACAGGGAATGTTAAAGAAAAAAAGGGAAGCTTATGACAGATACTGAGGACTCAATGCTGCAGAAAGCCTAGAGGAGTCTAGAAAGTACAGGGGTGAATTTAAAAAGGAAATTAGGAAAGCAAAGAGAGGCATGAAAAAATATTGGCAAGTAAAATCAAGGAAAACCCAAAGATGTTTTATAAATACATTAAGAGCAAGAGGATAACTAAAGTAAGAGTCGGGCCTGTTCGGAACCATCAAGGTGTGGAGGCGGGAGATATGGGTATGGTTCTTAATGAATACTTTGCGTCTGTTTTCACAAAAGAGAGGGATGATGCAGACATTGCAATCGGAGGAGGAGGATGAAATAAACATAGTGAAAGAGGAAGTATTAAGGGGTTTAGCATCTTTGAAAGTGGATAAATCCCTAGGCCCGGATTAAGTGTATCCCAGATTGTTAAGAGAAGTCAGAGAGGAAATAGCGGAGGCTCTGACCATCATTTTCCAATCCTTTCCGGCTACAGGTGTGGTGCCGGAGGACTGGTAACGTTGTACCATTGTTTAGAAAGGGATGGACCGAGTAATTACAAGCCAGTCAGCCTAACCTCGGTGGTGGGAAAATTATTGGAAACATTTCTGAGGGACAGGATCAATCTTCATTTGGAAAGGCATGGATTTGTTAAGGGAAGGTCGTGTCTGACTAACTTGATTGAATTTTTTGAGGAGGTAACGAGGGTCGATGAGGGTAGTGCGTTTGATGTAGTCTAAATGGATTTTAACAAGGCTTTTGATAAGGTCCCGCATGGCAGACTGGTCACGAAAGTAAAAGCCCATGGGATCCAAGGCAAAGTGGCAAGTTGGATACAAAGTTGGATCCAAAATTGGCTCAGAGGCAGGAAACGAAGGATAATGGTCGAAGGGTGTTTTTGTGACTGGAAGGCTGTTTCCAGTGGGGTTCTGCAGGGCTCAGTACTGGGTCCCTTGCTTTTTGTGGTGTATATCAATGATTTGGACTTGAATGTAGGAAGTATGATTAAGAAGTTTGCAGATGATACAAAAATTGGCCGTGTGGTTGATAATGAAGAAGAAAGCTGCAGACTGTCGGAAGATATCAATAAATTGGTCAGGTGGACAGAAAAGTGGCAAATGGAATTCAATCCGGAGAAGTGTGAGGTAATGCATTTGGGGAGGACTAACAAGGCAAGAAAATACAATATAAATGGTAGGACACTGAGAAGTGCAGAAGATCAGAGAGACCTTGGAGTGCATGTCCACAGATCCCTGAAGGTAGCAGGACAGGTAGATAAGGTGGTTAAGAAAGCATACGGGATACTTGCCTTTATTAGCCGAGGCATAGAATACAAGAGCAGGGAGGTTATGCATGAACTGTATAAAACACTAGTTAGGCCGCAGCTAGAGTACTGCGTGCAGTTCTGGTCACCACATTACAGGAAGGATGTGATTGCACTGGAGGGGGTACAAAGGAGATTTACGAAGATGTTGCCAGGACTGGGGAATGTTAGCTATGAGGAAAGATTGGATAGGCTGGGGTTGTTTTCTTTGGAACAGAGGAGGCTGAGGGGAGACCTAATTGAGGTGTATAAAATGATGAGGGACCTAGATAGAGTGGATAGGAAGGACCTATTTCCCTTAGCAGAAGGGTCAATAACCAGGGGGCACAGATTTAAAGTAATTGGTCGGAGGTTTAGAGGGGATTTGAGGTGAAATTTTTTCATCCAGAGGGTGGTGGGGGTCTGGAACTCACTGCCTGAAAGGATGGTAGAGGCAGAAACCCTCATCAAATTTAAAAAGTACTTGGATATGCACTTGAAGTGCCGTACGACCAAGAGCTGGAAAGTGGGATTAGGCTGGATAGCTCTTTGTCAGCCAGCACGGACAAGATGTGCTGTAAATTTCTATGATTCTATGATAAGTCTGCACGTAGGAGCAGGAACCTGAGAATCGGGAGCAGGAGTCGGCCATTCGGCTCATCTCCGCCTTCCCGCCCCAGACCCATTTCCCTCGATTGCCCAGTCTGGCTCTCTGCCGGGCTGGTTTCTTTTAATACACGGTCCCTTTAAATTTCTGCATATGCGCGATATTTACACCGCAATAGCCGAGAGCGGCCTTTCCCATTGCTGCCCCGCTGCGCAGCTTAGCAAAAAAAAAACAAAAGACTTGCATTTCTATAGCGCCTTTCATGACCACCGGACGTCTCAAAGCTCTTTACAGCCGATGAAGTACATTGTTTGAAGTGGAGTCACTGTTGTAATGTAGGAAATGCGACAGCCAATTTGCGCACAGCAAGATCCAACAAACAGCAATGTGATAATGACCAGATAATCTGTTTTTAGTGATGTTGGTTGAGGGATAAATATTGGCCAGGACTCCCCTGCTCTTCTTCAAAATAGTGCCATGGGATCTTTTATGTCTACCTGAGAGGGCAGACGGGGTCTCGGTTTAACGTCTCATCCAAAAGACGGCACCTCCGACAGTGCGGCACTCCCTCAGCACTGCACTGGAGTGTCAGCTGAGATTTTTTTTGTGCTCAATTCTCTGGAGTGATTCAGAGGCGGGAGTGCTCCCCACTGAGCCACAGCTGACATTGGAGGGAACATTTTTCTTGACTCCCCTTACCTTTTTTCTAATCTCGTTTTACAGGGCGTTAGAAATGGAGGATTTGCAGGCGGGAAGCTCGGACCAAGCATCACATCAAGATCCGACGGAGTCGCTCTATTCACCAGGGCCCGAGTGCCATCAGCCATCGCAAGCGGATGGGAGAGGCTCCGGGGAGAAACCGTATTCCTGCTGTGCGTGCGGCTTGGGCTTCAGTCGCTCGTCTAACCTGGCACGGCACCGGTGCAAGTCGAGTGGGGATCGGCCCTACCAGTGTGCGGACTGCGGGAAGAGCTTCAACTACCCGTCTGAGCTGGCAATCCACCGGCGCCGCCACACCCGGGAGCGGCCCTTCGTCTGCCCGGTCTGCGGGAAGGGCTTCCTTTACTCCTCCAACCTGCTGACCCACCAGCGGGTCCACACCGGCGAGCGGCCCTTCACCTGCTCCCTGTGCGGGAAGGGCTTCACCCGCGCCTCCAGCCTGGCGGCCCACCGGGCCGTACACTCGGAGGAGCGGCCCTTCCCCTGCCCCGATTGCGGGAAGCGCTTCAAGGGCGCCAAGGAGCTGAAGGTGCACGGGCAGGTGCACTCGGAGGCGCGGCCCTTCCCCTGCTCCCTGTGCGGGAAGGGCTTCACCCAGCTGGCCGCCCTGCTAGCCCACCAGCGGGTCCACACCGGGGAGAGGCCCTTCGCCTGCTCCCTGTGCGGGAAGGGCTTCGCCCGCTCCTCCAGCCTGGCGGCCCATGGGGCCGTACACTCGGAGGAGCGGCTCTTCCCCTGCGAGGCCTGCGGGAAACGCTTCAAGAGCTCCAAGGAGCTGAAGGTCCACGGTCAGGTGCACTCGGAGGCGCGGCCCTTCCCCTGCTCCGTGTGCGGGGAGCGCTTCCGGCAGGCCCGCAACCTGCTGGCTCACCGCCGCACCCACACCGGGGAGAGGCCCTTCGCCTGTGGCCAGTGCGGTCGGGCTTTCGCCCGCTCCTCCTCGCTGCTCTCCCACCGACGGGTGCACAGCGACGAGCGCCCCTTCCCCTGCCCCGACTGCCCCAAGCGCTTCAAGAGCGCCCGGGAGCTGGTCACCCACGGGCGGGTCCACACGGGCCAGCGGCCCTATCCCTGCCCGCTCTGCCCCCGCCGCTTCGCCCAGCCCTCCATCCTGCAGACCCACCGCCGCACCCACACGGGCCAGCGGCCCTTCGCCTGCCCGCTCTGCCCTCGCCGCTTCATCTGCTCCTCCAGCCTGCTCAACCACCAGCGCATCCACACCCGCGAGCGGCCCTACTCCTGCCCTGTCTGCGGCAAGAGCTTCCGCCAGTCCGCCAACCTGCAGGCTCACCGCCGGCTCCACCTCTAACTGGCGGTGGTTCGATCCGGCCGGCTCAGCGGACGCGGGACCAAACCACGCCAACTGTGGCGGTGGGAGTGCAGGGGGCAATGGCCCCTTTAACGTTTCCTTTGGGTGCACGGCCCTCTAACGGGCTGCACAGCCGATTTAAATTTCCACGGTTTTTCTATTTAAAAGCCAGTGAGCCTCTAGACCAGCAGGAACATTGGTGGTGGGTACAGTAGAATCTTGCAGCGCAGAAGGAGGAACAGTTCAGCCCATCGGGCCTGTGCCGCCTCTTTAAATGAGCTGTCCAATTTAGGGTTGTTAATGTTACAAACCTCTCATCAGAACATTGGCTTTATTAATAGAGGAATCGAGTCCAAAAGCAAGGAAGTTGTTGCTCAAACCTTTATAAACACTGGTTAGGCCTCAGCTGGAGTGTTGTGTTCAATTCTGGGCACCACACTTTAGGAAGGATGTCAAGGGCTTGGAGAGGGTGCAGAGGAGATTTACTAGAATGGTACCAGGGGATGAGGGACTTCAGTTAATGTGAGACTGGAGAAGCTGAGATTGTTCTCCTTAGAGCAGAGATGGTTAAGAGGAGATTTACTCGAGGTGTTCTAAATCACGAAAGGTTTCGATAGAGTGAACGAGGAGAAACCGTTTCCACTGGCAGAGGACGCAGATTTAAGGTGATTGGCAAAATAACCAGAGAGGGGAGATGAGAATTTTTAGCGAGTTATGATCTGGAATGCTCTGTCTGAAAGGGCAGTGCAAGCAGATTCAATAGTAACTTTCAAAAGAGAATTGGATAAATTCTTGAAGGGGAAAACTTTGCAGGGCTATGGGGAACGAGCAAGGGGGAGTGGCACTAATTGGATCGCTCTACCAAAGAGCCAGCTCAGGCATGATGGGCCGAATGGAACTTTTCAACAGGTTTTGCTGGGTAGCCATCAGGATGACCTCTGAACTACGCACACCGTCACCGTGGTAATGATGTCGTGATGAGCCTTTACAACGGTGCGTGGTGACCTCACAGTAGCGGCCATTGTTCATGAATGATCATCGGAGAGTCTCAGCTGTACATAGGAACAGGAGAAGCCCATTCAGCCCCTCGAGCCTGTTACACAGGAACAGGAGAAGCCCATTCAGCCCCTCGAGACTTACACAGGAACAGGAGAAGCCCATTCAGCCCCTCGAGACTTACACAGGAACAGGAGAAGCCCATTCAGCCCCTCGAGCCTGTTACACAGGAACAGGAGAAGCCCATTCAGCCCCTCGAGACTTACACAGGAATGGGAGAAGCCCATTCAGCCCCTCGAGACTTACACAGGAACAGGAGAAGCCCATTCAGCCCCTCGAGACTTACACAGGAACAGGAGAAGCCCATTCAGCCCCTCGAGACTTACACAGGAACAGGAGAAGCCCATTCAGCCCCTCGAGCCTGTTACACAGGAACAGGAGAAGCCCATTCAGCCCCTCGAGACTTACACAGGAATGGGAGAAGCCCATTCAGCCCCTCGAGACTTACACAGGAACAGGAGAAGCCCATTCAGCCCCTCGAGACTATTACACAGGAACAGGAGAATCCCATTCAGCCCCTCGAGACTTACACAGGAACAGGAGAAGCCCATTCAGCCCCTTGAGACTTACACAGGAACAGGAGGAGGCCATTCAGCCCCTCGAGCCTGTTACACAGGAACAGGAGGAGGCCCACTCAGCCCCTCGAGACTTACACAGGAACAGGAGGAGGCCCATTCAGCCCCTCGAGACTTACACAGGGACAGGAGGAGGCCCATTCAGCCCCTCGAGACTTGCACAGGAACAGGAGGAGGCCCATTCAGCCCCTCGAGACTGTTACATAGGAACGGGGGGGGGGGGGGGGGGGGCGCCTGATTTCCGCTACCCTTTGTGTGAAGAAGTGCTTCCGGACATCACCCCTGAACGGCCTAGCTCTAATTTTAAGGTATAAGAACAGAAAATGCTGAAAACACTCAGCAAGTCAGGCAGCATTCGTGGAGAGAGAATCAGAGTTAACTTTTCAGGTCGATAACCTTTTGTCAGCACTGTAAGTTAGATAAGAAAGTACAAACCCAGAGAAAAGGGAGGTGGGGAGGAAAAAACAAAGGGGAAGGTCTGTGATAGGGTGGAAGGCAGGAGTGATGAAATGACAAAAGTGATGATGGTGCAATGCAAAAGCGGGTGG
Organism: Squalus acanthias; assembly: GCA_030390025.1. Lineage (NCBI taxonomy): Eukaryota > Metazoa > Chordata > Chondrichthyes > Squaliformes > Squalidae > Squalus > Squalus acanthias. Next base: position 25,047,615 of record CM059445.1, read on the forward strand.
CAATGGGATAAGTAAAGAAACAAAAGGCAATTGGACATAGTGTCATAGAGTTATACAGCACAGAAAGAGGCCCATCGTGTCCGCGCCGGCCATCAAGCCCTGTCTATTCTAATCCCATTTTCCAGCACTTGGTCCGTAGCCTTGTATGCTATGGCGTTTCAAGTGATCATCTAAATGCTTCTTGAATGTTGTGAGGGTTCCTGCCTCTACCACCCTTTCAGGCAGTGAGTTCCAGATTCCAACCACCCTCTGGGTGAAAAGGTTTTTCCTCAAATCCCCTCTAAACCTCCTGCCCCTTACCTTGAAACTATGTCCCCTGGTTATTGACCCCTCTACTAAGGGGAAAAGTTCCTTTCTATCTACCCTATCTATGCCCGCTCATAATTTTGTACACCTCAATCAGGTCCCCCCTCAGCCTTCTCTGCTCTAAGGAAAACAACCCCAGCCTGTCCAGTCTCTCTTCATAGCTGAAGCGCTCCAGCCCAGGTAACATCCTGGTGAATCTCCTCTGCACCCTCTCCAATGCAATCACATCCTTCCTATAGTGTGGCGACCAGAACTGCACACAGTATTACAGCCGTGGCCTAACTAGCGTTTTGTACAGCTCCATCATAACCTCCCTGCTCTTATATTCTATGCCTCGGCTAATGAAGGCAAGTATCCCATATGCCTTTTTAACCACCTTATCTACCTGTCCTGCTGCCTTCAGGGATCTATGTACATGCACACCAAGGTCCCTCTGATCCTTTGTCCTTCCTAGGGTCCAACCATTCATTGTGTATTCCCTTGCCTTGTTAGTCCTCCCAAAATGCATCACCTCACACTTTTCAGGGTTAAATTCCATTTGCCACTGTTCTGCCCATCTGACCAACCCGTCTATATCGTCCTGTACCCTGAGACTTCCCTCCTCGCTATTTACCACTCCACCAATTTTCGTGTCATCTGCGAACTTACTGATCATGTGTTTGAAGAGGACTAATTTGCAGGGTTATGGGGAAAAAGCTGTGGTGTGGGACTAAATTGGAGAGCTCTTTCAAAGAGCCAGCACAACAAGCCGAATGGCCTCCTGTGCTGTAAGTTTCGACGCAAAGATGGATCCAGAGGAGCTGTAAATAACAACAGCATCACCAGGACCTGCTGGCCAAGAAAATGGGAGCAGCGGTTACGATCTGCAATTGTTGAACTCAATGTTGAATCTGGAAGGTTGTAAAGTACCTCATCGAAAAATTAGGTGCTGTTCCTCGAGCTTCCGTTGAGCTTCATTGGAACACTAAGAGGCCGAGGTCATAGCGGGAGTAGGGCAGAGAATTAAAATGGCAAGCAACCGGATGCTCAGGGCGACGCTTGCGGACTGAATGGAGGTGTTCAGCACAGCGATCACTCAATCTAATTTTGTTGTACCTTCATGCCCGCCCCCTATGCCACTACTCTCTGATTTCCCTTCCCAGGCAATATAGAGAAACTTTGATTTTCCTCGTGTGTGTCTCACTCTTGTAATTTTTATGATTGAGTATTAAATCGATCATATAGTCTCGTCTATATCGAATGATGGCGTCCTCCTCTTTCTATCTGTTCAGATATATTTTGTAAACCTATTAAAAACGGACATCGTTGTTTTCGTAGAATTTAAAGCGGTGGACCAATCTACAAATTAAGAGACACTTTTGATCAAGAATTAGTTACGATGAAAGCTCGAATGGATCAGAGACACTTAAGTCTGAGAATAGGCAAAAGCCGATTGATTAAGATTACATTACATCGAACTTACAGCACAGGAACAGGCCATTCAGCCCAACTGGTCTGTGCCGGCGTTTATGCTCCACATGAGCCTCCTCCCACCCCAACTTCATCGCACCCTATTGACATAACCTTCTGTTCCTTTCTCCCTCATGTGTTTACCTGGCTTCCCCTTAAATGCATCTCTGCTATTCGCCTCAACCGTGGTAGTGAGTTCCACATTCTCGCCACTCTCTGGGTAAAGAAGTTTCTCCAGAATTCCCTATTGGATTTCTTGGTGACTATCTTACATTTATGGCCCCCTACTTTTGGAGTTCCCCACAAGCGGAAACATCTTCTCTACATCTACTCTATCAAAACCCCTTCATAATTTGAAAGATCTCTACCAGGTCACCCCTCAGCCTTCTCTGTTCGAGAGAAAAGAGCCCCCAGCCTGTTCAGTCTTTCCTGACACCTAAAATTCTCATCCTTGTTTTGCAGTCCCTCCCTATCTCCATAACCTCCTCCAGTCCTACAAGCCTTCTATCTCTGCGATCCTCCCATTATGGCCTTTTGCGCCTCCCCAATTTTCATCGCTCCACCATTGGCGGCCGTGCCTTCAGCTGCCTGGGTCCTAGGCTCTGAAATTCCCTCCCTAAACCTCTCCGCCTCTCCTCCTTTAAAACGCTCCTTAAAACCTACCTCTCTGACCAAGCTTTTGGTCGCCTGTCCAAATATCCCAAGTGGTTCAGCGTCGAATTTTGACTGTGAAGCACCTGGGGGCGTTTTTGCTACGTTAAAGGAGCTGTATAAATGCAAATGGTTATTGAGCATTGGCAACAGTTGAGCAAACAATTTGCTGTCCCCTGCTGTAAAGTTACAGCATTGTATTCAAAATGATCCACTTCACCCATCTTCAGGAGTTAGTCCCTGGAATATGACTAAAGTTTGGGCAACTTCTAGCCCCGGTGGCTTGTACAAACGGTCTGCTGTGAGGACACAACATCCTTTCTGGGCTGCACACCGCAAGTCCTGGCCCGAATGGAGATGATTGGGTAATTCCACTGTCAATCACGCCTGGAGACCGCACTGGTGTAAGTGACTGGGATTGATTTTACACACGTAATTTGTTTAATCAAATTATCCGCCACTCTGCATTTTGTTGGAGAAATCTCCCTGCTTTTATTGGGAGACGTTGCTATAGTCAGTCATGAGCTCTGTTTTCTGCAGTTAGTAGAGACTCTCAAATAGACTCTGTAGACTGTTTGCTGTAGTATGCTGTTTAAATAGACTGCTTAGTAGATAGAAACATAGAAGATAGGAGCAGGAGTAGGCCATTCAGCCCCTCGAGCCTGCTCCGCCATTCAATGAGATCATGGCTGATCATCCAAATTCAGTACCCTGTCCCTGCTTTCTCCCCATATCCCTTGATCTCTTTAGCCTTAAGAAATATATCTAACTCCTTCTTGAATATATTTAATGAATTGGCCTCAACTGCCTTCTGTGGTAGAGAATTCCACAGGTTCACCACTCTGGGTGAAGAAATTCCTCCTCATCTCAGTCCTAAATGGCTTACCCCTTATCCTTAGACTGTGATCCCTGGTTCTGGACTCCCCCACCATCAGGAACATCCTTCCTGCATCTAGTCTGTCTAGTCCTGTTAGAATTTTATAAATTTCAATGAGATCCCCTCGCATTCTTCTAAACTCTAGCGAGTACAAGCCCAATCGACCCAATCTCTCTTCATACGTCATTCCTGCCATCCCAGGTATCAGTCTGGTGAATCTTCGCTGTACTCCCTCCATGGCAAGAACATCCTTCCTTAGATAAGGCAACCAAAACTGCACACAATACTCAAGGTGTGGTTTCACCAAGGCCCTGTACAACTGCAGCAAGACATCCTTGCTCCTGTACTCGAATCCTCTCGCTATGAAGGCCAACATACCATTTGCCTTCTTAACCACCTGCTGCACCTGCATGCTTACCTTCAGCGACTGGTGCACAAGGACACCCAGGTCTCGTTGCACTACCCCTTTTCCCAATCTATTGCCGTTCAGATAATAATCTGCCTTCCTGTTTTTGCCACCAAAGTGGATAACCTCGCATTTCTCCACATTATACTGCATCTGCCATGCATCTGCCCAAATCATCCTGGAGTTTCTCTGCATCCTCCTCACAGCACACACGCCCACCCAGCTTTGTGTCATCTGCAAACTTGGAGATATTACATCTAGTTCCCTTGTCTAGATCATTAATATATATTGTGAATAACGGGTCCTAGCACCGATCCCTGCGGTACCCCACTAGTCACTGCCTGCCACTCAGAAAAAGACCCGTTTATTCCAACTCTTTGCTTCCTGTCTGCCAACCAGTTCTCTATCCAAGTCAGTACCTTACCCCCTATCCCATGTGCTTTAACTCTGCACGCTAATCTCTTATGCGGGACCTTATCGAAAGCCTTCTGAAATTCCAAATACACCACATCCACTGGTTCTCCCTTATCTATTCTACCAGTTACATCCTCAAAAAATTCCAGTAGATTAGTCAAGCATGATTTACCTTTTGTAAATCCATGTTGACTTTGTCCGATCCTGTCACTGTTTTCCAAGTGCTCTGCTATTACATCTTTTATAATGGACTCTTCACCACTACCGATGTCTGTAATTCCCCGCTTTCTCTCTACCACCTTTTTTAAATAGTGGGGTTACATTAGCTACCCTCCAATCCATGGGGACTGTTCCAGAGTCTATAGAATTTTGGAAGATGACCAGCAATGCATCTACTATTTCTCAGGCCACTTCCTTAAGTACCCTAGGATGTAGATTATCAGGCCCTGGGGATTTATCGGCCTTCAATCCCGTCAATTTCCCTCACACCATTTCCCTACAAATACTGATTTCATTCAATTCCTCCCTCTCATTAGACCCTATGTTTCCCAACATCTCTGGGAGGTTATTTGTGTCCTCCTTTGTGAAGACAGAACCAAAGTATGTATTTAATATACATTGTTTGCTGTAAAATAGACTCCTGTAAGTCATAGAATCATACAGCACAGAAAGTGGCCATTCAGCCCATCTTGCTTGTGCTTCTGGTTCTTTTGCCAATTACCTGAAATCTGTGTCCTCTGGTTACCGACCCTTCTGCCAGTGGAAATAGTTTCTCCTCATTTACTCTTATCAAAAGCTGTAATGATTTTGAACACCTCTATCAAATTTCCCCTTAACCTTCTCTGCTCTAAGGACAACAACCGCAGCTTCTCCAGTCTCTCCACATAACTGAAGTCCCTCATCCCCATTGTAAATCTCCTCTGCATCCTCTCTAAGGCCTTGACATCCTACCTAAAGTGTGGTGCCCAGAATTGGCCACAATACACCTGCTGGATCAATACTTTCCTTCTGCTGTTAGTGGAGCCTGGGCTAACAGTTACCACATTTAACACTGACACTGCACTGGGATTGATGTGGGATTCCCACCATGTCTCCTCTCAGACTGGAAGGAGGGAAAGATCAAGCACTCGACCCACTTCACACCGCCTGCTGACAACCAATTGCAATTCGATAATTTACAGAAAGAAGGATATTGGGCTGGAATTTCCTGTTGGTGACAGTAAGTGTTCCTATGACATTGCCCAGACTGCTATTTTAACACAGGTGGCAACCTGGGGTTAACGTCTGCATTGAAATAGCTGAGGAATGTGACTTAACTGTGTTGAGCTCATCATAGAATCTTACAGCATAGATAGAGGCCATTCGGTCCATCATGCCTCTTTGAAAGAGCTCTCCAATTAGTCCCACTCCCTGTACCCCACTGCGCTTTCCCCCATAGCCTTGCAATTTTATCCCCTTCAACTTTTACTTGTTTTCAAATCCATCCATGGCCTCGCCCTTCCCTACCTCTGTAACCTCCTCCAACCCTCCAAGATCACTGCATTCTTCCAATTCTGGCCTCTTGCACATCCCCGATTTTCATCGCTCCACTATTGGCGGCCATGCCTTCAGCTGCCAAAACCCTAGCTCTGCAATTCCCTCCTTAAACCTCTCTGCCTCTCTACCTCTCTCCTCCTTTAAGACGCTCCTTAAAACCTGCCTCTTTGGCTAAGCTTTTGATCATCTGTCTTAATATGTCTTTATGTGGCTCAGTGTCAGATTTTGTTTGATAATTGCTCCTGTGAAGAGCCTTGGGACGTTTTACTAAGTTAAAGGTGTTATATAAATACAAGTTGTTGTTTTGCCATTTACCTTATCTAGTTCTTTTGGTTTCCGACCCTCCTGCCAGTGGGAAGTTTCTCCTTCATATTGGCAACAGTATTTTCTGTACGGTAGACAGATATAGCACAACACAAGGTGCGGGTTACAATATGCACAACTAGAGCGAGTGTTTCAAGAGTACGCTGCTCTCTCAGAGAAACTGAGAGTTTCTCATTTGTCAGCTGTAGCTCAGTGGATAGCTCTCTCATCTCTGAGTCAGAAGATTGTGGGTTCAAGACCCACTCCAGAGACTCGAGCATGTAATCTAGGCTGACACTCTCAGTGCTACTACTGAGGTAGTGCTGTACTGTTGGAGGGGCAGTACTGAGGGAGGACTGCACTGTGGGAGGGGCGGTACTGAGGGAGTAACAAGGAGGGTAGTGCGTTTGATGTAGTGTATATGGACGTTAGCAAAGCTTTTGATAAGGTTCCACATGGTAGACTGGTCACGAAGTTAAAAGCCCATGGGATCCAGGGCAAAGTGTCAAGTTGGATTCAAAACTGGCTCGGAGACAGGAAGCAGAGGGTAATGGTTGATGGGTGTTTTTATGACTGGAAGGCTGTTTCCAGTGGGGTTCCACAGGGCTCAGTACTAGGACCCTTGCTTTTTGTGGTATATATCAATGATCTCGACTTGAATATAGGGGGTATAATTAAGAAGTTTGCAGATGATACTAAAATCGGCTGTGTGGTTGATACTGTAGACTGCAGGAAGATATCAATAAATTGGTCAGGTGGGCAGAACAGTGGCAAATGGAATTCAATCCGGAGAAGTGTGAGGTAATGCATTTGGGGAGGGCTAACAAGGAAAGGGAATACACATTAAATGGTTGGACACTGAGTAGTGTAGAGGAACAAAGAGACCTTGGAGTGCATGTCCACAGATCCCTGAAGGTAGCAGGCCAAGTAGATAAGATGGTTAAGAAGGCATACGGAATGCTTGCCTTTATTAGCCGTGGCATAGAATACCTTCCTGGCTGACTTGATTAACTTTATCACACCTCGGCAGATAGTCAGGATGATTTAATTTAGTGGTCTGCAATTGTAAGATACACATGCTTTGTTCTCTATCTATATATGCTTTGGCGATTCTGTATCTAATTTACTTCACCTGAGGAAGGAGCAATCGATAGCTCCGAAAGCTTGTGATTTCAAATAAAACTGTTGGACTATAACCTGGTGTTGTGCGACCTCTCAATTTTGTCCACCCCAGTCCAACACCGGCATCTCCGCATCATGACCACTATCGACACCACAAACTGCCGGCTCAAAGTGGAGAGAATCGCCAAGAAGATCGCGCATATCGACACCGACATCAAGTATCTACAGAGATGCAAGAAAGCAGACAAGATCCCGAAAGGACTACAGATCACGAACCCACTCAAGTCGACATACAACACAGACTACGCTGAGAGACTCTGCCGTCGTACCTCTCGCACACTCCTCAACCATCTCGTACACCAGCTCTACAGCAGACGCCACAACCTCGAAACCAAGATAGAGTCCATGCTCTCAGCCTGTGCTCAGGACACAGCAGACCAGTTACGAGACACCACCAAACAGACGAGGCAACGGAACTACGCTGCCTACATGCGCATCAAGAACAGGAAGCTTGAGAAACTCGGCATCACCACCAGCAGCAACCAAGCCTCCCCCGGTACCACGGCTGCAACCACAGGGAAGTCCATCGTCAACTTGTCCGACCATACCCTTCAACCAGACGAAATCGAAGTTCTCGCCCTAGGGCTCAAGTTCTGCCCAACCACCAAAATGGACCCCATCGGTCTCGCGGCAGACACGGAGGAATTCATCAGGAGAATGAGGCTCCGGGAATACTTCCACAAATCCCAAGATGTCAGCAACAAACCCAATGAGACAATCAATGATCCAGAACAGCAGACAGAGGGACTCGCAGTGCAGCAACCGAAGAAAAAAGAGTCAAACTGGACCCCTCCGGAGGGTCGCTGCCCCAAGCTTGACATGTATGCTCAAGCTGTCAGGAGATGCATCAACGCCAGATTCATCAGCCGCACTCACAAGACAGTCCAGAATGTCACCCGAGCACAACGCAACGCCATCCACGCTCTCAAGACCAACCGCAACATTGTCATCAAACCAGCGGACAAAGGAGGAGCCATCGTCATACAGAACAGAACGGACTATTGTAAAGAAGCATACCGACAACTGGACAACCAGGAACACTACAGACAGCTACCCGCAGATCCGACCAAAGAACACACCCGCCAACTCAATAGACTGATCAAGACCTTCGATCCAGACCTTCAAAACATCCTACGCGCTCTCATCCCACGTACTCCCCGCGTGGGAGACTTCTACTGCCTCCCAAAGATACACAAAGCCAACACAACCGGGACGTCCTATCGTATCAGGCAATGGAACCCTGTGTGAGAACCTCTCTGGATACGTCGAGGGCATTCTGAAACCCATCGTACAGGGAACCCCCAGCTTCTGTCGCGACACTACAGACTTCTTACAGAAACTCAGCACCCACGGACCAGTTGAACCAGGAACACTCCTTGCCACGATGGACGTATCGGCACTCTACACCAGTATCCCCCACGATGACGGCATCGCTGCAACAGCCTCAGTACTCAACATCAACAACAGCCAATCTCCAGACGCCATCCTACAACTCATCCGCTTCATCCTTGACCACAATGTCTTCACCTTCAACAACCATTTTTTTACCCAAACACACGGAACAGCCATGGGGACCAAATTCGCACCCCAATACGCCAACATCTTCATGCACAAGTTCGAGCAAGACTTCTTCGCTGCACAGGACCTCCAGCCAACGCTGTACACCAGATACATCGACGACATTTTCTTCCTTTGGACCCATGGCGAAGGATCACTGAAAAGACTACACGATAACATAAACAAGTTCCATCCCACCATCAAACTCACCATGGACTACTCCTCAGAATCGGTCTCATTCCTGGACACACGAATCTCCATCAAAGACGGACACCTCAGCACTTCACTCTACCGCAAGCCCACGGACAACCTCACGATGCTCCACTTCTCCAGCTTCCACCCTAACCATGTTAAAGAAGCCATCCCCTATGGACAAGCCCTGCGAATACACAGGATCTGCTCAGACGAGGAGGAACGCGATGGACACCTACGGACGCTGAAAAACGCCCTCGTAAGAACGGGATATGACGCTCGACTCATCGATCGACAGTTCCGACGGGCCACAGCAAAAAATCGCATAGACCTCCTCAGAAGGCAAACACGGGACACAACCAACAGGGTACCCTACGTCGTCCAGTACTTCCCCGGAGCGGAGAAACTACGCCATGTTCTTCGCAGCCTTCAACATGTCATCGATGACGACAAACACCTCGCTAAGGCCATCCCCACGCCTCCACTACTTGCCTTCAAACAGCCGCCTGACCTCAGAAGTACCATCGTTCGCAGCAAATTACCCAGCTTTCAGGATAACAGCGACCACGACACCACACAACCCTGCCATGGCAAACTCTGCAAGACATGCCAGATCATCAACACAGATACCACCATCACACGTGAGGACACTACCCACCAGGTACATGGTACAGACTCATGTGACTCGGCCAACGTTGTCTACCTCATACGTTGCAGGAAAGAATGCACCGCGGCATGGTACATCGGCGAGACCATGCAGACACTGAGACAACGTATGAACGACCACCGCGCAACAATCGCCAGGCAGGATTGTTACCTCCCAGTCGGGGAACACTTCAGCAGTCAAGGACATTCAGCCTCGGATCTGCGGGTAAGCGTTCTCCAAGGCAACCTTAGAAACACACGACAACGCAAAATCATCGAGCAGAAACTGATAGCCAAGTTCCGCACTCATGAAGACGGTCTCAACCAGGATCTTGGGTTTATGTCACGATACATGATGTGATCCGGACTCGAGTCGTCGTTGGCTTGTTCACAGATGTGATTCCCAGTAAAAAAGTAAAAATTTTCCCAGTAAAAAAGTAAAAATTTTAAAGCTTTTCGTTTTACATACAGACGGCAGCTTTTGACACGTTAGAACCCCTGCGACTACACCTCATTGTCTCAGTTGTATCTTGCTATGTCTTTGATGTGGTACCTTCCTGGCTGACTTGATTAACTTTATCACACCTCGGCAGATAGTCAGGATGATTTAATTTAGTGGTCTGCAATTGTAAGATACACATGCTTTGTTCTCTATCTATATATGCTTTGGCGATTCTGTATCTAATTTACTTCACCTGAGGAAGGAGCAATCGATAGCTCCGAAAGCTTGTGATTTCAAATAAAACTGTTGGACTATAACCTGGTGTTGTGCGACCTCTCAATAGAATACAAGAGCAGGGAGGTTATGCTTCAACTGTATAAAACACTAGTTAGGCATCAGCTAGAGTACTGCGTGCAGTTCTGGTCACCACATTACAGGAAAGATTTGATTGCACTAGAGAGGGTACAGAGGAGATTTACAAGGATGTTGCCGGGAGTAGAGGCTCTTAGCTATGAGGAAAGACTGGATAGGCTGGGTCTGTTTTCCTTGGAACTGAGGGGAGACCTTATTGAGATGTATAAAATTATGAGGGGCATAGATAAAGTGGATAGAAAGGACCTATTTCCTTCAGCAGAGGGGTCAAAAACCAGGGGGCACAGATTTAAAGTAATTGGGGGAAGGTTTAGAGGGGATTTGAGGGGAAATTTCTTCACCCAGAGGGTTGTGGGCGTCTGGAACTCACTGCCTGAAAGGGTGGTAGAGGCAGGAACCCTAACCACATTTAAAAAGTACTTGGATGTGCACTTGGGATGCTGCAACCTGCAGGGCTATGGACTAAGAGCTGGGAAGTGGGATTAGGCTGGATAGCTCTTTGTTGGCCAGCGCAGACACGATGGGCCAAAATGGCCTCCTTCTGTGCTGTAACTTTCTATGATTCTACGAGTGCTGCACTGCCGGAGGAGCATTACTGAGGGAGCGCAGCACTGTTGGAGGGGCAGTACTGAAGGAATGCTGCACTGCTGGGAGGGGCGGTACTGAGGGAGCGCTGCACAGTCGGTGGGGCAGTACTGAGGGAATGCTGCATTGTTGGAGGGGCAGTACTGAGGGAGTGCTGCATTGCCGGAGGAGCAGTACTGAGGGAGTGCTGCTTGCCGGAGGAGCAGTACTGAGAGCGCGTAGCACTGTTGGAGGTGCTGTCTTTCGGATGAGACGTTAAACCATGGGCCTTGCTGACCCCCTCAGGTGACAGGTGACTAAAAGCTTGGTCAAAGAGGTAGATTTTAAGGGGCACCTTAAAAGGTATGTAGGTTTAGGGAGGGAATTAACATGAAACAGATTAGAGTATAACACACATGAATCTTCCAGTGCAGTTCTGTGCAGCACCACAGTGCATATATATAGCTGGGTAGAATGATATAGCTCAGAAGGAGGCCAATCATCACAGCGTGTCTGTGCCGCCTCTTTGAAAGAGCTATCCAATTAGTCCCACTCACCCACTCTTTCCCCAGAGCTCTGCAAATACTTCCCCTTCAAGTATTTACTAATTCCCTTTTGAAAGTTATCATTGAATCTGCTTCCACCACCCTTTCAGGCAGTGCATTCCAGATCATAACAACTCGCTGTGTAAACATTTTATTCATGTCTCCACTGGTTCTTTTGCCAATTACCTTAAATCTGTGTCCTTTGGTTACAAACCCTTCTACCACTCGAAACAGTTTCTCCTTATCTACTCTATCAAAACCTTTCATGATTTTGAACACCTCTTTCAAATCTCCCCCTTAACCTTCTCCTCTCCAAGGAGAACAACCCCAGTTTCTCCAATCATTTAGGCTGAAAAAAAATTAAAGTTAACTGTGAAAGATTAAAAGGTTATTGGCCAATACAATAGTAAAATACTGTGGATGCTGGAAATCTGAAACAACAACAGAAAATGCTGGAAACACTCAGCAGGTCAGGCAGCATCGTGGCGAGAGAAACAGAGTTAACGGGCCGAAAATTGATCCCGGGACGCGAGAGTACGCACTGCATACTCTCGCGTATTCCCACTCCAATTGCCGGTTTTCTGCATGCCCTGCGCATGCGCTGAAAACCGGCAATTGCTCTTCCGAAAAGGGGGCGGGGCCTGGGTGCATCGCGTGCGCGCTACAGGCTGCGCGCACGCTGTGCACTTCATGCTTTGGACGCGCAGGTAAGTAGGGAAGATTTTGGAAATGTAAAAAGGAGGAGTAAGACCCGCTTTTAAGAAGGTAAGTAGTGAATTAAGTATTTTTTTGAATTTTTTTTTACAGGTATATCTTTTTTATAGACTTTAAAGACAGGTAAGTTTATTTTTATAACTTTTTAAAAGATTTTAAATTTTTTCAAAAATTTAATTTTTTATTTAAAATGGTTAATTTAATTAACTATACTTATTTTATTAATGTGATGGTTTTTTTTTTTAATTTAATTGAGGTTTAGCTGTTATTTTGGGGGGGTGTAAGATTCATAAGTCTCACAGCCATGCTGTGAGACTTATGAATGGAAGATGGTGTGCTGCCATTGGCTCTAACTGAGTCACGTGATCCCACAGCTCGCACGAATTAACTATGCCGCTGGGATACGCAAGCCCAGCACAGCTGATGTCTGGAACATCAAGTTCGTGCGAGCTGGATCAGAAAAAGCATAAGCGAGGTGAGACATCGCGGGGAAGGCTTACCCCCGCGGGAACAGAGCGAGATCAATTTCTGGGCCAACGTTTCAGGTCGATGACCCTTCGTCAGAACTGGTTATTGGCCAGTTGCTTTTCAGTGTTGATAAATGTTACTGATTTCCACGTTGTACTTTTTTTCCATTCTGCTTTCAAATCGGTCAGTAAAGTTAGGATACCAAAGTCTTAAAAACTCTTTAATAGAGGCATCAAGACAGTTGGCAATTTGTTTGACTCAGACATTATTGTGCTCTATTAAGTGATGTAAACCCTGATTACCACACTGCCCATCTAAATACTTGTCTTTCTTCAGATGAGTGTCCTGGGAACCCAACATTCCATTGGCCTAAATAGAACAAGGTTTCGCCCCCTCCACCACCCCAGATATAAATCACAGAATCCCCACAATGCAGATAGAGGCCATTTCGGCCCATCGAGCCTGCACCGACGCATATCCCACCCTATCCCCGTAACCCCACGTATTTAATCCCCCCTAACACTAAGGGGTAGAAATTAGGTCGCGCCCCATTTGGGGCGCAAATATCGTCCGGACGCAAATATTAGCGCCTGGCGCTAATTATCGGCACTGACAGGAAACTTCACTTTTACCGCCCCGGGAGGTGAGTGGAGCGCTAAAGCAGGCGCTGCACACCTCTCTTAAGGCGCAAAGGCCAAGGAGTGAGGCGCTAACTCAGCGCGCGAGCGCAGCGCAGCTGCTGCCAGTTAGCGAGGGAACACAGACACACTGGCGCCGGACACTTCTTAAAGCGGGGGGGGCCACTTGCTCCCCAGCCACACCCTGCTCATTGCAGCCTTGAATCTCAGCCTGGAGAGACCTGTAATCCATTTTGCTGCCAAGCATGGAGAGGGTGAGAGAACGCGCTCATCGCTTCACCGAGCGGGCCTTGGATGCTCTGGTTGACGCAGTGGAGCGCAGACGATGTATGCTGTTCCCTGAGAGTGGCAGGAGGCCTTTGCCACGCGAGTTCAGAAGAGTGTGGAGGGAGGTGGCTCAGAGCGTCTCCTCCAGGAGCATGGTGCCCAGGACCCATACTCAATGCCGCAAAAAGTTCAATGACCTCACTCGGGTCGTCAGGGTGAGTGGCTTTTTCTCAATACCTCTCCATCCCTCCATCTCAACCTCACTCTATGGCCAGAGGGTCTTAAAACCCCAATGCACAACACTCATCCAACACCTATGGCCCTTTCATCAAACACACACACACATTCCACACTTTGCATACAGTAAGGGCTATTCACCTATGGGAGGCACATCAGGCAAGACCATGGCTGCATATTGTAAGGGCTATTCACCTATGGGAGGCACATCAGGCAAGACCATGGCTGTATATTTACTCAGATGCTGTCCTTTTTCTTGCAGGCTAAGCTGGCTCATAATAGGAGACAGCAGCAACGGACAGGTGGAGGGCGGCTTCAGCTGCAACCCCTCAGCGATCTGGAGGAGCGCGTCCACAGGATTGTGGCAAGCCGGGTGATCGGTCACGTCGCCACTGGAGACGCCGACCCCGTTGTGGACAGCAATGGTAAGGTCATCACCTTTTTGTCCTCTGTCCTTCCACTTGTCCCTCACAATACCAGCCTTTGACAATTTCAATCCAACTTGCTAACTCGCTGCACTTATTCCTCCCTTACTGCCACCCTGTCCTCACGCTAAAGCCACTCTTGTACCTCCCTGCTTTCAGATGGTGATTCACCAGCTGAGGAGACGGGCCCTGAAGCTGCCACTGGGAGTGATGCTGCAGCTGAGGAGGAAGAGGAAGCCAGAGCATCAGTGCCACCCTCTCCCGAGGAAGCCCATGCCCACACTGGGAACACGCCTTCCCCGGAGGGGAGCAGGGGGGAAGGGGCTGATGATGGTGAAGCTCCAGGACCCAGCGGGCTGCAGCAACGCCATGGGGGGGGTAGGGAAGAACGGGGGCCTTCTCCCCAGAGGGAGAGTATGCCAGACACTCCTACTGCAATGGACGCAGAGGAGGAGCGGCTGATTGCAGAAATGAACACCCAGGCGGTGGGCATGCACACTGAGCTCATGGGTGCAGTGGGAAGGGTGCCCGATTGCATTGAGTCACTGGCAAGGAGTGTGGAGCACTTCGCTGTAGCACAGGCGGATGCCACACTAACGCTTAGTGCTGCAATTCAGTCACTGGCTGCCGTGATCCCACCTCTGACTGCTCTCATACAGACTCAGATGGAGGCCACGAGAGCACAGACTGCTGCCAACCTCAATGGTTCGTGCACATGTCCCCGGGGCTGTCACCGCGCCGCAGCAGGCCAGCAATCTGTTCTCCGGCAAATTGCTCCGGATGCTGAAGTGCTGCCCCGTGGGAGTGCCAGTGTGTCGGGCGAGCAGGGAGTTGCTGGCCTCTCTCACGATGACAGCATTCCTGCTGCCAACACTGTCACTTCTCCACTGCACTTGCCACCGCCTGTAGGACAGACTGCTGCCGCCCATGCAGAGTTGGTGCAGTCTGCAGCTGGGCCCTCCAGGCCCAGAAGTGGTCGAGGCCGTCCTTCAGGGGCATCTGCAGTGTCAGGGTCTGACGAGCAGCAGCCTTCCACCAGCCTTGCTGCAGCCACTGAGGTCCCATTACGGAGGAGCAGTAGGGTTAGAAGGGGGGAAGTGCGCAAAGGAAGGAGATCACCCTCGAAGGGCAAAAAGTAGGAGGTGTGCCAAAATGCTGGTCATTTTTTTATTAAAGGCCGAGGTTCATGGTCCAACTTTTGTTTAGTGTTTTGGACATTATCTCCAGGTTGTGAGAACCAGTTATGTTATTGACTGTTTTTTTGTGTTTATTTCTATGAGTTTGTCATGAGGAATTGACACACACAGAGTTTGTAAAATAAATAAGTTTCTGTATTCAAAATATACATGGCTGGTGGTTGGAATTATTGGTGCCTTGGCCGGCTTAGGGGTTGCGTGCTGGGTTGATTAGTGTTTGTAGCAATGGCAGGGGCCCTAGAAGCGGCTTGCTATTAGTCGTTGACGGACGGCCCTTGCAGTTTGACCATTGTGGGCCGCCCTCCTGCCTTGGTGCTGCTGATGATCATCGTCCTCGTCCTCTTCCTCCTCTTCCTCCTCCTCCTCTGGTGGTGCTACAAGGCCTGGTGGCATTGGCTGGGTCCTGAGGATTGCCATGTTGTGCAACATGCAGCACACGACTACGAAGTTCGAAACTTGCTCAGGCGAGTACTGCAGGGCTCCTCCGGAATGGTCCAGACAGCGGAACCGTTGTTTCAGCATGCCGATTGTGCGCTCAATAATGTTCCTGGTTGCTTGATGGCTTTCATTGTACCGCAGCTCAGCAGGGGTGTTTGGCGTACGGAGCGGTGTCATCAGCCAGGTGCTCAATGCGTACCCCTTGTCCCCCAGAAGCCAACCAACTGGCTGATGCGGTGCCTCGAAAACTTCTGCCACAGTAGTCTGGCGCAGGATGAAAGCATCGTGGCAGCTGCCCGGATAGTGGGCATTGACAGCGAGTATCACCTGTCTGTGGTCACAGACCAACTGCACATTCAAGGAATGGAACCCCTTTCTGTTCCTGAATTCCTCTGCATTCTCTCGCGGAGCACGCAAAGCCACATGCGTGCAGTCAATGGCGCCCTGCACCATGGGGAAGCCCGCTACCCTCGCAAAGCCCAGAGCACGGTCACGCTGCTTGTCTGGGGTCATAGGGAAAGAGATGAAGTCTCGTCTCCTTCTGAAGAGGGCATTGGTGACCTGCCGGATGCAGCGATGCACCGCAAACTGGGAGATATTGGCGAGGTCCCCAACAGCAGCTTGGAATGAGCCAGTGGCGTAGAAGTTCAAAGCCACTGTGACCTTCACTGCCACCGACAGAGACGTCCTGGACCTCAGCTGAGGCTGCAGATCTGGCTGTAGCAGGTGGCAGAGCTCAGTGACCACCTCCTTGCTGAATCGCAGCCTTCGCAAACACAGCTCCTCGGACATATGGATGTAGGAGAGCTGTTCACAATATACCCTGGGAGGGTAAGCTCTCCTGTACATGCGCCTGATGGCCCTCCTCCATCTGGCCATCATTGCCACTCTCTGTCTGCGTCTCTGTATGCTCCGATTCAGCTGGAGCAGGACGACGCCCCCAATCATTGCAGCCCCCATATTCTCTTTGCCAGAAAAGTAATGAGGTACAGCAACTAAAGTAGCAACAAAGTTAGGATGAATAGGCAAAACTACCTCACAAAGCGTTGAGTCAATGTAGAAGTCTCTCTCTCTCTCTCTCCGAATCTCTCTCTCTCTCTCAGAACGAGTGGTGCATAAATGTCGACCACAGAAAAAGACAGGAAGAGGCCCCCTTTAAATAGCGCCCCCCCCCCCAGCCCCACACCGATTGATAACGTTCCAGTCTTCCGGTCGTTGGAAGCGCCAGGCGGTAAGGCAGGGGGCGCCACTCAATTTCCGCTCCGGGGCGCCCCAAGGGCGTTGCACCATGGAATGACGTCACAATCTGCGCGCGCAGGTGGTCGCAGCGGTAAGTTTTAGCGCCGCCGCACAATCTCAAGTTAAGTTCTCGAGCGGCGCAAACATCGCTGCGCCCGGGCGTTAGCGGCTTAACGCCCCATTAGCGCCCTCTTAAGGCGCTAACGGGAGGTGCAACCAAGTGAATTTTTACCCCTAAGGGTCAATTTATCATAGCCAAATCAACCTAACCCACACATCTTTGGACTGTGGGAGGAAACCGGAGCACCCGGAGGAAACCCACGCAGACACTGTGCAAACTCCACACAGACAGTCACCCGTGGCCAGATTCGAACCCGGGTCCCTGGCGCTGTGAGGCAACAGTGCTAACCACTATGCCACCGTGTTGCCCATTTGATGTCAATACATGATATCACTCCAATTCTCTTGCCCCATTTTGCGTCATTTGTTCCAAACAAAACTGATAATCTCCGAAGTTGCAATAGCTCGATAATTTTCAGCAGGTTAAGTATTTTTTGGAATCCTCATACTTTAATTATCATGTGTGTTTGTTCTTCAGATAGAATCGGGACAAATTGTAGCACTTGTATCATGGCTGACTGATATAGAATTATACACAACGCAGTGAAATCTCATAAACATCTAGAGTCATAGAGTCAGAGTTATACAGCACAGAAAGAGGCCCTTTGGCCCATCGTGTCCGTGCTGGCCATCAAGCCCTGTCTATTCTAATCCCATTTTCCAGCATTTGGTCCGTAGCCTTGTATGCTATGGTGTTTCAAGTGCTCATCTAAATGCTTCTTGAATGTTGTGAGGGTTCCTGCCTCTACCACCCTTTCAGGCAGTGAGTTCCAGATTCCAACCACCCTCTGGGTGAAAAAGTTTTTCCTCAAATCCCCTCTAAACCTCCTGCCCCTTACCTTGAAACTATGCCCCCTGGTTATTGACCCCTCTACTAAGGGGAAAAGTTCCTTTCTATCTACCCTATCTATGCCCCTCATAATTTTGTACACCTCAAATCAGGTCCCCCCTCAGCCTTTTCTGCTCTAAGGAAAACAACCCCAGCCTGTCCAGTCTATCTTCATAGCTGAAGCGCTCCAGCCCAGGTAACATCCTGGTGAATCTCCTCTGCACCCTCTCCAATGCAATCACATCCTTCCTATAGTGTGGTGACCAGAACTGCACACAGTATTCCAGCTGTGGCCTAACTAGCGTTTTGTACAGCTCCATCATAACCTCCCTGCTCTTATATTCTATGCCTCGGCTAATGAAGGCAAGTATCCCATACGCCTTTTTAACCACCTTATCTACCTGTCCTGCTGCCTTCAGGGATCTATGTACATGCACACCAAGGTCCCTCTGATCCTCTGTCCTTCCTAGGGTCCTACCATTCATTGTGTATTCCCTTGCCTTGTTAGTCCTCCCAAAATGCATCGCCTCACACTTTTCAGAGTTAAATTCCATTTGCCACTGTTCTGCCCATCTAACAAACTCGTCTATATCGTCCTGTAGCCTGAGGCTTCCCTCCTCGCCATTTACCACTCCAATTTTTGTGTCATCTGCGAACTTACTGATCATACCTCCTACATTCATATCTAAATCATTAATGTACACTACAAACAGCAAAGGACCCAGCACCGATCCCTGCGGTACACCACTGGACACAGCCTTCCAGTCACAAAAACAACCTTCGACCATCACCCTCTGCCTCCTGCCACTAAGCCAATTTTGGATCTAATGTGCCAGGTTGCCCTGGATCCCATGGGCTCTTACCTTCTTGACCAGTCTCCCATGCGGGACTTTGTCAAAAGCCTTACTGAAGTCCATGTAGATCACATCAACTGCACTACCCTCATCCACACCCCCTCGAAAAATTCAATCAAATTGTTCAGACATGATCTCCCCCTGACAAAGCCATGCTATCCTTGATTAATCCTTGCCTCTCCAAGTGGAGACTAATTCTGTCCCTCAGAATGTTTTCCAATAATTACCCTACCACTGACGTTAGGCTCACTGGCCTGTAATTCCCTGATTTATCCCTACTACCCTTCTTGAATAATGGTACTACGTTAGCTGTCCTCCAGTCCTCTGGCACCTCCCCTGTGACCAGAGAGGTTCTGAAAATTTGTGTCAGAGCCCCTGCAATCTCCTCCCTTGCCTCACACAGCAGCCTGGGATACATCTCGTCTGGGCCTGGGGATTTATCCACTTTTAAGCCCGCTAAAACCGCTAGTACCTCCTCCCTCTCAATACTAATTTATTCAAGTATATCACAATCCCCCTGCCTGATTTCTATGCCTACATCGTCCTTCTCCATAGTAAACACAGATGCAAAATATTCATTTAAAACCTCGTCTACATCTTCCGGCTCTACACACAGATTGCCACTTTGGTCCCTAATGGGCCCTACTCTTTCCCTGGTTATCCTCTTGCCCTTAATATACTTATAAAACAGCTTGCGATTTTCCTTTATTTTGCCCGCCAGTGTTTTTTCATGTCCCCTCTTCGCTCTCTTAACTTCTTTTTTAGGTACCCCCCTGCACTTTCTATACTCCTCTAGGGCTTCCACTGTTTTTAGTCCTTTGTATCTGCCAAAAGCCTCCCTTTTTTTCCTAATCCATTCTTGTATAACCCTTGACATCCAGGGTTCCCTGGGCTTGTTGGTCCCACCCTTGACCTTTACGGGAACATGTTGGCATTGTAAATATTTGTAAATGACTGCCCCATTATTCCAGTACAAAATGTTAAGGCAATACAGAGCTCACAAAGTGTATTAAAATATTATAGTCCATCTCAAGACCTGCTTCATGTGATATTGCCAGTACATGATAACCATGCAAATATGTCTCCCTTTGCTATTCAAACACCTGCCTCAGCCTGAAGCTGTCAGCTTTTTGCTTGCAGATGGGAAAGAGCAGTATTCACAAATTCTCAATTAGAAATACAGTTATAAATGTTAATATTTTACAGCATGAAATTTGAATGCAGATCAAACTACAGCACAAGATTTATGCTGTAGTACGTATTACCACAAGCACCAAATCTACAAGCAATGCATCATTAGTCGTTTTCTTTTTAAGAATGTTTTTTTAAGAATGTTATACAATACAGCGAGCTAAGCAAAACCAGTTTAAAACTGGTCAAAATTCACAATTACTTAAAAAAAACAGCCCCTCCCTTTGTCTTTCCCCCTTGCGTGACATTGCATAGACACACACACATTCATGGTTTTGCGGGACTAGCAAAATAGCACCAATTTGCCTCTGAACTTTACAGGGAACCATGAAGCTGGAGAATGAAAACATGTCCCACTGTTGACCTCACAAGAGATATTACATTTTTTAATTGTTTTCTGCTTACTGAAAGCAAATAAATAGGGCGTCGCAGAGAACAAAATGCAAACTGCTTAAAAAGTAGTGTTTGAAACACAATAAATTGGTTGGTGAAATACACATGTAGGTTTGATGCACAATGTTTTCTTCACAAAGGGAAATTTCTAGGATGTTAATGGCTACCATTTCAGCTCACCCAACATGACTGAAACTTTACCTCTAGATGAAGCACCAGTTCCAGAACCAGACTTCAGCATAAGCCAAACCCGCTGGAATTTTTCCTTCACTCTCCAACAGCCTGTTTCAGTGATATTTCTTCCCTGTGTGCCATTCCTAGGGACGGAGTGGAAAGCCTAAAGAAAAGCTAGGAGCAAGATATAGACTGACTGTTAAGGAAAAAGGAATGGCAAAGGGAATAGTCAAACCCTAACACCACCATCTGCAACAAAATGCAGCAAGGTCAACTCAAAATCATACACCATACATACCATACCCAACACATCTGCACAAATTCCACCCCTCCATACCAGACAACTGCTGGAGAAGGCTGCGGACAGAGGAGCACGCTCCTCCACATATTCTGCTTATGCCCCAGCTGTCCAGGTGATTACTAGGAACCTGACTAATTGCATGATCCCAGAGGATATAGCGCTCTGCTTTCTGGAGAGAAAGAATCCCTTGCAGATATGCACAACTTTCATTACTAGCTGCAAGAACATGCATCCCCTCTCTGTGGTGGAGTGTAGTTCACTCACAATAACTGTGTTGCTGATACATGTGCAGGACATCTGCTAATTAAAACGAGTAATGTTCAGCCTTCACCTGGAACTAATGATATATCAGACGGTCTGAGGCCTGTTTTTTGGAGAACTACTGAACACGCTGCCCCTTCAGCATAACAACTCGCACACTGGCCATGAGGGCCACCAACTGCAACCAACACAACCTCCAGTATACAGGACCGCTCTCCAGTCCCACAGCCTAACTAGCCCTCAGAACCCAGGAACAAACAGCTGATGCAGACAATCTGATGTTGCTGTACATTTTTCCCAAAGGCAAGCTGTGTAGTGACTCCACGAACTGTGTGAGAACGTCCACTCATAAGTGTGTGATTATGCATCTAAATGTACAATGACTTCTAAATATATGTGAATGCATCCTTGATTATACAATGGTTTTACAAAATATAGCTGAATATACATCTGTATGTATAATAGCTAAAAATGAGTGTAATCCCTTTAGTACCCAATATAAACAGAATTCTGGTAAGTGTAACAAATAGAATTGGGACAATGAAAACAGTGTCAAGACACAACATGAGAATAGGAAAGATTCAGGAAAAGAATACATAAAATGCAGTTGTCACTATTAGGAGGGAATGTACATAGATAATGAACATTTGCATTGCTTTGGAGTTTAAGTGTGCAAATACCCAAAATAATGATCACACACATTCCTGCTACATTAGCAAAAAATGTTACTGGGAAGTTATCCATACATGCTAACCATCTGCTTTTCCAGCTTTTTAATCCATGTGTCAGACTATCAGCGTTTTGTAAGAAAAAGTTTTTTCCCCCATTGGGATTGAAGAGTCCCTGTAACAAGCAGATTGATTGGATGGTGAGATTGAATGTTATTAGAAACAATTAATCAGACATTACTTTCTCCCACTGCTACTTGTGCATGAACTTCATTTGGAAATGTTTTCCGATGAAATGATGGATTTTGAGTTGCAATTACAGGTGTGTTTATTTTGTGTTACTTGTAAGCTGCTAAAATGCACTTTAAAAAGGGAATTTTTTGGAGCACGCCCAATAATCATCTTATCTGAAGGTTTATTTTCTTCAAAACTAGTTAGAGATGCTTTTTTTGAGATAAGGAGGATGTTCCCTGGCATGAACACAGCAATGTGGTTGACTCTTAACTGCCCTCTGAAATGGCCTAGCAAGCCACTCAGTTGTAAAAAAAACGCTACGAGAAACAATAAGAATGAAACCGGACGGACCACCTGGCATCGACCTCGACACCGGCTAGGGACACGGCAATGGCACACCCAGCCCAGTCAACCCTGCAAAGTCCTCCTCACCAACATCTGGGACTTGTGCCAAAATTGGGAGAGCTGTCCCACAGACTAGTCAAGCAACAGCCTGACACAGAATCATAACTTTCAGCCAATGTCCCAAACTCCTCCATCACCATCCCTGGGTATGTTCTGTCCCACTGGCAGGACAGACCCACCAGGGGTGGCAGCACAGTGGTATACAGTCAGGAAAGAGTGGCCCTGGCAGTCCTCAACATTGACTCTGGACCCCATGAAGTCTCATGGCTTCAGGCCAAGCATGGGCAAGGAAACCTCCTGCTGATTACCACCTACCGCCCTCCCTCAGCTGATGAATCAGTACTCTTTCATGTTGAACACCACTTGGAAGAAGCACTGAGAGAACTCTGGGTGGGACTTCAATGTCCATCACCAAGAGTGGCTCGGTAGCACCACTACTGACCAAGCTGGCTGAGTCCTGAAGGACATAACTGCCAGACTGGGCCTGCGACAGGTGGTGAGAGAACCAACACGAGGGAAAAACCTACTTGACCTCATCCTCACCAATCTACCTGTCGCAGATGCATCTGTCCATGACAGCATTGGTAGCAGTGACCACCGCACAGTCATTGTGGAGACGAAGTCCCGTCTTCACATTGAGGACACCCTCCATCGTGTTGTGTGGCACTACCACCGTGCTAAATGGGACAAATTCAGAACAGATCTAGCAGCTCAAAACTGGGCATCCATGAGGTGCTGTGGGCCATCAGCAGCAGCAGAATTGTATTCCACCACAATCTGTAATCTCATGGCCCGGCATATCCCTCACTCTACCATTACCATCAAGCCAGGGGACCAACCCTGGTTCAATAAGGAGTGTAGAAAAGCATGCCAGGAGCAACAACAGGCGTACCTAAAAATACGGTGCCAACCTGGGGAAGCTGCAACACAGGACTACATGCATGCTAAAAAGCGGAAGCTGCATGACAGGGCTAAGCGATCCCACATCTCATAAACGAATTTAAAAAAATAATCAGCAAACATCCCCATTTCTGATCTTATGTTGGAGGGAAGGTCATTGATGAAGCAGGTGAAAATGGTTGGGCCCAGGACACTGCCCTGAGGAACTCCTGATGCGGAGATGCCGGTGTTGGACTGGGGTGGACAAAAGTGAGAAGTCGCACAACACCAGGTTATAGTCCAACAGTTTTATTTGAAATCACAAGCTTTTGGAGCTGCTGCCCCTTCGTCAGGTGAAGTGATTGAGGAACTCCTGCAGTGATGTCCTAGGGTTGTGATGATTGATCTTCAACCACTACAACCATCTTCCTTTGTGCTAGGTACGACTCCAGCCAGTGGAGAGTTCTCCCCCTGATTCCCATTGACTTAAGTTTTAAGCTCATTGATGCCACATTCGGTCAAATGCTGCCTTGATGTCAAGGGCAATCACTCTCACCTCACCTCTGGAATTCAGCTCTTTTGTCCATGTTTGGACCAAGGCTGTAATGAGTTCAGGAGCCGAGTGGTCTTGGCGGAACCCAAACTGGGCATAAGTGAGCAGGTTATTGGTGAGTAAGTGCCGCTTGATAGCACTGTCGATGGGCTGATGGGGCGGTAATTGGCTGGATTGGATTTGTCCTGCTTTTTGTGGACAGGACACACCTGGGCAGTTTTCCACATTGTCGGATAGATGCCAGTGTTGTAGCTGTACTGGAACAGCTTGGCTAGAGGCGCGGCTAGTTCTGGAGCACAAGTCTTTAGCACGGCAGCCGGGATGTTGTCGGGGCCCATAGCCTTTGCTGTATCCAGTGCACTCAGCCATTTCTTGATATCACGTGGAGTGAATCGAATTGGCTGAAGACTGGCTTCTGTGATGGTGGGGACCTCAGGAGAAGGCCGATATGGATCATCCACTTGGCACTTCTGGCTGAAGTTGGTTGCAAACGCTTCAGCCTTGTCTTTTGCATTCACGTGCTGGGCTCCACCATCATTGAGGATGGGGATATTCATGGAGCTTCCTCCTCCCATTCGTTGTTTAATGGTCCACCACCATTCATGATTGGATGTGGCAGGACTGCAGAGCTTTGATCTGATCCGTTGATTGTGGGATCGCTTAGCCCTGTCTATAGCATGCTGCTTCCGCTTTTTTACCATGCATGTAGTCCTGTGTTGCAGCTTCCCCAGGTTGGTACCTCATTTTTAGGTATGCCTGGTGCTGCTCCTGGCATGCTCTTCTACACCCCTTATTGAACCAGGGATGGCCCCCTGGCTTGATGTCAATGGTAGAGTGAGGGATATGCCAGGCCATGAGGTTACAGATTGTGGTGGAATAAAATTCTGCTGCTGCTGATGGCCCACAGCGCCTCATGGATGCCCAGTTTTGAGCTGCTAGATCTGTTCTGAGTCTATCCCATTTAGCACGGTGGTAGTGCCACGCAACACGATAGAGGGTGTCCTCAGTGTGAAGACAGGACTTCGTCTCCACAATGACTGTGCGGTGGTCACTGCTACCAATACTGTCATGGACAGATGCATCTGTGACAGGTAGAATGGTGAGGTCAAGTAGGTTTTTCCCTCGTGTTGGTTCTCTCACCACCTGTCGCAGGCCCAGACTGGCAGCTATGTCCTTCAGGACTCGGCCAGCTTGGTCAGTAGTGGTGCTACCGAGCCACTCTTGGTGATGGACATTGAAGTCCCCCACCCAGAGTGCATTTTGTGGCCTTGTTGAGTTTTACTTAGAGAATTACACTGAATCCTCATATTTAGGATTTGACTACAATGTATGGCTGTAGTGTATGATGAGCACAGCTGGGTTGTAATGCTACATCGTGCAACTCTGAAAGCAGTTTTCAGTTCATTTGTGCGCTCATGAAGGTCGCTTTGTCATCCTGAAG
The DNA here is from genome assembly GCA_030390025.1 of Squalus acanthias. Lineage (NCBI taxonomy): Eukaryota > Metazoa > Chordata > Chondrichthyes > Squaliformes > Squalidae > Squalus > Squalus acanthias. The sequence continues at coordinate 25,072,981 of CM059445.1, forward strand.
TAACCAGAGAGAGAGCCCACATTAGAGCTGTAATTATCCACAGGGATGTGTGAACAGTGACATTAGTAATCAATGAATATAATAGATTGCAAACCCCAGACTGGAAGCAGTTAATCTCAAAATCTCCAACACCCCTCCCTACAAACCATTTTAGTTGAGAGTTTTTTGAATAAATGATTTGTGTGCAGCCAAACTTCAGGCTTGTGGTCCTCAAATTGTCATCAGCTAAATATACATAACCTAACCTTTGTTGGTCTGATGGCATCAGAGATCAATTTTTCATTGGTCCTGGGAACTGTTGCAGGATTCACTGGCTTCCCTTCTCACTTGCTAAACATAGGCACACCAATTAAGTGTATCCGGAATCACGACATCATTATGCTGCGTGCATGTCCCAAAAAAAAATCTCCATTTTCTGAATTGACAACCTATAGGAGGTTATATTAACAAGGAAAAGAGGCACACGGAGATCTGGGAAGCCTTCCTAAATTGACTTTAATTGAGCAGTAATGTAAAACCACCTTACAAGGTCAACACTGAGGCTTACTTGCTCCAAGGCTCCAGTGTATGACTCCCACCACCAGGCGTTTCGACCCTTTCAATGTAGAAAAGGTATTTTATATCAATGAGATGCTTTGTAAAATTGTAAAATGGGGCAGCCATTTATAATCCAAATTAAATATTGCTAATAAATTTGGGCCAGAAATTCGGCACTTGTCGGGTGAGGACGCGCTGTGTACTCACCCGTAAGGCCACCTGAAGTGTCGGTTCCCTGCATGCACTGCGCATACGCGGGAAACCGGAACTTCCGTTCCCCTGAAGGGAGTGGTTCAGAGGTGAACCGCGTGCGCGGGAGAGGCTGCGCGCACGCAGCGAACTTTGGGTTTTTTTCAGGTTTCTCCGGGAGGGTAAGTATGGAAGAAACTGCGCTTTTAAAAAGGAGGCGCAAGACCCATTTTTAACAAGGTAAGTGGTTAATTCATTACAATTTTAAAAAATTTCAACAGGTTTATCTTTTTTAGATACTTTAAAGAAAGGTAAGTTTATTTTTAGCACTGTTAAAAAGTATTTTAATTTTTTCAAAAATTTAAATTTTTGTTTAAAGTAGTTAATTTATTTAACTTATAGTTATTTTAAAAATGTGATGGGGTTTTTTAAATTTATTTGAAGTTTAGGTGTTGTTTTGGGGCTGATTTCAATTCATAGATTTGACAGGTCTTCCTGTCATAGAACATAGAACATAGAACAGTACAGCACAGTACAGGCCCTTCGGCCCTCGATGTTGTGCCGAGCATTGTCCGAGACCAAGATCAAGCTATCACACTCCCTATCACTCTGGTGTGCTCCATGTGCTTATCCAATAACCGCTTGAAAGTTCCTAAAGTGTCCGACTCCACTATCACAGCAGGCAGTCCATTCCACACCCCAACCACTCTCTGAGTAAAGAATCTACCTCGGACATCCCTTCTATATCTCCCCCCATGCACCTTATAGTTATGCCCCCTTGTAACAGCTGCCTCTACCCGAGGAAATAGTCTCTGAACATCCACTCTATCTATCCCCCTCATCATCTTATAAACCTCTATTAAGTCGCCTCTCATCCTCCTCCGCTCTAAAGAGAAAAGCCCCAACTCCCTCAATCTTTCCTCATAAGACCTCCCCCCCAAACCAGGCAGCATCCTGGTAAATCTCCTTTGCACTCTTTCCAATGCTTCTACGTCCTTCCTATAGTGAGGTGACCAGAACTGCACACAATATTCCAAATGTGGTCTCACCAAGGTTCTGTACAGTTGCAGCATAACCTCACGGTTCTTAAACTCAAACCCTCTGTTAATAAACGCCAACACACCATAGGCCTTCTTTACTGCTCTATCCACTTGAGTGGCAACCTTCAGAGATCTGTGGATATGAACCCCCAGATCCCTCTGCTCCTCCACGTTCCTCAGAACCCTGCCGTTGACCCTGTAATCCTTATTCAAATTTGCCCTACCAAAATGAATCACCTCGCACTTATCAGGGTTAAATTCCATCTGCCATTTTTCGGCCCAGCTCTGCATCCTATCAATGTCTCTTTGCAGCCTACAACTGCCCTCCACCTCATCCACTACTCCACCAATCTTGGTGTCATCAGCAAATTTACTGATCCACCCTTCAGTCCCCGTCCTCCAAGTCATTGATAAAAATCACAAACAGCAGAGGACCCAGCACCGACCCCTGTGGCACACCGCTGGTAACTGGTCTCCAGTCCGAAAATGTTCCATCCACCACCACCCTCTGCCTTCTATGAGATAGCCAGTTACTTATCCAATCGGCCAAATTTCCCTCTATCCCACAACTCCTTACTTTCTTCATGAGACGACCATGGGGAACCTTATCAAACGCCTTACTAAAATCCATGTATACGACATCAACTGCTCTACCTTCATCTACACACTTAGTTACCTCCTCTTCTATGAATGAAAGATGGTCTGCTGCCATTGGCTCTCCATGGCCCACGTGATCCCAGGGGACACATCGCACTAACTACGCCCCTGGGATACACAAGCACTGCGCGCCGGCAGCTGCAGGAGGCCCAGGAGCTGAAGTCCCCGTGGGCCCAGAGGTCAACGGCAGGCGTGGTAGGTAGGTGCACGCGCAATCCTTGCACCGGCGGGAAGCCAGGGAGCCGAATTTCTGGCCCATTATGTTTCTCTCTGGGATAGCTTATTTCAATTGTATATTCTTAATAAATATGAAGCACTCCCACAGCTAAAGTATGGTGAAACCTTTGGATCCCATACTCATCAAATACCTGAGGGTATTAATATTATGACACAGAGAAAATGAGGTAAACAACCAGTGTATAATCGTCAGTTTGAAGAACTCAACTCAAATACCGAGTTAGACCCAATCCAAATCTGACGCAACATATGTATAACTGTAATACAAAGGTAAAATACTGTGGACACTGGAAATCTGAAATATAAACAGCTCAGGCAGCATCTGTAGAGAAACCTCAGGTCGGTGACCTTCCACCAGAACTGGAAAAAGTTAGAGATGTAACAGATTTTAAGGAAGTACAGAGTCAGGGGAAGGGGGAGAGAGGAAAACACAAAAGGTAGGTGTGCGATAGGGTGGAAGGCCAGAAGAGACCAAACGACAATAGGGATGATGGTGCAAGGCCAAAGGGGGGGGCAATGGGACAAGCAAAGAAACAAAAGATGGGTCTAGAGGAGTTACAAATGGCAACAGCAGGATCACTGTAAGGGGTTTTTGTCTCGGGCTTATTTGTAGGTCAGCCAGTTATGTTTTCCTGGACTGTTCTGCCCGCTGTGCGGTTGCGAATCGCTATCCCCTTATTAGTTCTGAGCCCAGGACTTATCGAGCGGCGATAAGGACAAACGAACAGACCCGTGGATTGGTGTGAGGAAAACCAATGTTTATTTAACAGAGATGAAACATAACATGTCAATCTTAACTTCGGTATAAACGAGGGAAATGACAGTAGAACAATACCTCACCCCTCCCAACCCCACTTTACTAGCTAAGTTAGACTCTTGAGGACCAGGGATAATGCTCACCAAACGAATCCTTTGACAGTTGAGGATATGGTTTAAAGTCCTTTTAAGTAAAAAGTTTCATAAGGCCCTTGTGCCTCGAGGTGTTTGATGGTCACTGGAACTGTTGCTCTGGTTTCTTGCGTGTCGGTCTGTTTCTGGAGCTGCTGGCCTTCTTTGTTGAACGGTCTTGTTTCTGTTGAACTGTGTACTGGAGAACTCCTGTGCTTCAGCTGTCCTGCTTGTAGCCTGTCTGTGTACCTTTAACAGCTTGTTTTTTAAACTGCTAGGCTGCAAAACTGCTCGTCTCGTCTCTGTGGAACTCCCGCTTCTTCCAGCACAGGTCTCTGGTTATACTGTTCGATTGTTCCTTATTTGCCCGCCAAATCTTCCCAGTGCTTTGTTTAATTCTAGTGGGCTTGTTAAGGTCGTTAACTTTAATGGCAGGAGATGGCCTTTAACGATATTAAGTATTTGTTAAGTGGAGGATGATTGCTGGTCTGATGGTTGTTCATTTGTGTTGAGTACGTCTTTGTATAAATGCTAAACAGTTTGATGGGGCTGGAGACGGGTCGACCACCTGTCTGTAGAGGCCAGCCCCGACTCCTTTGGCAGCCTGTACTGAGGAATGTTTAAAAATGTTTTAAAATGTCCCTGGTCCAATACACTCAATTGGTTTTAAAATGTCCAAAGCCCCTTTTTCTTTGGGTCTCTCTCTTTTCCTCTGAGTCTTTTGGGGGTCTGGGAATTTCGCAACTCTCTTACAGACCCAGGCATGTCACCTGGCCTGCTGTTTTTGCAGGGCCCTGGTTTCTGTTCAATGTCGCAGGCTTCTGCCATGAGGTCTAGAAGCCACTTTGTCCAGGGTACCCCTTATTAATAACTCTGGGGAATGTGGGAATTTTGAGAACCCTACACTCACCACCAGTCTGCTTCTACCTCCTTCAAAGATCCACGTGTTGTAAGCTTATGTATTAAGTGAAAGAAAAAAGACTTACATTTATACAGCGTGTTTCATGAACTCAGAGCGCTTTACAGCCAATGGACTTTCGAAGTATAGTCACTGTTGTAATGTAGGAAACACGGCAGCCTGGATGAGTGCAGCTCCAACAACACTCAAGAAGCTCGACACCATCCAGGATAGAGCAGCGCGCTTGATTAACACCCCATCCACCACCTTAAACATTCACTCCCTCCATACCGTACCGTGGCTGCAGTGTGTACCGTCTACAAGATGCACGGCAGCAACTCGGCAAGAATTCTTCGGCAGCACCTCCCAAACCCGCGACCTCTACCACCTAGAAGGACAAGGGCAGCAGGCGCATGGGAACACCTCCACCTCCAAGTTCCCCTCCAAGTCACACACCATCCTGACTTGGAAGTATATCGCCGTTCCTTCATCGTTGCTGGGTCAAAATCCTGGAACTCCCTCCCTAACAGCACTGTGGGAGCACCTTCACCACACGGACTGCTGCGGTTCAAGAAGGCGGCTCACCACCACCTTCTCAAGGGCAATTAGGGATGGGCAATAAATGCTGGCCTTGCCAGTGACGCCCACATCCCAGGAATGAATAAAACAATACACAGGATACACAGGTCCAACAGCACAAATACCTCGATTTGCATCACATGGCACACTATAATCATTACACTCTATAATATTGGACTTTAATCTTAAGTTAAATATTCTGATAATCTATGTCAAAGCCCAGCAGCATCATTACTTCAACATTTAATCACGTCAAACTTGTCATCCTGTCTCCAAAGGGAAATGTCTCCTTCAATATGAGGGTTCCTTTCTCACTCTGAGTACATCGGAAGGAAAAGCTCTTTAGCCAAAGCCAACGTAAAGTCCACTTCACAAAGAGACCAAAACACAGCAAACAGACACTTTAATGGGCTCTATTTACAATCCATGAAAGAAAGACTTGTATTTCTATAGAGCCTTTCATGACCTCAGGACATCGCAAAACGCTTTACAGCCATTGGAGTAATCTTGAAGTGTAGTCACTGTTGTAATGTAGGAAAAGTGGCAGCCAATTTGTGCACGGCAAGCTCCCATGAACAGCAATGTGATAATGACCAGATAATCTGTTTTAGTGATGTTGGTTGAGGGATAAATATTTGCCCCAGGACACCGGGGAGAACTCCCCCTGCTCTTCTTCGAAATAGTGCCATGGGATCTTTTACGTCCACCTGAGAAAGCAGACATAGGTTTAAACATAAGAACATAACATAGAAACATAGAACATAGAAAAATAGGAGCAGGGGTAGGCCATTCGGCCCTTCGAGCCTGCTCTGCCATTCAATATGATCATGGCTGATCCTCTATCTCGATACCGTTTTCCCGCTCTTTCCCCATACCCCTTGATGCCTTTTGTGTCTAGAAATCTATCTATCTCCTTCTTAAATATATTCAGTGACTTGGCCTCCACAGCCTTCTGTGGTATATGTGATAAGAATTAGGAGCAGGAGTCGGCCATACAGCCCTTCGAGCCTACTCCGCCATTCAATAAGATCATGGCTGATCTTCGCCCTTAACTCCACTTTCCCGCCCAATCCCCATATCCTTTTGATAGGGTAACCTGTAGGTTTGGATAACCTTTTCATGTATATTATTGCGTTAGAAGCCATGCTATTAAAATGTTACTGTAACTGCAAGGCATGATGGGATGCTTGACCAAAACCAGACCAAAGCGTAGTGTCAGCATTTAACAGTAGCAGTAGTTGAAATAAAGTTTCTTCATGAAACCTTGAATCAGGAACAATGAACAAAGATAATGGTAACTGGAGACTGGATAAGATAAACAAAACTGCAGAAAGGCAGAAGTAAGGACCTTGGGTCCGGGACAGTTGAGATAGCGTGAAGCATCTGCCAAAGCCTACGTAACCGGTAATTAACGGTTGATTATGTATAAATAATCTGCCACGACCATTGTAAATTTGAGAGACTTCGGTACGCTGAAGGCTCTCCCCTGCAGGCTTGTAATAAAGTTTCTCTCATATCACAGCCTACCCGTGACCCCGAGTGGTTTCTTTCCACAACAATTTGGCGTAGTCGGCAGGATCCGCTGCTAGTACCGAAACCAGGGCACCGTTCCGGGACCAACAGACAAAGTGGGGTGAGTACATTAATTTATACCACCCGGGTCTGTGGGCACGGAGCGGTCCCTCGGACTATCAGAGATCTCGAACAATACGGAGTCAGAACGGCTGTCATGTGAGAGAGAGGGCAATGTTGCAAAGTGGTTGTGGTCGCCAATGGCCAGGTGAGGGCCGAGGGAGAGAGCTTAAAGGGTGTCTCTCTGGGGGTAGAAGACCCCCGCGATTTCTAAAGAGTTAAGTAGGTAAGATGGTCGCGGGAAAGCCGGGTCCTCAGGGATCCATAACGGAGTATTTGTTAAATAAACATGACAAGGTAGTAAAAAGAATGGGAAAGGAAGGCTGGGATCCTGAATGGGTTTCCGACCGACAGAAAGAATGGTGGAGTAAGGAGAGCAAGAATAAGGAGGAGAAAACTGTAGTGGTTCTTTGCCAGAGCCACCTGAAAAATGTGTAAGATTTGAGCCACACGGGAGAAGGAAAAAGAGGAGTTAGTGGAACAGTTAAAAAAGGTAGGCGCCAAGTGTGCCGCTGTAATGAAGACAAGGTCAGTGCATAGTGGAAGGAATGATGGTGAGGAGGTTGATTGGGATGATTTAGAAAGAGAGGCAGCAGAATAGGAGTGAGATGATGATGTTATCCTTACGCAGGATGATAAAATGTGAGAACAACAAAATCAGATCGAGCTTCTGCAGTATCAAACTGCCTCATCTGCTGCGATCATGCAGCAGCAGAGTGTAAACGCGGTTCAGGCAGGCTCCGCACTGCAGAATCTGGAGGAAGCCAGGTGTCAGATAGCCACCCTAAAAAAAATCTAATTTGCAGGCTAACCAATCTGAAAACTCAGCAAAGGAAGAAAAAAACCCAGGGATTTGGAAAGCCAGGGAAAGCTGCTGAGATGCCAATTTAAAGAAAAAAAGGGGGAAAAAAAGAGAAACCTAAAGATTTACCGACATGGAAGTTATTAACGTCTGTGCTGAGACAAATAAAACACAAGATTGCTGAGTGAAAGGAACCTTAAAAAATGCTGGAATTTCAGTTTGTGTGAAGGTGTGTGTTAAAGTGTGAAAGTTTTCCTGACTATGGAGGTTTAAGAAGTTACAATATTCCTTTTGTCTGAAAGTCTGTCCTTAAAAAAGAGAAAAATGTCTGTTGTGTGTTTTAGCTCCACCCACTTCTCTGTGTTAAAAAAAGTGTTTAACCCTTTTGTCTTGTCTTGGATTTTGGAAGTTTTAAGAATGTGCAAATAAGATTGTGCACCCAGAATTGAAACAAAACTTCAAACTACAATTTAAGTTAAGCTGGTGTGGAAAAACTGAGAAAAACAAAAAGTTTGTTTAACAAAACATTAAGTTTTGGTCTAAGATTTAACCTTGGAGTCGCGGTTGCTGTGGTGAAATCCTCCAAGGCAATTTGTTTAAATGTGAAAAACTAATTTTTCTCCGGTTGTATTCAATGTTTTTACAGTCATTTGGAAAGGCATCCGAAGAAAGGACAATAAGAAATATGACGTAATGTACCGTTTTCTGCAAGCATGTGCTATTTTGTTTTGTTTTATCTCTTCTGTTCGTGTTTAGTTAATGTGTGAAAGTCTTTTTTGTTCGGGAAAGTTTTTTTTTATTTTATAAATTTATGTGAAGTGACGCAATTGCGTGCGCCTGACAATGTTTCGCTCTGCCTTCTTAAAAAACCTACAAAGGAGTTAACCCTTTCCACTGACAGCGGTTTAAGTTCACCAAGGAACAACTTTAGTATTGCTGAATGAAATTTAAAGATATTGGACATTATTAAATTTAAGTGTCTTAATTTTAAGTTAATATTTCCCCACAGTGACGGAAGGAAAGTTAAGATTCGATAAATTAACACCTTGGGCTCTTAAACAGAACCACAATGGATTCTCTGCTTTCTTTTGTTATATGGAAGTTACCTTGTAAACTAATTGCAGCACTTCTGTCTCTAATGTATACACCGTATAAACCACCCAGCCTGGGAATCACTTGTTTCTGAAATTGGAATTGGTAAGATAAATTGATTGAAATGAAATTGAACATTGACAAAACCTGTCAGTTCAACAATACTGCTGTTTGGATTTGGGGATAATTTTGAAATGACAAAATGGACTCAGGCACTATATATTGGGTTACTTTTGGGAAAATGAAAGATCCTCTAAAATAATGATAAATAAAAAGTGTTAATAACTTGGACCAAGTGAGAATGTTTGATCTATGTTTTCTATCTTAAATATTGTACTGGACAGTAAAGTTCCTCCAGGCCTCATGAATGAGATATGAATGGTAATTAATTGGTTCTCGCTCAGGCCAACATCCCCAGCATCGAAGCTTTGACCACGCTCGATCAGCTCCGATGGACGGGTCACATTGTCCGCATGCCCGATATGAGACTCCCAAAACAAGCGCTCTACTCGGAGCTCCGGCACGGCAAGAGAGCCCCAGGTGGGCAGAGGAAACGCTTCAAGGACACCCTCAAAGCCTCCTTGAAAAAGCGTAACATCCCCACCGACACCTGGGACTCCCTGGCCCACGACCGCACAAAGTGGAGGAGAAGCATCCGGAAAGGCGCCGAACACCTCGAGTCTCTTCGCCGGGAGCAAGCGGAAGCCAAGCGCAGGCAGCACAAGGAGCGCACGTCAACCCAAGCACCCCACCCACCCCCCCGCCCCTTCAACCACCGTCTGCCCCACCTGTGACAGAGACTGTAGGTCCCGCATTGGACTCATCAGTCACCTGCGAACTCATTTTTAATGTGGAAGCAAGTCATCCTCGGTTCCAAGGGACTGCCTAAGAAGAAGGAGAAGAAGAATTAATGGGATGTGTAAAATGGAGAGAGGAAGCGATTGAGGGTGTAAGATAGAAACAGGAAAATTACACTACCAAATGAGAATTTTCCTAGCTTTCTAGTGAAAGTCAGAAAAGTGTAGTTACGAATAGTAAATTGATAGCTTTCTCTTGGAGACATTTGTGTCCCTGCATTGACACATACTCCACCGAAAAACTATCTAATTAATGAAACAATCAGAATAGAGTTAAACACACTGGTTAGAGGAATTGAAATTGAAGTTTAAGTGAAGTTACATGGAATTTGGATTGGACAGCTGAGGGCGTCTTTGGGCTTGTGTGTTCCCAATTTCCTGAGGTATGGGCCAGACACAAACAGGATTGCGGGAGGGTCGATATGACACCCGTCATGATCAAGGGGGAAACCCACAAACCACATAAACAATATCCTACTTAATACTGCAAGGTTAAGAGCAGTACCAGATAGCCGAAGAGCAGCGTGGTCCCAAAGAATAAGTCCGTACAGATTGTTAAAGACGGTGGATTAAACCCTGCAGGCGGCCTATTAACCGGTAAAGGAGAAGAACATCAGTGTGAACTTGCGGTAGAGGCTTTCCCAACACGAAATTGCACCGCCGATACGGCCGCAAGGATCTTGGCAGAGGAGGTGATACCCTGGTGGGAGGTCCCCCTACGAATAGATTCAGACCAGGAGACCCACTTTACAGGTTGGGTCATGAAGACGGCCTATCAGTTATTGGGGGTAAAGCAGAGGTACCACATACCTTACCACCCTCAGAGTGGAACGTATGAATAGAACCCTGAAAACGGCTATGGCTATAGCAAAAGCGATTGCGAGCACGGGTAAGAACTGGGTGGATGTCCTCCCGACCATATTAATGAGGTTGCGGGCGACCCCCAATAGGACTGACTCGGTATGAATGAATGACTGGGAGGGCTATGAGATTACCAGAAGGGGTGACAGAAGGGTGCAGTGAAACAGGGCCGCTGAGGGATAGAATTACACGGTATGTAGCGGAGCTATGGAAACAGCTTCAAGGGATGAAAGTGGAAGTAAAGCAGCAGCAAGAAGCGGCAGATCGACACGGGCGCGGGCCTGAACCCGAGTCATCGGGGCTCCCAACGGTGGGAGACAGGGTAATGGTAAAAGGGGTACCGTCCAAACCGGGACTGGCGCCTCGGTGGTTTGGGCCTTACACGGTCCATTAGGCCAGCGATACATGTGTGTGTTTGGACATACGAAAGGGGGATAGGTGGAAACATTGGTCCCAGGTTAAGCCGTATGACTCACATTCTGTTTCAACCAACAGGAAAGCTAGCAGCAGATCTCTTAATTACTTTGTTTCAGATAAACCTATCTCACAATGGCGGCCTGGTGGACGGCCGTGATGGCGATCACCCTCCTGACAATTACAGTAGCGTGGGAGGCGCCCACCGTGCACATCGATAAAAGTACTTGTTTACATCCAGGACAATACATGCAACTGCCACAGGGGGGAAAAGGGGAATGGGTAAAGAAACCCAATATATGGATCACGGACCGGGTCACCGCACGTACCCATACCACCAAGGTATGGAAAATAAATCCCAAATGTAACATGGGACAAGGATACTGGGACCCTATCTGTGACAACAACCATGAACAGTCCGCCCCCGGGCAACCAGTCCGATTGGAACGGCCTCCCTGCCCATCACAACGGGAAAGATCATGGTATGGCGCCCCGGGCGGTTGGTCATATGAACTTGAGGTTCCAAGCAGACTCCTTCAACTTGGTCTGGATCCGTTACCAGACCCAGAAGTGACAATTATACAAAACTACAAACTAGCGTGGATACTGATGGAGATATAACGGTCACTGGCATATATGATGATATTGAGAGGTCGCACAACACCAGGTTATAGTCCAACAGTTTTATTTGAAATCACAAGCTTTCGGAGCTTACTACTCCTTCGTCGGGTGAAGTAAAAAGATACAGAATCGCCAAAGCATATATAGATAGAGAACAATGCATGTGTTGCAGTTACAATTGCAGACAACTAAATTAAATCATCCTGACTATCTGCCGAGGTGTGATAAAGTTAATCAGGTCAGCCAGGAAGGTACCACATCAAAGACATAGCAAGATACAACTGAGACAATGAGGTGGAGTCGCAGGGGGTCTAACGTGTCAAAAGCTGCCGTCTGTATGTAAAACGATAAGCTTTAAAATTTTTACTTTTTTACTGGGAAAATTTTTACTTTTTTACTGGGAATCACATCTGTGAACAAGCCAACGACGACTCGAGTCCGGATCACGTCATGTATCGTGACATAAACCCAAGATCCCGGTTGAGACCGTCTTCATGAGTGCGGAACTTGGCTATCAGTTTCTGCTCGATGATTTTGCGTTGTTGTGTGTTCCTAAGGTTGCCTTGGAGAACGCTTACCCGCAGATCCGAGGCTGAATGTCCTTGACTGCTGAAGTGTTCCCCGATTGGGAGGTAACAATCCTGCCTGGCGATTGTTGCGCGGTGCTCGTTCATACGTTGTCTCAGTGTCTGCATGGTCTCGCCGATGTACCATGCCGCGGTGCATTCTTTCCTGCAACGTATGAGGTAGACAACGTTGGCCGAGTCACATGAGTATGTACCATGTACCATATATGATGATGCCAGACTTGGACATCAGTCATACTCCTCCTGCTCGCCGCACAAGGGGCAGCACGGAAAAATGATGGGTGTGGTCATCAGTACCGCCAACATTATAGCAGGGTGGACTAAATTACCCCCATTCATTTGGGAACCAGGACTTGAGGGACAATATTGCCAAGAATTGTAGCGATGTTCTTAAGTGGTTGGGATGTACTGATATAAGATGCTTTGATTTAACAACATGTGGATATCAATGTCCCACCATGGTGCCACCTCCAACGGATGGCATGATCGGGGTCGGGGGCCCGAAGGCATTCTTAAATGATGTAACTATAGTCACTTTAGAAGTAACCTATAACCTGAGCAGTATAGTGCCGGCGTTAGAGGCCAATTGTGGTGATCACCCAGCATCAATTACTTGGGCGAAGCATAAATTGCAGCGATTACTTAGTGATTATAAGGACCGCATAGCCCCCAAAGTAGGAGCCCCCAAGGGGCAGTGGAGACGGAGTATATTAGGGGAAGTGGGGGGCTTGTTTGGAAGTGCCAACTCGGTCCTAAATTCATGGCAAATCACAGCTATGCCTCCTGGGTGGCGCAGGAAAGCACCAAGGGCCTGCAGTTCACAGCTCAGGGAACCGGGTTACAGAGAGGTATAGAGGTCCTAGGGAAAGCCGTAATAAAGGTGACTGATTTACAGTCCAAGGAGCAAGCATGTGACATGCTGGCTCGGGACTTGATTGATAGTGTTGAATCAGACATTGAAGATATCAGAAATAACAACAGAAAACGCTGGAAAAACTCAGCAGGCCAGGCAACATCCGTGGAGAGAGAAACAGAGTTAACGTTTCAGGTCGAAGACCTTTCGTCAGGACTGAGAAAAAAGCAGGAAATGAAATAGATAAAAAAGCAAGTAGGAGGCTGGGGGGAGGAATAAAGGCAAGACGAGATGGCACGGCAGCTGTCTTTCATTCTGCCAGCATTTCACACTTCAGAGCCATCTTTTGTTTCTTAACCTGTCCTATTACCATCTCGTCTTGCCTTGAACATCTCTTAATGTCTCTACTTATCACAGACCCCCCCTTTGTTCTTTTATTCCTCCCCCCTGCCTCCCCCTTGCTTTTTTATCTGTTTCATTTCCTGCTTTTTTCTCAGTTCTGACGAAGGGTCTTCGACCTGAAACGTTAACTCTGTTTCTCTCTCCACGGATGTTGCCTGGCCTGCTGAGTTTTTCCAGCGCTTTCTGTTGTTATTTTAGTTTTCCAGCATCCGCAGTATTTTGCTATTGAAGATAGCAGGTTTGGGACGGTGCCCCGGCATGCGCAGAAGGAAGTCAGCAGTCTCAATCTGATCAACTGGGAGGAAGAAAGACAGGAGCTCCTGGTAACCCGACCAGCAGGTGGGAGACCAGCGGATGCATTTAGATTTCTAATGATGATGCCACAGAGGCACAAGAATCAAGGGAGATGTAGAGTCTCTGGGAGTGGTCAGAGGCGAATCGGTGTACCGGGTGGGTACCCGCGGATACGTAGCACCTGGCAAGAATGGCACCTTCCTTATGACCACGGATGAGTGCTGTACTGAGTCGGAGCACTACATAGTGTGTACCTGTAACACCCTGAAACCGATAGATGAGGGTGCAGCAGTGGTGGTGATGGTAGAGCCTCTGGAAGGAGCCTTTAGGGCAATTCAGGCATCTCCGACTCAGTGGTGTTTTCTGACCAACGAGAAGAACTACCTCTACGGAGGATTGGTATGTGCAAATAATCATACGTTTCACCTTCAAGTTTCAGACTCTCTCACCATGGGAGATTTCCATCCACCAGGCAGAACCCTCGCTGGCCTGGTCTTCAGCTCATGGTGACGAGTTGAGTGTGGATGATACACCAGGGAGGGCCGCTAGGGTGGCGGTTGAACAGGCCTTGAAAACCACAATGGAATACATTGCACGGAGTAAACAGGCCATCACAAGGGGAAGAGTGGAGGTGGACTTGACCAGGCTGGAAGGCTGGGAGCTAAAAGGCAGGGAGCTTCAGCCATAGGCCCAGTAGGGAAGGGCCAAAGACAGCCTGACTGGTGGGACATAGGTAGAATGGCAGCCGCCATCGCCTCCACGCTCGTCCTTATCAGCAGTATATGCATCTGTTGCTACCAAAAACGGATGATATCCCAAGTGGTGCAAATGGTGATGATGTCAAATGGGGATACACCAAGGTGCCACTCTCAGAGACTGGGGAAAAGTGGGACGTGTATGCTATATAAATCTGGCCGACTGGACAAGCACAGCCAATGTCACTAGGACCATCAGTGAGGCTGTAAGAGGACCATGTCATTTATGGATTTGACACTTGCGGGAGTCCAGCTGGATCCCTGGACAATCCAGCAGGTAGAGAATTCGGGGATTTATCCTACCTGGATCAGATGAGGTCTGACCAGGGGCCAACAGGAGGGGCTGATAGGGTAACCTGTAGGTTTGGATAACCTTTACATGTATATTATAGTTGCGTTAGAAGCTATGCTATTAAAATGTTACTGTAACTGCAAGGCATGATGGGATGCTTGACCAAAACCAGACCAAAGCGTAGTGTCAGCATTTAACAGTAGCAGTAGTTGAAATAAAGTTTCTTCACGAAACCTTGAATCAGGAACAATGAACAAAGATAATGGTAACTGGAGACTGGATAAGATAAACAAAACTGCAGAAAGGCAGAAGTAAGGACCTTGGGTCCGGGACAGTTGAGATAGCGCGAAGCATCTGCCAAAGCCTACGTAACCGGTAATTAACGGTTGATTATGTATAAATAAACTGCCACAACCATTGTAAATTTGAGACTTCAGTACGCTGAAGGCTCTCCCCTGCATGCTTGTAATAAAGTTTCTCATATCACAGCCTATCCGTGACTCCGAGTGGTTTCTTCCACAACACTTTGATTCCTGGTGTCCAATCGTCTCATCTGAAAGATGGCACCTCCAACAGTGCTCCCTCAGTACTGCACTAGAGTGTCAGCCTAGATTTTTGTGCTCAAGTCTCTGGAATGGGACATGACCCATTTAGATCTTCAACCTTCTCAGTTTCCCTGACGTCTCATTTTATCCAACTGTGGTCCGGTTTGAAATTAGTTCCCCCACCGTTAAAAGGTGGATACAGGGGATGTACAATAGGAGGGACCGGCACAGAATTGGACTCTCAACACCTCTTGCTCTCTGACCTTTCCTCTCTTGTTCTCCTTGCGCTCCAAATACACTGCCCTATGCAATCTCCCTCTCCCCTGCATCCTCACTGTGCTGAAATCCAGACCGATCTCATGATCCACAACTCATTCTTTCCCCAGATCCTAAAACTGCCGAACCCCTCAGCTCCCCTTCCTGAAATCTACAGGGTTTTAAAACTGAAGCTTGCAGTCACTGAATCCCCAGCCCATGACTCTTTTCAGCCTTGGTTGGGTTCTACACTCTGGACCTCAGCCCTTCACCTGGGATCCTCACACAGAACAGATGGGATGTGTTTGGACACAGGATGTTCCCAGCTCACCACCTGTAGAAAGGGGCAAAGGGAGGACCAGTGGGTTTGAAGCTCACTGCTTTATGACATCACTGCAGTGCCCAGCAATCAGTTCATTATGGGATGTGTTTGGACACAGGATGTCCCAGCTCACCACCTGTAGAAAGGGGACTAGTGGGTTGAAAGGTCACTGCTGTATGACGTGACTGCAGCACCTAGCAACCAACCTCCTTTGAGCACTGCTCATTATGGGCTATGGCTTAGGTCAATGCTGTTGCAGGGACAGGAGGAGCAGGATTCAACCTGAATCAAGCCCACAGTAATGGGCAGAGGTACAAGGTCCTATTATTCAGTTTCCTTCCTTGCCCTCTTACTTGCAAACGAGGAGACTGGTATTTCTATACCACCTTTCACTCGTCCTAAAAACGCATAAAAGGGATAAATGATCAGCTCATCCTTTTTTAATGTTGCTTGAGGGCTAAATGTTGGCACCCAGGACATCGAGAGTAGTCTCAATGAGATACAGAATAACCGGCGCCCAGGCCTTGGAGAGGGTGCAGGGGAAATTGACTGGAATGGTACCTGGGATGAGTGACTTCAGTTAATGTGGAGAGACTGGAGAAGCTGGGATTGTTCTCCTTAGAGCAGAGAAGGTTAAGGGGAGATTTACTAGAGGTATTCAAAATCATGAAAGTGTTTTGATAGAGTAAATAAGGAGAAACTGTTTCCAGTGGCAGAAGCATCTGTAACCAGAGGACACAGATTTATGGTAATTGGCAAAAGAACCAGAGGGGGGAAGTAGGAGATTTTTTAATTTTTTTTTAAGACGCAGCGAGTTATGATCTGGAATGCGCTGCCTGAAAAGGCGGTGGATGCAGATTCAATAGTAATTCAAAAGGGAATTGGATAAATACTTGAAGGGGAAAAATGTGCAGGGCTATGCGGAAAGCTCTTTCAAAGAGCCGGCTGTGCTGTATCATTCTATGAAAAAGCCGGGAACTCTTTTTTTGGCCGGGGATATAAACAAGGGAGAGAGAGAGAAGAGGAGAGAGAGAGAGAGAGAGAAGAAGAGAGAGAGAAGAAGAGAGAGAGAAGAAGAGAGAGAGAAGAAGAGAGAGGAGAGAGAGAGGAGAGAGAGAGAAGAGAGAGAGAAAAGAGAGAGAGAAAAGAGAGAGAGAGAAGAGAGAGAGAAGAAGAGAGAGAGAAGAAGAGAGAGAGAAGAGAGAGAAAAGAAGAGAGAGAGAAGAGACTTGCATTTTTATAGCGCCTTTCATGACCTCAGGACGTCCCAAAGTACTGGTTAAAGTGTAGTTACTGTTGTAGGAAACACAGCAGCCAATTTGTGCACATCAAGCTCCCACAAATAGCAATGTGATAATGATTGGTTTAATGTCTCATCCAAAAGACAGCACCTTCGACAGTGCAACGCTCCCTCAGCACAGCACTGGAGTGTCAGCCTAAAATTTTGTGCTCAAGTCTCTGGAGTGGGACTTAAACCCACAACCTTTGGACTCAGGCGAGAGTGCTGCCCACTGAGCCACAGCCGACACACGTGAGATTATCAAGAAGGAACTAGTCAGTTTGAAACTTCTAAGACTCCTGGTGAACCTGGAAAAGGAGGATCGCCATCCAATTTTTCTAAGCACAGCGAGATTTCTCTCTCGAGATCCCTCTTCAATCTCGAGAGAGAAAAGACAGAAAAAGCAGTTTTGATGAAAATCAGCTCCCCCGTTGATAAGGAATTCAAAAAGGAAAGTATTTGAAAGAATCAGAGCGGTTCTTAAGAGTTGTAATCTTTCTTTAATTTGTCCACTCGCAGTTAGATTACAGACTTTCTCCTGTAAATATAGATCTGGATTATACAGCTGGCATTTATGTACATGTACCGTCTTTTGTTAAGTTTGTTAAGTTTAGCGCCTTTTCTTGAGTGTCAGCCAGTGGCTCAGTGGCCAGACCTCGGTTTAACATTTCATCCGAAAGACGGCACCTCCGACAGTGCAGCACTCCCTCGGTGTCAGCTTCTTGATAATCTCACATGTGTCGGCCGTGACTCAGTGGGCAGCACTCTCGCCCGAGTCAGAAGGTTCAAGTCCCACTCCAGAAACCCACAACCTTCGGACTGAGCCACGGCGACACACGTGAGATTATCAAGAAGCTGACACCGAGGGAGTGCTGCACTATCGGAGGTGCCGTCTTTCGGATGAAATGTTAAACCGAGGTCCCGTCTGCTCTCTCAGGTGGACGCAAGAGATCCCATGGCACTATTTCGAAGAAGAGCAGGGGAGTTATTCCCGGTGTCCTGGCCAATATTTATCCCTCAATCAACATAGCAAAAAAAAAAAATGATTATCAGGTCATTATCACATTGCTGTTTGTGGGATCTTGCTGAATGCAAATTGGCTGCCATGTTTCCTACATTACAAGTGACTACACTTCAAAAAGTTCTTCATTATCTGTAAAGCGCTTTGGGACATCCGGTGGTCATGAAAGGCGCTACAGAAATGCAAGTCTTTCTTTCGTATTTTCTTTTAATCTGAATTGATTTAAAATGAGGTCTGCAGTGATCCTATGGACACACTCTCATGGAGTCCAGCAATTAACGGGCAAGGGGTTTCCTGTTCCGTTATCACCCTTTACCGATGGTTTAACTAGATCTCAAGGCTAGGAGAGGCACTCTCGAAGACCAGGGGAGTTGGGACTTGCCCCTGGGAGTGACCGAGGGTGGAAATAATCTAGAGAAGGAAGGGCAGAAAAGACACAAAAGGAGAACCGTCTGTATCAATCAGTTTGTCTCTTATTTTGGGAGACATCAAGGGCTTAGCACACAGTGTATTTGAGACAAAGCTGGACACACACACATATACACACACACATACAGAATATTAAAATCCAGCCCACTTAGAGGTTACTAACATCAAAACCCCCAACCGCTGTAATGAACAGGGTGCGATTAGGAGGCTGAGTCAAAGTAAGAGTCACCCATGAACACGGTGGTGGGTCAGCAGATTGGAGGAACTCGTGAAGCCCTTCCCGCACACAGAGCAGATGAAGGGCCGCTCCCCGGTGTGGACCCGCCGGTGGGTGGCGAGGTGGGACGAGCGCGTGAAGGCCTTCCCGCAGATGTGGCAGCTGAACGGCCGCTCGCCGGTGTGCACACGCTGGTGCTTGAGCAGGTCGGATGAGCTGGCGAAGCCCTTCGCACAGGCGGGGCAGATGAAGGGCCGCTCGCCGGTGTGGACCCGTCCATGGCTCAGCAGGCTGGAGGACTGAGTGAAGCCCTTCCCGCAGACCGAGCAGGTGAAGGGCCTCTCCCCCGTGTGGATGCGCTGGTGGGTCAGCACATGGGAGGAGCAGGAAAATCCCTTCCCACACACGAAGCAGGTGAAGGGCCTCTCCCCGGTGTGGATCCGCTGGTGCTTCAGGAGGTCGGACGAGTTGGTGAAGCCCTTCGCGCAGACGGAGCAGGTGAATGGCCTCTCCCCCGTGTGGATGCGCTGGTGGGTCAGCAGGGCCGACGACTGAGTGAAGCCCTTCCCACAGGTGGAGCAGGTGAACGGCCTCTCCCCCGTGTGGACCCGCAGGTGAGTCAGCAGGTGGGACGAGTTGGTGAAGCCCCTCCCGCAGGTGGGGCAGGTGAACGGTCTCTCCCCTGTGTGGATACGCCGGTGGGTCAGCAGGTCAGAGGAGTTGGTGAAGCCCTTCCCACAGGCCAAGCAGGCGAACGGCCTCTCCCCCATGTGGACCCGCTGGTGTCTCTGCAAGTGGGACGACTGCGTGAATCTCTTCCCGCAGAGGGAGCAGCCGAACGGTCGCTCGCCGGTGTGAATGAGCTGGTGCTTCAGCAGGGTGGATGAGCGAGTGAAGCCCTTCCCGCACACAGAGCAGATGAACGGCCTCTCCCCGGTGTGACCGCGCCGGTGAATCTCCAGCTGCGACGGTTTATCGAACCCTTTCCCGCACTCCCCACATTTGTACCGTCTCTCCCCGCTGCGGCTGCTCTCGTGCCTCGCCAGGCCGGAGGACTGGCTGAATCCGAGTCCACACGGGGAACATTCGTGCGGTTTGCAACCGAGACTCTCTCCTTCCATCTGCAAAGACTGATGATTTTCAGGTCCTGATGAATCGAGCGAGTTCATCAGATCTTGACGTAGTGTTTGGTTTGAGCTTCCCGTCTGCAAACTCTCCATACAGACAGGAGTCCGGCGACAGCCAGTATTTACTGTAGCTGGTACAATCAAAACATTCAAATTAAAATATTTCTTCACACAAACGAACACTCCAAAATACAGCTCGTCAAGAGCAAGAAGTGGGATCTTCCAGCTAGATTATCCCTCAATACTAAATGTATATGGGGCTTTGGAGAGGGTACAGAGGTGATTTACTAGAATGGTTCCAGGGATGTGAAGATACTGGAGAAGCTGGGATTGTTCTTCTTGGGGCAGAGAAGGTTAAGAGATTTGATAGAGGTGTTCAAAATCATGAAGGATTTTGATAGAGTAAATAAGGAGAAACTGTCTCCAATGGCTGAAGGGTCGATAACGAGGGGGCAGATTTTAGGTGATTGGCAACAGAACCATTGGCGACATGAGGAAAAACTTTTTTTTAAACTGCAACGAGTGGTTAGGATTTGGAATGCACTGCCTGATCAGGTGGTGGATACAGATTCAACAGTAGCCTTCAAAAGGGAATTGGATAAATACTTGAAGGAAAAAAATTGCAGGGATATGGAAAAAGAGCGGGAGAGTGGGACTAACTGGATTGCTCTTCGAAAGAGCCGGCGCAGACTCGATGGACCGAATGGCCTCCTTCTGTGCTGTACTATTCTATGAGTCTATGTACTGATGCTAAACCAGCTCCCTCACACTGTTAAGCAGAGTAACTCAGTGCCCTGTGCTACTGACTATTTCTGCTAAGTTAAAGGAAACATCATTTCCCTGTTCTGTCAGCTTCACAGCTTTATACGTTTGTACATTTTGAAAGTAATTAAAAGCTGCTGCATTAATACTAGATACCAAATCTGCCCCTCGTTATGTTGTACAACCAATGACGCCGAGAGGCTGTTTCACCCTGGCTGAAGTGTCTCGGACTGGAGGGCACAGGATAAGGGGTCGGACATTTAGGACTGAGATGAGGAGAAATTTCTCCACTCCGAGGGTTGTGGATCTTTGGAATTCTCTACCCCAGAGGGCTGTGGATGCTCAGTCGTTGAGTGTACTCAAAGCTGAGATTGATAGATTTTTGGATACTGGGGGAATCAAGAGATATGGGGATAGGGCAGGAAGGTGGGGGATCAGCCATGATCTTATTGAATGGCGGAGCAGGCTCGAGGGGCCGCATGGCCTATTCCTGCTCCTATTTCTTATGTGCCACCCATTTAGTCCGTTTGAAAATTGATCTCTTAATGGCGGCTCCCGTCACCCACAATCCCGCGCACACCAGAAGCCGCCCGATCAGCCCTTCTGCATTCCGCCACGGTGCAGCCAGGGAGGAGAATACCAAGGAAATGCGCGCACTCTCCCCACCCCTGACCGCCCGCAACCCTACTCACCCCCCAAGCCCTCACTCACCTCCACCCTCCCCATCCCTCACTCACTACTCCCCAATCCCTCCCTCACTCCCCCCAATCCCTCACACTCCTCCACCAATCCCTCACACTCCTCCCACCAATCCCTCACTCCCCCCCCACCAATCCCTCACTCCCCCCCCACCAATCCCTCACTCCCCCCCCACCAATCCCTCACTCCCCCCCCACCAATCCCTCACTCCCCCCCCACCAATCCCTCACTCCCCCCCCACCAATCCCTCACTCCCCCCCACCAATCCCTCACTCCCCCCCCACCAATCCCTCACTCTCCCCCCCACCAATCCCTCACTCCCCCCCCAACCAATCCCTCACTCACTACTCCCCAATCCCTCCCTCACTCCCCCCCAATCCCTCCCTCACTCCCCCCCAATCCCTCACACTCCTCCCACCAATCCCTCACACTCCTCCCACCAATCCCTCACTCCCCCCCACCAATCCCTCACTCTCCCCCCACCAATCCCTCACTCTCCCCCCCACCAATCCCTCACTCCCCCCCAACCAATCCCTCACTCCCCCCCCAACCAATCCCTCACTCCCCCCCCAACCAATCCCTCACTCCCCCCCCAAATCCCTACCTCACCTCCACCCTCCCCGACTCCTCCCCCATCCTTCACTCACTACTCCACAATCCCTCCCTCCCCCCCATCCCTCACTACTCCCCAATCCCTCCCTCACACCCCCAATCCCTCACTCCCCCCAATCCCTCCCTCACCCCCTCCACCCTCCTCCCCCCCTCCCACTCCCCCCCAACACCCTCTCCACTCCCTCCCCCCCACCCTCTCCCCCCCTCCCTCCCCCCCCACTCTCCACTCCCTCCCCCTCACCCCTCCCTCTCCCTCCCCCCACACTCTCCACTCCCTCCCCCCCCACTCTCCACTCCCTCCCCCCACCCTCTCCCTTCCCTCCCCCTCACCCCACCCTCTCCCTCCCCCCACCCTCTCCACTCCCTCTCCCCCCCACCCTCTCCACTCCCTCTCCCCCCCACCCTCTCCACTCCCCTCTCCCCCCCCACCCTCTCCACTCCCTCTCCCCCCCACCCTCTCCACTCCCTCTCCCCCCCACCCTCTCCACTCCCTCTCCCCCCCCACCCTCTCCACTCCCTCTCCCCCCCCACCCTCTCCACTCCCTCTCCCCCCCCCACCCTCTCCACTCCCTCTCCCCCCCCCACCCTCTCCACTCCCTCTCCCCCCCACCCTCTCCACTCCCCCCTCCCCCCCACCCTCTCCACTCCCCCCTCCCTCTCCACTCCCCCCTCCCCCCCCCCCTCTCCACTCCCCCCTCCCCCCCACCCTCTCCACTCCCCCCTCCCCTCCCACCTCCTCCCCTCACCCTCCCCACACCCCCTCCTCCTCCCCTCCTCACCCTCCCCACACCCCCTCCTCCTCCCCTCCTCACCCTCCCCACACCCCCTCCTCCTCCCCTCCTCACCCTCCCCACACCCCCTCCTCCTCCCCTCCTCACCCTCCCCACACCCCCTCCTCCTCCCCTCCTCACCCTCCCCACACCCCCCCTCCTCACCCTCCCCACACCCCCCCTCCTCACCCTCCCCACACCCCCTCCCCACACCCCCTCCTCTCCCCCACCCCTCCCCCCCACCCCTCCTCCCCACACCCCCTCCTCCCCACCCCTCCTCCTCCCCACCCCTCCTCCCCACCCCTCCCCCCCACCCCCTCACCCCCACACCCCCCCCCCACACCCCCTCCTCCCCACCCCTCCCCCCCACCACCCCCCCTCCTCCCCACCCCTCCCCCCCACACCCCCTCCTCCCCACCCCCCCCACTCCTCCCCACCCCTCCCCCCCCACTCCTCCCCACCCCTCCCCCCCCCTCTCCTCCCCACCCCTCCCCCCCCCTCCTCCCCACCCCTCCCCCCCCCACTCCTCCCCACCCCTCCCCCCCCCACTCCTCCCCACCCCTCCCCCCCCCTCCCCCCCCCCACTCCTCCCCACCCCTCCCCCCCCCACTCCTCCCCACCCGTCCCCCCCCACCCCCCCCCCCCCCCCCCCACCCCCCCCCCCACCCCCCCCCCCCCCCCCCACCCCTCCCCCCCACCCCCCCCCCCCCCCCCCCCCCCCCCCCTCCCCCCACCCCCCCCCCCCCCCCTCCCCTCCCACCCCCCCCACCCCCCCCCCCCCTCCCCACCCCCCCCCCCTCCCCCCACCCCCCCCCCCCCCCCCACCCCCCCCACCCCTCCCCTCCACCCCCCCCCCCACCCCTCCCCTCCACCCCCCCCCCCCACCCCTCCCCTCCACCCCCCCCCCCCCACCCCTCCCCTCCACCCCCCCCCCCCACCCCTCCCCTCCACCCCCCCACCCCCTCCCCTCCACCCCCCCCCCCCACCACCCCTCCCCTCCACCCCCCCACCCTCCCTCCCCTCCACCCCCCCACCCTCCTACACTCCCTTCCTCCACCCCCCTCACTCCGTCTCTCTACCCCACACAATCCCTTCCTCCACTCCCCTCACTACCCCTCACCCCGGGCCTCAGGCCGCTCTGCGCAGAAGCGGCTCCTGCGCCTGCGCACCAGGCCCAGCCTCCGCCTCAAGATGGCCGCTCCGCGAGGCCTGCTGGGTGAGGTGTGCGGCCGTGGAGAGGCGAATGGCTGAGAGTTCAATGAGCTTTCGGCGCCCCGCGGGTGGAAGGGAAGCGGCCGGTAAATAATAAACCCAATTACAAACCTGAGAGTTTGCACGTTCCTCGCACGGGCTCGCGCTTTGTGCTCTGATGGGGCTGAGGCGAGGCGGGGCGGGGCGCGGCCTGACTGACGTGAGCTTCCGACCAATGGGAGCGGCTGAAGCTGGAGGACCAAGGCGGCGGGAGGCGTGTAGTCCAGCCAATAGGAGCGCAGGGGAGGGGGGAGAACTACGGTTACGTGCCGGCAAGCACCGATGCGCAGGCGCAGTGGGTGCTGGGTGTGCGGAGGGGCTCGGGACCGACCAATCAGGGAGGAGCCGGGCGGGGAAGCAACTGCGCAGGCGCGTGACGAGCATGCGCGGGTAGGCGGACCTGCTTTGCATAATGGGCGGGGCTATGTGCGCGGGCGAGCTGTGCCGAGGAACGCATGCGTGGTGAGTGCTGCCGGCGGAGATTAATCAAAAATGAGAAGTCGCACAACACCAGGTTATAGTCTAACAGATTTATTTAAAATTACAAGCTTTCGGAGCTATCGATCGCCCCTTCTTCAGGTAAAGTTACTATGATTAATCAAGGCTGAGGTCAAGGCCCACTGGACAGGCCGCCCCGATACTGTGGAACAGCCTCTCCCAGGCAGGGCCCGGGGAGTGCGGCTTGTGGCTGCTCGGGAACGGCCAGTGTTACCGGCCCCAGTTACTGGACACAGGAGGAGGTCACTCGGTCCAGTGATGGAGCCACCAGTCATTCCCACCCCGCCCAGTCTCCCCCCGCAGCCCCGCCCAGTCTCCCCCCGCAGCCCCGCCCAGTCATTCCCACCCCGCCCAGTCTCCCCCCGCAGCCCCGCCCAGTCATTCCCACCCCGCCCAGTCTCCCCCCGCAGCCCCGCCCAGTCATTCCCACCCCGCCCAGTCTCCCCCACAGCCCCGCCCAGTCATTCCCACCCCGCCCAGTCTCCCCCCGCAGCCCTGCCCAGTCTCCCCCCGCAGCCCCGCCGAGTCATTCCCACCCCGCCCAGTCTCCCCCCGCAGCCCCGCCCAGTCATTCCCACCCCGCCCAGTCTCCCCCCGCAGCCCCGCCCAGTCATTCCCACCCCGCCCAGTCTCCCCCCGCAGCCCCGCCCAGTCATTCCCACCCCGCCCAGTCTCCCCCCGCAGCCCCGCCCAGTCATTCCCACCCCGCCCAGTCTCCCCCACAGCCCCGCCCAGTCATTCCCACCCCGCCCAGTCTCCCCCCGCAGCCCTGCCCAGTCTCCCCCCGCAGCCCCGCCGAGTCATTCCCACCCCGCCCAGTCTCCCCCCGCAGCCCCGCCCAGTCATTCCCACCCCGCCCAGTCTCCCCCCGCAGCCCCGCCCAGTCATTCCCACCCCGCCCAGTCTCCCCCCGCAGCCCCGCCCAGTCATTCCCACCCCGCCCAGTCTCCCCCCGCAGCCCCGCCCAGTCATTCCCACCCGCCCAGTCATTCCCACCCCGCCCAGTCTCCCCCCGCAGCCCCGCCCAGTCATTCCCACCCTGCCCAGTCTCCCCCCGCAGCCCCGCCCAGTCATTCCCACCCGCCCAGTCATTCCCACCCCGCCCAGTCTCCCCCCGCAGCCCCGCCCAGTCATTCCCACCCCACCCAGTCTCCCCCCGCAGCCCCGCCCAGTCATTCCCACCCCGCCCAGTTTCGCCCCACCCAGTCTCCCCCCGCAGCCCCGCCCAGTCATTCCCATCTCGCCCAGTCTCCCCCCCGCAGCCCCGCCCAGTCTCGCCAATTCCTTTTTGAAAGTTCCTGGCGAGTCTGCTTCCAGGCAGCGCTTTCCAGATTGTAACTCTTCATGGCCAATAACCCAGATAGTGAGTAGGGAAAGAGTGATGGTGCCCAAGGCTGTTAGCAAGGCCAGCATGGTGGGCATTGTGATGCCCTGGGATTCAAACACTAACCAGATATACATTTGTATAAATTTCAGGGGAATGAGGGAACAACGTCAACAAATTGACTGTGGAGGGGAGTGGGTTGGTACTGAGGCCAGTAATGCAGAGGCACTGGGACTGCTGCTCCTTGGGCATGGTTTCAATGGTACAGTGATGCTTGCTTTGAAAATATTCTGCTCTGAACAAACTCTCTTTCAAAGTTCCCTTCACTAAGTGGTCAGGGCCCCTTTCAACTAGTCTGAACTGTGGCAGCTGAACTGCTACACTTGGACTCGGTCCTCCTGGGCAGGGAACATCCTGGGCAAGTCAGCCACAGTTTCTGTTGCTGAAAATTATCCAGTGACCCCTTGTTCCTACAATACAACAGTGACTACAGGCTAAAAGTCCTTTGTTGGTTGTAAAGCGATTTGAAAGAAAGAAATGCATTTATATACCGCCTTGCATGACCTCGACGTCCCAAAACGACTTGCTGCCAATTAAGTACTTTTGAGGTGTAGGCACTGTTGTAATGTAGGAAGCGCGGCAGCCAATTTGTGCACAGCTAACAGCAATATGGTAATGACCAGCAATATGAAAACAACAAACAGCAATATGGTAATGACCAGATAATCTGTATTTGTGATGTTGAGGGATAAATATTAGCCTGGATACCAGAGCGAACTCCCCTGCTCTTCTTCAAAATAGTTCCATGGGGTCTTTTACGTCCACCTGGGGGGGCAGACGGAGCCTCGGTTTAACGTCTCAGCTGAGAGACGGCACCTCCGACAGTGCGGCACTCCCTCAGCACTGCACTGGAGGGTCAGCCTTGATTTTTGTGCTCACGTCTCTGGAGTGGGACTTGAACCCACAACCTCGTACCTCAGAGGCGAGAGTGCGACCCACTGAGCCACGGCTGACACTTTAAGATGGCCTGAGGCCCTGAAAAGTGCTATAGAAATGTGAGTTCTTTCTTTCTCTCATGTCTGTTTGGACCTCGGGTGATGCCTGGTTTGGAATCTGTTGCCTCCCATCTCAAGTGGTCTTCAGAAACACACTCATACTATTTTGCCCTTTAATATTCTTCCTTTTCAAATAACTACCTAATTTCCTTGTTGACTGTTAACAATGG
This sequence comes from Squalus acanthias, assembly GCA_030390025.1. Lineage (NCBI taxonomy): Eukaryota > Metazoa > Chordata > Chondrichthyes > Squaliformes > Squalidae > Squalus > Squalus acanthias. Next base: position 25,099,804 of record CM059445.1, read on the forward strand.
TTTGCAGCAGTCAATCCCACATTCAAGCCACACTCACTCTGAGGAGAGGGTGCAGAGGAGATATACCAGAATGGTGGACTTCAGTTAGGTGGAGAGACTGGAGAAGCTGGGATTGTTCTCCTTAGAGCAGAGAAGGTTAAGGGGAGATTTAATTGCGGTGTTCAAAATTCTGAGGGATTTTGCTGGGGTAGATTGGGAGAAACTGTTTCTACTGGCAGGAGGGTCGGTAACCAGATTGAAGGTGATTGGCAAAAGAAGCAGAGGGGAGATGAGAATTTTTTTTAATGCAGCGAGTCGTTACGATCTGCAATCCACTGCCTGAAAGGCAGATTCAATAGTAACATTCAAAAGGATATTTGCAAAGGAAAAATACAGGGCTATGGGGAAAGAGCAGGGGGGAGTGGAACTAATTGGAGCCAGCACAGGCACGATGGGCCGAATGGCCTCATTCTGGGCTGTAAGATCTATCAAAGCACAAGAAGAACGTTGGATAATGTTTAGAGCAAAGCATTGAGCCACGGAGATCCTTTTGTTTTTGAACCCCGCGGCTAATGAATTATAAACATTAATCGGCAAAAAAAATTCACATGTTAATCACAGAAGTTAACTGAGATTAACTGACGGCCCTGGTGGCAATAAACATCCATTTTACTTGTTTAATTCTTTGTTTTACAGGGTGTTAGAAGTGGGGCAATTACAGACGGGAAGCTCAAACCAAACATCACGTCAAGATCTGACAATCACTCCATTCATCAGGACCTGAATATCATCGGCTTTTGCATATGGAAGGAGAGAGCAGCAATCACAGCACAGACAAACTGCACACGTGTTCCGTGTGTGGACGTGGATTCAGCCCATCATCTAATCTGCAGAGGCATAAGCACAGCCACGCTGGGGAGAGACCGTGTAAATGTGGTGAGTGCGGGAAGGGATTCAATTACCTCTCCGAGCTGGAGATTCACTGGCGGGTTCACACTGGGGAGAGGCCGTTCAGCTGCTCTGTGTGCAGGAAGGGGTTCCCTCACTCCTCCCGCCTGCTGACACGCCAGCAAGTCCACGCTTGACAGGAGTGGTTCGATTCTGCTGCTGTTAACATAGAAACATAGAAGATAGGAGCAGGAGTAGGCCATTCGGCCCCTCGAGCCTGCTCCGCCATTCGATGAGATCATAGCTGATCATCCAAACTCAGTACCCTGTACCTGCCTTCTCCCCATATTCCTTGATACCTTTAGCTTTAAGAAATATATCTAACTCATTCTTGAATATATTTAATGACTTGGCCTCAACTACCTTCTGTGGTAGAGAATTCCACAGGTTCACCACTCTCTGGGTGAAGAAATTCTTCCTCATTTCTGTCCTAAATGGCTTACCTCTTATCCTTAGATTATGACCCCTGGTTCTGGACTCTCCGACCATCGGGAACATTCTTCCTGCATCTAGTTTGTCCAGACCTGTCAGAATTTTATATGTTTCGATGAGATCCCCTCTCATTCTTCTAAACTCCAGCGAGTATAAGCCCAATCGACCCAATCTCTCCTCATATGTCATTCCTGCCATCCCAGGTAACAGCCTGGTGAATCTTCGCTGAACTCCTTCCATGGCAAGAACATCCTTCCTCAGATAAGGCGACCAAAATCACATCCAGGACTGAGCCATCTTCACTCTGGCAGTTGGGGTTTGCTTATGCTAATGTGAATGATCCTCTGGAGCTGGGCTGGAGTTTAATATTCTGCATGTATGCCAAGTAAATAAGCTTTGTTTCCAACATGCAGTGTGTCGAGTCCTTGATGTCTAAGATAAGAGCTGACTGTTCACATGCCGGGGGGGCTGCAGCGGCCCTTTAGGAACTGCTGTCCCTGATCCTCTTAATTCGGGGAATCTCAGCTGAAATTATTTTCTAATAAAATAATTAACTTTCAACGTCAATCCCAAATTAATCTTTGATGCAATTTGGTGTCAGAAAGTACCCACTGATTAAAAGTCTGACTAATCTAGGCTGGCAGCAGTTACTGACCTATATATAACACACAATGGGACCTTCCCTTAACCCACCAGAAAGGAGGGGGGAGGATCTCCCAGGGGATAATTGAGAGTTCCCGTATTTTTCCCGGAACAACGATCCCCTGGGAACTTGAATGAATACGGGTCCAGTAATGTAGTAAGTGGAATTGGAGTCGCTGACCTACATTGGCTCCCAGTCCAGCAACACCTCAATTTTAAACATTCTCATCCTTGTTTTCAAATCCCTCCATGGCCTCCTCATCCCTCCCTATCTCTGTAGCCTCCTCCAGCCCCACAACCCTCCGAGATCACTGCACTCCTGCAATTCTGGCCTCTTGCGCATCTACGATTTCCATTGGCGGCCGTGCCTTCAGCTGCCTCGGCCCTAAGCTCCGGAATTTCCCTCCCTAAACCTCTCCGCCTCTCTCACTCCTCCTTTAAGAAGTTCCTTAAAACCGACCTCTTTGACCGAGCTTTTTGCTCACCTGTCCTAATATCTCCTTATGTGGCTCTGGGTCATTTTACTACATAAAAGACGTTATATAAATGCAAGTTGTTGTTGTTGTTGGAGATGGAAATGCGGAATATTACTTCGAACTAAACCACAAGAGGGAGGTCACCGGGTCAAACCGTTAAAGGGGACGTTCGGGGCTGATATCGGGAGGTTCTTCACGCAGACTGATCGGTACGTGAAACAGACCCACAGGTAGAGGTCCTAACTCTGGGGAAGCGGGCATCACTGCCAAGGCTGGAATTTATTGCCCATCCTTAGTTGCTCCTTTGAGAGGTGGTGGTGTTAGAGAACGTAAGAAGTAGGAGCAGGAGTAGGCCATTCGACCCCTCGAGCCTGCTCCGCCATTCAATAAGATCATGGCTGATCTTCGACCTCAACTTCACTTTCCTGCCAGATCCCCATATCCATTGATTCCCTTAGAGTCCAAAAATCTATCGATCAGCCTTGAATATACTCAACGACTGAGCCTCCACAGTCCTCTGAGGTAGGGAATTCCAAAGATTCACATCTCTTTGAGTGAAGAAATTTCTCCTCATCTCAGTATTAAATGGCCGACCCCTTATTCTGAGACTGACTCCTGGTTCTAGACTCCCCGGCCAGGGGAAACAGCCTCCCTGCATCTACCCTGTCAAGCCCCTTAAGAATGTCAGATGTTTCAATGAGATCACCTCTCATTCTTCTAAACTCCAGGCAATATAGGCCTAGTCTACTCAATCTCTCCTCAGAGGACAATCCCCCCATCCCAGGAATCAGTCTAGTGAACCTTCATTGCACTCCCTCTAAGGCAAGTATATCCTTCTTTAGGTAGGAGACCAAAATGAGGATGGATGTTCTTATAAGTTACTCCTCAAAATAATAGGGTTCACAGGTAGATATTCACAGATTTATTAAGCACAACAACAACAACTTGTATTTAGATAGCGCCTTTAACATAGTAAAACGTCCGAAGGCGCTGCACAGGAGTATTATAAGACAAAAAATTTGACACCGAGCCACATAAGGCTAAACTAGGGCAGGTGACCAAAAGCTTGGTCAAAAAGGTAGGTTTTAAGGAGTGTCTTAAAGGAGGAAAGAGAGGTAACGAGGCAGAGAGGTTTAGGCAGGGAATTCCAGAGCTTAGGACCCAGGCAACAGAAGGCACGGCCACCAATGGTTGAACGATTATAATCAGGAATGTTCAAGAGGGCAGAATTAGAGGAGTGCAGATATTTCGGGGGGGAGAGGTTGTGGGGCTGGAGGAGATTACAGAGATGGGGAGGGGGGGCCATGGAGGGATTTGAAAACGTGGATGAAAATTTTGAAATCGAGGCTTTGCTTAACCGGGAGCCAATGTAGGTCAGCGAGCACAGGGGTGATAGGTGAACGGGACTCGGTGCGAGGTAGGACATGGGCAGCCAAGTTTTGGATGACCTAAAGTTTACGTAGGGTAGAATATGAGAGGCTGGCCAGGAGTGCGTTGGAATAGTCAAGTCTAGAGGTAACAAAGGGATGGATGAGGGTTTCAGCGGTGGATGAGCTGAGGCAAGGGCGGAGTCGGGAGATGTTAGGGATTTGGAAATAGGCGGACTTAGTTATGCTGCGGATATGTGGTCGGAAGCTCATTTCAGGGTTAAATATGACACCAAGGTTGCGAACACTGTGGTTCAGCATCAGACAGATGTTAGGGAGAGGGATGAGTCAGTGCTTAATGGCTTCGGTTTTCCCAATATTTAATTGAAGAAAATTTCTGCACATCCAGAACTAGATGTCGGACAAGAAGTCTGACAATTTAGAGACTGTGGAGGGGTCGAGAGAAGTGGTAGTGAGGTAGCGTACATAGAAACATAGAACATAGAAAAATAGGAGCAGGAGTCGGCCATTCGGCCCTTCGAGCCTGCTCCGCCATTCAATATGATCATGGCTGATCCTCTATCTCAATACCAAATTCCCGCTCTCTCCCCATACCCCTTGGTGCCTTTTGTGTACATGTGGAAACTGACGCTGTGTTTTCAGATGACATCGCCAAGTGGCAACATGTAGATAAGAAATAGGAGGGGGCGAAGGATAGATCCTTGGGAGACACCAGATGCGGGAAGAGAAGCCGTTGCCCGTGATTCTCTGGCTACGATTAGATAGATAAGAATGGAACCAGGCGAGTGCAGTCCCACCCAGCTGGACGACGGGGGAGAGGCGTTGGAGAAGGATGGCGTGGTCAACCTGTTTTTAAGAAGGACGAGGAGGGATAGTTTACCTTTGTCATAGTCACAAAGGTTGTCATTTGTGACTTTGATGAGAGCCGTTTCGGTACTGTGGCAAGGGCGGAAACCTGATTGGAGGGATTCAAACATGGAATTGCGGGAAAGATGGGCACGGATTTGGGAGGCGACAACACGTTCAAGGACTTTGGAGAGGAAAGGGAGGTTGGAGATGGGGGCGGTAGTTTGCAAGGACGGAGGGATCAAGGGTTGTTTTTTTTGAGGAGAGGGGTGATGAAGGAGAGGGGGACAGTACCCGAGGAGAGGGAACCGTTAACAATGTCAGCTAACATGGGAGTCAGAAAAGGAAGTTGGATGGTCAGCAGTTTGGTTGGAATAGGATCGAGGGAGCAGGAAGTGGGTCTCATGGACAAGATGAGCGCGGAGAGGTCATGAAGAGAGATCGGAGAGAAACTGGAGAAAGATGTGAGTTCAGGGCTAGGGCAGGGGGGAGCCTTAGAGGAAGTTTGGCCTGGTGGGCTAGGGGAAGGAAGGGAAGTGGCAGAGGCAGCTGAACGGATAGTCTCAATCTTAGAGACAAAGAAGTCCATGAGCTCCTCACACTTGTTGTCGGAGGTGAGGGTGGAGGAGACAGGAGAGAGGGGTTTAAGAAGATGGTTAGCAGTGGAGAATAGAAGCCGGGGTTTATCGTTGCATTTCAGAGTGATTCTGGAATAGTGAGCAATTTTGGTCGACGAGAGCAGGACCTGATAATGTTTTATGTGGTTCAGCCAGATCTGGCGGTGAATGGCTAAACCAGTTGTCCGCCATATCCGTTCAAGTCTGCGTCCCTTGGACTTAAGGGAGCGAAGATGAGGGCCGTACCAGGGGGAATGGCCAGGGTGAGAGAGAGTAATTGTTTTAATAGGGATTAGGGCATCAAAGGTGGTGGTGAGGGTGTGGTTGAGCAGATCGGTAGCTGCAGAAATGTCATGGTGAATGGAGGGCCAAAACTGGACAGTTGGAATTTCATAAGTGCAGTTGTAAGAGAGTTTTTTCCAGGGGTGGACACAGAAGGAAGTAGGGTTGGTGGGGGGTGGAAGGGTGATGTGGATGGAGAGCGATACGAGGGAGTGGTCAGAGATGGCCCTATCTGCGATTGACACGATGGGAGTAGCGAGGCCGCGAGAGATGGCAAGGTCGAGGGGATGGCCGTGAATATGGGTTGGGGAGTTTACATGGAGGGAGAGATTAAGGGAGGATAGGAGGCTAGTGAACTCAGAGGAGAGAGAGCATGATGAATTGAGATAGAGGTTGAAATCACCGAGGATGAGAAGTTGTTCAGTGCAGAGGCTGAGGGAGGGGAACAGTGAAGATATCTCAGTAATAAAATTTTTATGGTACTTGGATGGGTGGTAGAGAATGAGAATTCTAAATGAGAGGTGAGAGCGGTGGAATAAGGTGAGATCCTCAAAGGAGGAGAAAGTGCCGGAGAAGTAGGGGGACAGACCCAGGTGTGATTTGGTGATGAGAGCCACATCGCCACCACGCCGGTCTGAGCGGGGCAAGTGGTGGAAGGTATAGCCAGGCATGGAGGCTTCATTTAAGGGTGAGGTGTCATCACCCCTCAGCCAAGTTTCCATCAGGGCCATGATATCGATGCAGTCATCCCCGATAAGCTCATGAATGGCAAGGGCCTTGTTCACAAGTGAACGGACATTCTGGAGGGAGATGCGGAGAGGGTTGATGATGGCTGCCCCACTGCCGGCGTCCACAGGTTCAGTGCTGGGGGGATGAGTTGGATGGGGAGGAGATTGACAAGATTTGCCCCCAGTGGGCGCACTGGGCGGGAAGGTCAGCGAGAGAGTCGGAAGGGACAGTTGGGGTTGCTGCTCGTAAGGAGGCAGCGACGAGTGCCTCGATGGGACCTTTGAGGGACGCCAAGAGAGGCACAGAGGGAAGCTGTGGGCTTATCTAAGAGGGAGTCAAGCTGGGGACAGCGGCAGGAGAGAAGGAAGGTCGAAGAGTAATGAAGGTTGGAGTAGGGGAGGGCAGAGTATCCGAGAGAGGAGAGATGAAAGGAGGCATGATGACAGGGGAGTGCGGTCAGGGAGGGATAGAGAGAAAAGGAAAAGAGGGGAAAAAGTTTAAAAGTATTGAATGGCTCGGGTCCGGAGCAGCAGCCAAAGTGCGCACACGAATGGACACGGGAAAAGCTCAGGTTACATAGGCCTGGTTAAATGTAGTAATTAATGGGATACATATTCCCTGGTAGCAGGGAATAGGCTGGAGACAATAGTAGGGAGACCAGGGTCAAAGTCAGAGGTCCCATGGAGGGACGAGCCGACGTAAGCAGGATGGGGCCGGCACGGAGCATCGACGAATCACTGTCCAGAGCAGGTGAGTGAAGTGCAGAAGCTATTTGAAGGGTAGAGATAAGAACTCATAACTGGTGTCAGCCGTGGCTCAGTGGGTAGCACTCTCGCCTCTGAGTCAGAAGGCTGTGGGTGCAAGTCCCACTCCAGAGACTTGAGCACAAAAGCTGAGCTGACACACCAGTGCAGTACTGAGGGAGTGCTGCACTGTCGGAGGGGCAGTACTGAGGGAGCGCTGCACTGTCGGATAGGCAGTACTGAGGGAGTGCTGCACTGTCGGATAGGCAGTACTGAGGGAGTGCTGCACTGTCGGATAGGCAGTACTGAGGAAGCGCTGCACTGTCGGAGGGGCAATACTGAGGGAGCGCTGCACTGTCGGAGGGGCAGTACTGAGGGAGCGCTGCACTGTCGGAGGGGCAGTACTGAGGGAGCGTTGCACTGTCGAAGGGGCAGTACTGAGGGAGCACTGCACTGTTGGAGGGGCAATACTGAGGGAGCGCTACACTGTCGGATAGGCAGTACTGAGGGGTGGCAGTACTGAGGGAGCGCTGCACTCTCGGAGGGGCAGTACTGAGGGAGCACTACACTGTCGGAGGGGCAGTACTGAGGGAGCGCCGCACTGTCGGAGGGGCAGTACCGAGGGAGCGCCGCATTGTCGGAGGGGCATTACTGAGGGAGCGCCGCACTGTCGGAGGGGCAGTACCGTGGGAGCGCCGCACTGTCGGAGGGGCACTACTGAGGGAGCGCCGCACTGTCGGAGGGGCACTACTGAGGGAGCGCCGCACTGTCGGAGGGGCACTACTGAGGGAGCGCTGCACTGTAGGAGGGGCAGTACTGAGGGAGCGCTGCACTGTCGGAGGGGCAGTACTGAGGGAGCGCTGCACTGTCGGAGGGGCAGTACTGAGGGAGCGCCGCACTGTCGAAGGGGCAGTACTGAGGGAGCGTTGCACTGTCGAAGGGGCAGTACTGAGGGAGCACTGCACTGTTGGAGGGGCAATACTGAGGGAGCGCTACACTGTCGGATAGGCAGTACTGAGGGGGGGCAGTACTGAGGGAGCGCTGCACTCTCGGAGGGGCAGTACTGAGGGAGCACTACACTGTCGGAGGGGCAGTACTGAGGGAGCGCCGCACTGTCGGAGGGGCAGTACCGAGGGAGCGCCGCATTGTCGGAGGGGCATTACTGAGGGAGCGCCGCACTGTCGGAGGGGCAGTACCGTGGGAGCGCCGCACTGTCGGAGGGGCACTACTGAGGGAGCGCCGCACTGTCGGAGGGGCACTACTGAGGGAGCGCCGCACTGTCGGAGGGGCACTACTGAGGGAGCGCTGCACTGTAGGAGGGGCAGTACTGAGGGAGCGCCGCACTGTCGGAGGGGCAGTACTGAGGGAATACTGACTGTCGGAGGGGCAGTACCGAGGGAGCGCTGCACTGTCGGAGGGGCAGTACTGAGGGAGCGCTGCACTGTCGGAGCGGCAGTACTGAGGGAATACTGACTGTCGGAGGGGCAGTACTGAGGGAGCGCTGCACTGTCGGAGGGGCAGTACTGAGGGAATACTGACTGTCGGAGGGGCAGTACCGAGGGAGCGCTGCACTGTCGGAGGGGCAGTACTGTTGGAGGAGCAGCACTGAGGCGGTGCTGCACTGTTGGATGGGAAGTACTGAAGGAGTGCTGCACTCTCATTAAACCAATGCCCTTGACCTCTTAAGTGGTGGAGGTGGCGATTTTGTGAGGTGTTGCTGAAGAAGCCTTGGCGGGTTGCTGCGGTGCATCCTAAGAACATAAGAAGTAGGAGTAGGGCATACGGCCCCTCGAGCCTGCTCCGCCATTCAATAAGGTCATGGCTGATCATCGACCTCAACTCCACTTTCCCGCCCGATCTCCATATCCCTTGACTCCTCTAGAATCCAAAAATCTATCGATCTCAGCCTTGAATATACTCAAAGACTCAGCATCCACAGCCCTCTGGGGCAGAGAATTCCAAAGATTCACAACCCTCTGAGTGAAGAAATTCCTCCTCTTCTCCGTCTTAAATGACCTACCCCTTATCCTGAGACTATGTCCCCTATTTCTAGACACTTCAGCTAGGGGAAACAGTCTCTCAGCATCTACCCTGTCAATCCCCCTCAGAATCTTGTATGTTTCAATGAGATCACCTCTCATTCTTCTAAACTCCAGAGAGTAGAGGCCCATTCTACATAATCTTTCATCATAGGACAGCCCTCTCATCCCAGAGATTAATCTAGTGAACCTTCGTTGAACCACCTCCAAGGCAAGTATATCCTTCCTTAGATAAGTCCATGCCCGCATGCAACAAGACCTGGACGACGTTCAGGCTTGGGCTGATAAGTGGCAGGTAACATTCGTGCCACACAAGTGCCAGGCAATGACCATCTCCAACAAGCGAGCGTCTAACCACCGCCCCTTGACATTCAACGGCATTACCATCGACGAATCCCCCACCATCAACATCCTGGAGGGTCACCATTGACCAGAAACTTAACTGGACCAGCCACATAAATACTGTGGCAACAAGAGCAGGTCAGAGGCTAGGTATTCTGTGTCGAGTGTCTCACCTCCTGACTCCCCAAAGCCTTTCCACCATCTACAAGGCACAAGTAAGGAGTGTGATGGAATATTCTCCACTGCCTGGATGAGTGCAGCTCCAACAACATTCAAGAAGCTTGACACCATCCAGGACAAAGCAGCCCGCTTGATTGGCACCCCATCCACCACCTTAAACATTCACTCCCTCCACCACCGGCGTACCGTGGCTGCAGTGTGTACCATCTACAAGATGCACTGCAGCAACTCGCCAAGGCTTCTTCGGCAGCACCTCCCCAACCCGCGACCTCTTCCAGCTAGAAGGACAAGGACAAGGGCAGCAGGCGCATGGGAACACCACCACCTCCAAGTTCCCATTCAAGTCACACACCATCCTGACTTAGAAATATATCGCCAATCCTTCATCGTCACTGCGTCAAAATCCTGGAACTCCCTACCTAACTGCACTGTGGGAGTACCTTCACCACACGGACTGTAGCAGTTCAAGAAGGTGGCTCACCACCACCTTCTCAAGGGTAATTAGGGATGGGCAAAAATGCTGGCCTTGCCAGCGACGGCCACATCCCATAAACGATTAAAAAAAGAGACCAAAACTATGCACAGTACTCCAGGTGTGGTCTCACCAAGGTCCTGTACAATGGTAGCAAGACTTTGTTACTCCTATACTCAAACCCCTTGCAATAAAGGCTAACATGCCATTTGCCTTCCGTATTGCTTGCTGTACCTGCATGCTAGCTTTCTGTGTTTCCTGCACGAGGACACCCAAATCTCTCTGAACACCAACATTTAAAAGTTTCTCACCATTTAAAAAATATTTTGTTTTTCTATTCTTCCTATCAAAGTGAATAACATCACATTTCCCTACATTATACTCCATCTGACACCTTACTACCCACTCACTTAGTCTATCTATATCCCTTTGCAGACTCTTTGTGTTCTCCTCACAGCTTACTGTCCCACCTAGCTTTGTATCATCAGCAAACATGGATACATTACACTCGGTCCCTTCATCTAGGTCATTAATATAGATTGTAAATAACTGAGGCCCCAATACTGATCCTTGCAGCACCCCACTAGTTACAGCCTGCCAACCTCAAAAAGATCCGTTTATCCCGACTCTCTGTTTTCTGTCCGTTAGCCAATCCTCTATCCATGCTACTATATTGCCCCCAACCCCGTGAGCCCTTATCTTGTGTAATAACCTTTTATGTGGCACCTTATCGAATGCCTTTAGGAAATCCAATATACTACATCCACTGGTTCCCCTTTATCTACCCTCAAAAAACTAATACATTTGTCAAACACGATTTTCCTTTCATAAAACCAGGTTGACTCTGCCTAATCATGTTATGATTTTCTCAGTGCCCAGATACCACTTCCTCAGGCTAACTGGCCTGTAGTTCCCTGTTTTCTCTCTCCCTCCTTTCTTGAATAGCGGTGTTACATTTGCTACCTTCCAATCCGCTGGGACCATTCCGGAATCTCGGGAATTTTGGAAGATCACAACCAATGCATCCACTATCTCTGCAGCCACCTCTTTTAGAACCCTAGGATGTAGGCCGCCAGATCCAGAGGATTTGTTGGCTTTTATTCCCAGTAGTTTCTCTAGTACTTTTTCTCTACTTATATTAATTAAGTAAAGTTCCTCACCCTCATTTAGACCCTTGGTTCCCTACCATTTTTGATATGCTTTTTGTGTCTTCAACTGTGAAGACAGATACAAAATATTTGTTGAACGTTTCTGCCATTTCCTTATTCCCCATAATAATTTCTCCTGTCTCAGCCTCTAAGGGACCAACATTTACTTTTGCTACTCTCTTCCTTTTTACATACTTGTAAAAGCTCTTACAATCTATTTTTATATTTTTTGCTAGTTTTCTCTCATTCTATTTTTTCCCTTATCAATTTTTTGGTCATCCTTTGCTGGTTTCTGAAACTCTCCCAATCCTCAGGCTTACTATTATTCTTTGCAACATTATAAGCTTCTTCTTTCAATCTAATACTATCCTTAACTTCTTTAATTAGCCACGGATGCATCACTTTTCCCTTGGAGTTTTTGTGTCTCAATGGAATGTATTTTTGTTAATCATTATGAAATATTTCTTTAAATGCTAGCCACTGCTTATCTACCGCCATACATTTTAATCTATTTTTCCAATCTACTTTAGCCAACTCGCCCCTCATACCTATGTAATTGGCTTTATTCAGGGCGCTAATGGGGCGTAAAGCAGCTAACGCCCGGGCGCAGCGCCGCCCACGCCTCCCGCAAAATTCAGCGGGAGGTTAGCGGCGGCGCCAGCCGGTAGCGCCCTGTGGCGCTGCACCGCCAGCGATGACGTCATCGCCGTGCGCAGCACCCCGCTCGCGCTCCAGCCGCGATCTTCAGTCGCGCCCCCTGATTTACCGCCAGACGCTATGTCCAACGGGTTCAGGGAGGCGTACGTGCGGCCGGGGCGGCGATATTTAAAGAGGAGGTGGCAGGCGGCCATTTTTGTTGCTGGCCGCCTGCCAGCTCCTGCCCCCGTTGCTGTCCCCGGCCCCCGTGAAGCCCCCCCACCGTGAAGTGCCGGCTGCGCTCCAAGAGCCCGGCACTTCTCTTGAGTGCCGGGCTCTTTTGCCGGCACTCCCGATCCCTGGGGGCCCAGCTGGGCCCCGGTTCGCGCTGCGCAGGGTCCCTCCCCTTTAAGAAGGGGAGGAAGGCCTGCAATACCGCGGCGCGACGTGCCGCAGCGCCTGGCGCTGCGGCACGTAGCGCCAGGATATTCCCTCGCAGCGCCCCAAGAGGGATGCGGAGTGCTTCCAGTGGCGCCCCGCTTCCCTCTTGGGGCGCAACCACTGAAGTTCCGGCGCGGGGCCGCTAATTTTTTCGGGGCGCTAAAAGTAGCGCCCCGGCGAGGTTAGCGCCCCAAATGGGGCGCGACTCAATTTTTAGCCCCTAGACTCTAGTTTCGGACTTAGGCAAGTCACTCTCAAAATTAAAGTGAAATTCTATCATATTATGATCATTCTGCCCCAGAGGATCCTTTATTATGAGATTGCTAATTAACCCTGTCTCATTACACAATACAAGATCTAAAATAGCCTGTTCCCTGGTTGGTTTCATGACGTATTGTTCTAGGAAACTGTCCCGAATGCATTCCATGACCTCATCCTCCAGACTACCTTTGCCAATTTGATTTGTCCAGTCTTTATGCAGATTAAAGTCCCCCACGATTATTGCATTACCTTTGTTACAGGCTCCTACTATTTCTTGATTACTTCTTCCCACACCACTCTTTGAGCCACGCATTTAACTCTCTGATTCTGTCCAACGGTATAGCTACTGTTAGGGGACCTATATACTACTCCCACCAGTGTTTTCTGCCCCTTGTTATTCCTTATCTCCAGCCATACTGATTCTACTTCCTGATCTTCCGATCTTCCTTCTTGTCACAGTCTGCTTATTTTTACTCAAATCGCTATGCTGCTGTATTGCCTTGACCTTTCTCTTTAGATTTCTAAATTTCCCCTCACCTGCCCCCTCCCCCTCCCTTTTTTTAGTTTAATGCCCTATCTACAGCCCTAGTTATTCGATTCACCAGGACGCTGGTCCCAGCCTGGTTTAAGTGGAGCCCATCCCGACAGAACAGCTCTCCCCAGTGCCCCATGAATTGAAACCCCTTCTTCCCACACCACTCTTTGAGCCACGCATTTAACTCTCTGATCTGCTTGACCCTATGCCAATTTGCGCGTGGCTCAGGTAGTAACCCAGAGATTATTACCCTTGTGGTTCTGCTTATTAATTTACACCCTAGCTCCTCAAACTCCCTCAGCAGAACCTCATTCTTAGTTCTACCTATGTCGTTGGTTCCTACATGGACCACGACAACTGGATCCAACCCCTCCCACTCCAAGTTCTACTCCAGCCGCGAGGAGACATCCTTAACCCTGGCACCGGGCAGGCAACACAGCCTTCTTGTCTCTCTTTCGCGGCTGCAGAGAACAGTATCTATCCCCCTGACTATACTGTCCCCTATCACTACCACATTCCTTCCTTCTCCCTCCATAGAAACATAGAAAATAGGTACAGGAGGAGACCATTCGGTCCTTCGAGCCTGCACCGCCATTCAATGCGTTCATGGCTGAACATGCTACCTCAGTACCCCATTCCTGCTTTCTCGCCATACCCCTTGATCCCCCTAGTTGTGAGTGTTATATCTAACTCCCTTTTGAATATATTTAGCGAACTGGCCTCAACAACCTTCTGTGGAAGAGAATTGGATGGCCCCCTGTAGCATGGTGCCATGGTCAGTTTGCCCATCCTTCCTGCAGTCTTTTTCCTCATCCACACAGTTAGCAAGTACCTCGTGCCTGTTGGACGAGGTCAAGGGCTGAGGCTCCTCCATCACTACATCCTGGGTCCCCACACCTTCCTGACTCACTGTCATACCCTCCTGTCCCTGACCACTGACAAACTCTAAAGTACTACTTAACCTAAAGGGTGTGACTGCCTCCTGGAACAAAGTGTCCAGGTAACTCCCCCCCTCCCTGATGCATCGCAATGTCTGCAGCTCATACTCCAGCTCAACAATTCTGAGCCGAAGTTCCTCGAGTTGCAGACACTTACCGCAGATGTGGTTGCTCGGGATCGCGATGCTCCCCACAAACTCCCACATGCTGCAGTTACGACACGCCATCTGCCCTGCCATCTCTAACCTGGTTTTATTTATTTATTAATTAGTTAAAGCTTTTATTCAATCGATATTTTAGTTTTATTGTTTGATTATTTTATCTAGTTTAAGTTATTAATTTAATAAGTACTAGCAAGTTACAGTTTCTCAGCTCTTAATTTAACCCCCTTCCCGAACTTAGGGAGCAAAAAGAGCTGTAATACTCACCAACCAATCACCTACCTGCTCTCCTGTGACGTCATTCTTTGATGTTGTTTTTGATTCGGAGCCCTGCCGCTGCTTTAATCAGGTCCACTCTCGGGCCGCTCTTTATCCTCTCGCCGCTGTCACTGCTTTAATCAGGTCCGCTCTCGGGCCGCTCTTTATCCTCTCGCCGCTGTCACTGCTTTAATTCAGGTCCGCTCTCGGGCCGCTCTTTATCCTCTTGCCGCTGCCGCTGCTTTAATTCAGGTCCGCTCTCGGGCCGCTCTTTATCCTCTTGCCGCTGCCGCTGCTTTAATTCAGGTCCACTCTCGGGCCGCTCTTTATCCTCTCGCCGCTGTCACTGCTTTAATCAGGTCCGCTCTCGGGCCGCTCTTTATCCTCTCACCGCTGCCGCTGCTTTAATTCAGGTCCGCTCTCGGGCCGCTCTTTATCCTCTCGCGCTGCCACTGCTTTAATTCAGGTCCACTCTCAGGCCGCTCTTTATCCTCTCACCGCTGCCGCTGCTTTAATTCAGGTCCGCTCTCGGGCCGCTCTTTATCCTCTCACCGCTTTAATTCAGAGCCACTCTCGGGCCGCTCTTTATCCTCTCGCCGCTGCCGCTGCTTTAATTCAGAGCCACTCTCTGGCCGCTCTTTATCCTCTCGCCGCTGCCGCTGCTTTAATAATCCTATATATATATATATATATATATATATATATAGAGAAAGAACTTGCAATTGTAAATGTAGAGAATTCCAAAGATTCACCACCCTCTGAGTGAAGAAATGTCTCCTGATCTCAGTTCTAAATGGCCAACCCCTTATTCTGAGACTGTGACCCCTGGTTCTAGATTCCCCAGCCAGGGGAAACATCCTCCCTGCATCTACCCTGTCAAGCCTGGTAAGAATTTAGTATGTTTCAATGAGATCACCTCCCATTCTTCTAAACTCAAGAGAGTATAGGCCTAGTCTACTCAATCTCTCCTCATAGGACAATCCCCCCATCCCAGGAATCAGTCTGGTGAACCTTTGTTGCACTCCCTCTATGGCAAGTATATCCTTCCTTGGGTAATGAGACCAAAACTGTGCACAATACTCCAGGTGTGGTCTCACCAGGGCCATATATAATTGCAGTAAGACATCTTTACGCTTATACTCAAATCCTCTTGTAATAAAGGCCAACATACCATTTGCTTTCCTAATTGCTTGCTGTACCTGCATGTTAACTTTCAGTGATTCGTGTACAAGGACACCCAGGTTCCTCTGAACACCAACATTTCCCAATATGTCACCATTTAAAAAATACTCTGCTTTTCTATTTTTCCTACCAAAGTGGATAACTTCACATTTCTCCACATTATATTCCATTTGCCATGTTCTTGCCCACTCACTTAGCTTGTCCATTGGCAGGATAGGCGCACCAACGTCAGTGTTCTTGCTCAGGCCAACATCCCCAGCATCGAAGCTTTGACCACGCTCGATCAACTCCGATGGATGGGTCACATTGTCCGCATGCCCGATACGAGACTCCCAAAACAAGCGCTCTACTCTGAACTCCGGCACGGCAAGAGAGCCCCAGGTGGGCAGAGGAAACGCTTCAAGGACACCCTCAAAGCCTCCTTGAAAAAGTGTAACATCCCCACCGACACCTGGGAATCCCTGGCCCAAGACCGCACAGAGTGGAGGAGAAGCATCCGGGAAGGCGCCAAACACCTCGAGTCTCTTCGCCGGGAGCAAGCGGAAGCCAAGCGCAGGCAGCGCAAGGAGCGCACGTCAACCCAAGCACCCCACCCACCTGCCCCTTCAACCACCGTCTGCCCCACCTGTGACAGACTGTAGGGCCCGCATTGGACTCATCAGTCACCTGTGAACTCATTTTTAATGTGGAAGCAAGTCATCCTCGGTTCCAAGGGACTGCCTAAGAAGAGCTTGTCCATATCCCCTTGAAGCCTCTTTGCATCCTCCTCATAACTTACTTTCCTACCCAGCTTTGTATCATCAGCAAACTTGGATATATTACATTTGGTCCCCTCATCTAAATCATTGATAATAGATTGTGAATAGCTGAGGCCCAAGCACTGATCCTTGTGGTACCCCACTAGTTACAGCCTGTCAACCTGAAAATGACCCGTTTATTCCTACTCTCTGTTTTCTGTCCGTTAACCAATCCTCAATCCATGCTAGTATATTACCCCCAATCCCATGAGCCCTAATTTTGTTTAATAACCTCTTGTGTGGCACCCTATTGAATGCCTTCTGAAAATCTAAATACACCACATCCATTGGTTCCCCCTTATCTATTCTGCTAGTTACAACCTCAAAAAACTCTCCTAACAGATTCGTCAAACATGATATCCCTTTGATAAATCCATGTTGACTCTGTCCAATCCTATTATTATTTTCTAAGTGCTCTGTCACCACGTCCTTAATAATAGATTCTACCACTATCTCTACTACTGATGTCAGGCTAACTGGTCTGTAGTTCCCCGTTTTCTCTTTCCCTCCTTTCTTAAATAGTGGGGTTACATTTGCTACCTTCCAATCCACGGGAACCTATGGAATTTTGAAAAATGACAACCATTGCATCCACTATCTCTATAGCCACCTCTTTCAAAACCCTAGGATGTAGGCCATCAGGTCCAGGGGATTTATCGGCTTTCAGTCCCATTAATTTCTCCAGTACTATTTTTTTACTAATACTAATTTCTTTCAGTTCCTCATTCTCGCTAGACCCTTGGCTCTCCACTATTTCCGGGAAGTTTTTTGCATCTTCTTCTGTGAAGACAGACACAAAGTATTTGTTTAATTTCTCTGCTGCTTCTTTATTCCCCATTATAATTTCTCCTGTCTCCGCCTGTAAGGGACCCACATTTACTTTCGCTAATCTTTTCCTTTTTACATACCTATAGAAGCTTTTACAGTTTGCTTTTATGGCTCTTGCTAGTTTACTCTCATATTCTATTTTCCCTTTCTTTATCAATTTCTTGGTCCTCCTTTGCTGAATTCTAAAATCCTCCCAAACCTCAGGCTTACTACTCTTTTTGGCAACGTTATAAGCCTCTTCCTTTGATCTATAACTTCTCTTGTTAGCCACGGTTGGACCACTTTTCCTGTGGGGTTTTTGCGTCTTAAAGAAATGTATTTTTGTTATAAATTATGTATTAATTCTTTAAATGCTAGCCACTGCTTCTCTTCCATCATACCCTTTAATGTAGTTTCCCAATCTACCTTAGCCAACTCGCCCCTCATACCTACGTAGTTTGCTTTGTTTAGATTTCAGACCCTAGTTTCGGATTTAACTAAATCACTTTCAAACTCAATTCTATCATATTATGGTCACTCTTCCCTAAAAGCCCCTTTACTACAAGGTTATTAATTAACCCTTTCTCGTTGCACAATACTAGATCTAAACTAGCCTGTTCCCTAGTTGGTTCCTCAAAATACTGATCTAGAAAACTATCTTGCATATATTCCATGAATTTGTCCTCCACACTATTACTGCAAATTTGGATTGCCCAGTCTATATTTAGATTAAAGTCCCCCACGATTACTGTATTACCCTTGTTACATGCACCTCTAATTTCCTGATTTATACTCTGCCTTACATTACAACTACTGTTTGGGGACCTATAAACAATTCCCACCAATGTTTTCTGCCCCTTGCTGTTTCTTAGCTCCACCCAAACTGATTCTACTTCTTGATTTTCAGAGCTAAGATCCTTTCTCTCTACTGTCTTTATCCCATCCTTTATTATCAGGGCTACCCCTCCTCCTTTTCCATTTTGCCTATCTCTTCTAAAAGTTAAGTATCCTTGAATATTTAGTTCCCAACCTTGGCCACATTGCAATATTTAGTTCCCAACCTTGGCCACATTGCAACCATGTCTCCGTAATGGCTATTAGATCAAACCTATTAATTTCTATCTGCAGTCCATGTGATGAAGATAATATAGAAGCCCAGCAGCACCTTGGTAAAATTACATTGAATTACAATGTTGTTTGGTAAGTAGTTCCAGAATTTTCACCCAGCGACGACAGGAACGGCGATATATGTCCAAGTCAGGAGACTGTGACTTGGAGGGGAACTTAGAGGTGGTGGTGTACCCATGCGCCTGCTGCCCCAATCCTTCTAGGTGGTGGAAGTCGCGGGTTTGCGAGGTTCTGTCAAAGTTCTGGTCGAGTTGCAGATATATAAAGTCACTCTCCTTCGCCCCCTCTCCCTCCCTCCTCTCTCCTCCCATAGAGTCATGTGCAGGCTTAGACTGGGCGTCAGGTTCCCTTCCCTGAAGGACATTAGTGAACCAGTTGGATTTTTATGACAATCCGGCAGTTTTCATGGTCGCTTGTTCTGCTGCCAACCCCACAAGTTACCAGATTCATTGAGCTCAATTTCACAACCTGCCTTTGTTTTTTTGTGGGTTCTCTCTCAGACCCGTTTTCCTCTTTTAAATTCATTTTACAAGGTATTAGAAGGGGAGGATTTGCAGACGGGAAACTCAAACCAAACATCAAATCAAGATCTGACAGACTCGATTTATCGGACCTGAATATCATCGGCCTCTGAACATGGAAGCAAAAAGCACTGTTCACAGCGGGGAGAAACCGTACATGTGTTCTGTGTGTGGACGAGGCTTCAGTCGATCATCTGTCCTGTCGAGGCACAAGCGCAGTCACACTGGGGAGAGGCCGTTCATCTGTTCTGAGTGTGGGAAGGGATTCACTCAGTCATCCCACCTACTGAGACACCAGCATGTTCACACTGGAGAGAGTCTGTTCACCTGCCCTGTGTGTGAGAAGGGATTCACTCAGTCATCCCACCTACTGAAACACCAGCATGTTCACACTAATGAGAGACCTTTTAAATGTTCTGACTGTGAAAAGAAATTTAAAAGTAAAAAGGATCTGCTGAGACACCAGCGAGTTCACACTGGGGAGAGGCCGTTCACCTGCTCAGTGTGTGGGAAGGGATTCACTCAATCATCCACCCTGTTGAATCACCAGCGAGTTCACACTGACGAGAGACCATTTAAATGCCCGGACTGCGGGAAGTGCTATAAAAGTTCCGGGGAACTTACATTTCATCAACGTGTTCACACTGATGAGAGGCCGTTCAGATGCTCTCACTGCGGGACTGGGTTCAGGCGATCATCTGAACTCACTGTACACCAGCGCACTCACACTGGGGAGAGGCCGTTCACCTGCTCCGAGTGTGGGAAGGGATTCGCTCAGTCATCCGACCTTCTGATACACCAGCGAGTTCACACTGGGGAGAGGCCGTTCACCTGCTCTGAGTGTGGGAAGGGATTCACTCAATCATCTGATCTTCGGATACACCAGCGAGTTCACACTGGGGAGAGGCCATTCACCTGCTCGGAGTGTGGAAAGGGATTCACTCGTTCATCCCACCTGCTGGCACACCAGCATGTTCACACTGATAAGAGAACTTTTAAGTGTTCTGACTGTGAGAAGAGATTTAAAAGTAAAAAGGATCTGCTGAGACACCAGCGAATTCACACTGGGGAGAGGCCGTTCACCTGCTCCGTGTGTGGGAAGGGATTCACTCAGTCATCCACCCTGTTGAATCACCAGCGAGTTCACACTGACGAGAGACCATTTAAATGCCAGGACTGCGGGAAGTGCTATAAAAGTTCCGGGGAATTGAGGTGCCATCAACGTGTTCACACTGATGAGAGGCCGTTCAGGTGCTCTTACTGCGGGACTGGGTTCAGGCGATCATCTGAACTCACTGTACACCAGCGCACTCACACTGGGGAGAGGCCGTTCACCTGCTCCGTGTGTGGGAAGGGATTCGCTCAGTCATCTGACCTTCGGATACACCAGCGAGTTCACACTGGGGAGAGGCCGTTCACCTGCTCTGAGTGTGGGAAGGGATTCACTCAGTCATCTGACCTTCGGATACACCAGCGAGTTCACACTGGGGAGAGGCCGTTCACCTGCCCCGTGTGTGGGAAGGGATTCATGCGTTCATCTCACCTGCTGACACACCAGCGAGTTCACAAGTAACTGCAGGGGTTGGATTCTGCTGTTGTTGCTGCTGTTAATCACATCCAGGACTGAACCATGTTCATTCTGACAGTTGGGGTTTGTTTCTGCTGATGTTAATAACCCTATAACTGGGCTGGAATTTAATATTTTGGATATATGTCAAATAAATCAGCTTTGTTTTAAACACATTGTTGTAGATTTTTGTCTTTCCCACCTGAGTGTTTAGCATCACCTGGCTGGAGCTCAGAAAGGACAATCTGGGGGGAGGATCGTACGGCGGGAACAGAACTTCAGCCTTGACACAGTCCTTCAGGGCCACACTGAGAGGAGCAAACGGCACTTTGGTCTTTCTCGTCTCTCTTCACTGACAGCAAAGTCGCCGTGTGTGTTAATCTTGAGGCCTGTAAGAAATGTGTCCCAGCCGCTCTCTTCCATGGTTCAGAGCTCTTAGACACATAACAGAAGGCTCGTTAAGAAATGAACCCCAGTGGTTTGTTTGCTTGATGTCTTCTGCGATCGGTGGGCACCGCAGGTTAAAGAGGCGATAATCAATCCTCACATTCACATTATGATTTAATTATAATTTGTGTGTGTTGCTGTTTTGTACATAGTTATTATTCATAGAATAGATTCATAGAAACTTACAGCTCAGGAGGAGGCCATTCGGCCCGCCGTGCCTGTGCTGCCTCTCTGAAAGAGCAGTCGTGCTCAGTCCCACATCCTCTCTTTCTGTCAGTGTCCCTGTAAGCTGCTCGTCCTCAAGAACCCGTCCAACTCCCTTTAAAAATTATTGATGGAATCAGCTTCCAGAAACTTTTCAGGTCGAGCGTTCCAGATCCCGACAACTCCCAGTGAAACCATTTCTCCTCATCTCCCCTCGAGATCTTTTGCCAGTGATTTTGAATCTATGACCTCTGGTTATTGACCCACTCGCCAGAGGGAATAGTTTTTCTGTATCGACTCGATCAAAACCGCTCAACATCTTGAAAGCCTCCATTAGGTCACCTCTTAACCTTCTCTGTTCCAAGGAGAACAGTCCGAACATCTCCAACCTCTCCTCATAACTGAAGTCCCTCATCCCTGGTAACATCCTGGTAAACCTCCTCTGCACCCTTTCTAAGGCCTTTACATCTTTCCTGAAGTGTGGGGCCCAGAATTGTCCACAATACTCCAGCTGAGGCCTAACCAGAGATTTATAAAGTTCTAGCATGATCTCTTTGTTTTTATATTCTATTCCTCTATTTATAAGCCCACGTAACCCATTATTGTTTGTTTCATATATGTGGTGCTCTCGGGAACCTGCCTTCATGGATTTTGCTCCCACTGGTGACACTTGGGCAACTTAGTGTCACCCCTACAGGTAGTGAACAAAGGCCCAATCTCAATAGGATGACAAAAAATGAATTTTCTCCTCGCCAATCAGGGGCTTTCAATGGCAGAGTGTTTACCCAGGATGCCCCACAGGCATAATGTGTCCCATCAATGAGTGCAGGAGCCCAGTGCGCAGGCGAGGGACGGGCTGTGCTCTGAGCACACGCAGTGCCAGTGGTGGAGACGGGGTGAGGTGGAACAGGCGGCTCGGGAGGCGGGAGGAGATTGTGGGCGCTGGGGAGGAATTCGACCTGTGGGTGGGCTGGGAATTTTTATAAACACCGAGTGTAGGCCTCAGGCCCCGAGTAAGAGCCCACAGGCCCCGCGTTTGCACCACGGTGACAGGCCCGGCCGCCCGGGGTGACTGGCCACCATATTGGTCAGGGAGGGTCATGGCGCATGCGCCACCATCTTGGTACAGGAACAGAGAGTGGGTGGGGCTTCAGGGTATGTTCCTAAATGGTTCCCAGTGCCCGGGAGATGGAGCATCCTGGGCAACAGCTTTTTAATCACCTTCACCCACTCCCAGCCCGCATGTGATGTTTGCGGCCTAGAGGAGTCCATGGGCCCATGTATATATATGCTCCGCGTGAGAGGTTGCAGCCCCATTTTTGTTACCTGAAGAAGCTGCTTCACAACTTTTGGTTACACTTTAGCCCCACACTCCTCATCTTTGGCCGCCCAGTGCAGAGGGGGGTGAGTGAGTTGAAGGATCTTCTGGACCTGCTCTTGGGCCTGGCTAAACAGAAATTTGTAGGACCAGGACTGGCAAAGCCCATGTGGGGTTTGTGGAAGTGCAGTTTACTTTTAAGTCACAAATAAAATGGCTTCTCTAAGAAAAGAATTTAAAAAGGGAATTCAAAATGGCCGACAGTAGGAGTCACCATAATAAGTAAATCATTCTAATTAGCTACAAGGAGGTGACAACTCAAAATTCCTTATCTAAGAAAAGCTTAGCAAAATAAGGCATCAATTAGTTCTAACCAGCTCAGGATGAGATAAGATAAGCCATCAACCCACAGATTAGAGAATGAACATTGAACAAACGGATCCCACAAGGAAGGTCTGGTTATCTGATCTTTAAGGAATTTCTGCTCGTTATTATAACGAAAACCTATGCAATAACTCACAAGTTTGTGCCTCATTAATAGGATGTTTAATGCTATGTCATATGGCCTGTTCTGTGTTCTTTTTTGTATAAAGTATGTTCAAATCTTGTAAGATTCGAAGCATTCTGACATAGCAACTTGACTGTGTCAGAACCTTCCCTTGTAACAAGTAAACTTTATTAAAAAGCCTTCTTTGACACGATTCTATGTTTAAATTAGTTCTACTCGGCATGTAAAACTTCCACAGGTTGGGGGGGGTCACGCTGGCTGCCTGCCTCCCTTCCGTGGCCTAATCCGTGCCCTGGGTGGCCCTGGAGAGGGACCATGTGGTGACCACTGGCACACTTGATGCCTTCCACAACCGGTGGGCACCTCAGGGTACAGAGTGTCTCATACACACTAGTAACAACATTCTGGTTTAGTTGGGAAGGCGCCCCTTGCTTTTGTTGGTACTTTGTTGCTTATTTGGCTTCTTTCAGTTTGAGTGGATCACATGTTCGAGGGAACAAGAGAGGAAGGAATGTTCACAGAAACTAGAATTTAATGTTCTGAATTTCTATCCTGTACTTACAGTGATGACTTTTGTAAACTCCTATTACAGGGTATTAGAAGGGGAGGATTTGCAGACAGGAAACTCAAACCAAACATCATGTCAAGTTCTGGCAGTCATTTGATTCATTTGGATCTGAATATCATCAGCCTTTTTGAATGTGGAAGGAGAAATGTTTGTCTGTGGGAAAATATTTCAAACATAAGAGTGACTGGAAAAGCACCGAGACACACACACCCGAATGAGAGTGTTCCAGTGCACGGACTGTGGCAAGAGCTTTAATCAGTTACACAGCCTGAACAAACATCAAACCATTTACTTCCTCACAGAGTGGGGACGAGGCTTCAACCGATCACCTATCCTGGAGAGAAACAAGGACAGCCGGACCAGGGAGAAACTGTGGAAATATGGGGTCTGTGTGAAGGGATTCAATTACCGCTGGAAATTCATCAGTGCAGTCACACTGGGGAGAGGCCGTTCAGTTGTTCTCAATGTGGGAAAACTTTCAAAAAATCATCCAACCGGAACACCTCCGTTCAGTCCGTAAGGGGGACCCCGAGCTCCCGGTGGCCTGTCACTTTAATTCTCCACTCCACTCCCACTCTGACCTCACTGTCCTCGGCCTATTACATTGTTCCACAGAAGCTCAGCGTAAGCTCGAGGAACAGCACCTCATCTTTCGTTTAGGCATCCTACAGCCCTCTGGACTCAACATCGAGTTCAACAATTTTAGATCATAACCTCGGCCCCTATCACATTTATATTTTATTTTTTCATCCACCCTTTTGTTTGGCCCCCCTTTTTTTTCCCTCCCAGAAGCTGGCAGCTGTCCTTCATTCTGCCAGCGCATTTCACACTTCATCTCGCCTCAACCAGTCACATTAACACCTCCTCTCGCCTTGATTATCTCTTAAAGTCTCTCAATGTCTCTTAATCTCTCCTTTTGTTCTTTCATCCCCTCCCCCTTTTCCCAGCTTTAAACTTGCTTTAAATCTATTTCATTTCCTGCTTTTTTCCAGTTCTGACGAAAGGTCTTCGACCTGAAACGTTAACTCTGTTTCTCTCTCCACGGATGCTGCCTGGCCTGCTGAGTTTTTCCAGCGTTCTCTGTTGTTATTTCGGATTTCCAGCATCCGCAGTATTTTGCTATCGTAGTTATGAAATGGGAATGGCTGATCCTGATCATTTAGTCAACTATTTTTATATTACATATTAGGAAGGAACATAGGAACAGGAGGAGGCCATTCAGCCCCTCGAGCCTGTTCCACTATTCAATTAGATCATGGCTGATCTATTTCTCAACTCAATCAACCCTCCTTAGTTCCATAACCCTTAAAACCCTTACCTTACAAAAATCTATTAATCTCAGTTTTGAAATTGTCAATTGACCCCCAGCCTCAACAGATTTTTGGGGGAGAGAGTTCCCGATTTCCACTACCCTTTGTGTGAAGAAGTGCTTCCTGACATCACCCCTGAACGGCCTGGCTCTAATTTTAAGGTTATGCCCCCTTGTTCTGGACTCCCCCCACCAGAGGAAATAGTTTCTCCCAATCTACCCTATCAAATCCTTTAATCATCTTAAAAACCTCAGCCAGATCACCCTTCTATACTCGATTGTAAGCTTTCCACGATTGTACATGTGCTGATTTGACACCAGAATAAGTAGGTGGTGTTTAGTATCATCGTCTAGTAATATGTAGGGGTCCCAAACCAAACCCTTAACACAGGGCCCCCACAAGGCAAGGCCCCTGAGTTTCGGCCCCAGTTTGAGGAGTCTGAGTAAATCAGTACAAACCTGCCAGTGTTTAACAGGAAATTTTTGGGGATAATTGCTTTGTTCCTGTCAAGCACTAAGGAAGCTGGCATTTTGTGCCGTGGTTTGCTTTTGAACATCAGACATCAATTACATTACCACAACTGCTGCCTATTGCGAAGCTCTGAGATTGACAGAAATTGAGGGAGTTGAACTTCTGACCATAATGCACCTTTGGAAAGGCAGTATGTTTCAGTTCCGAGCCAGTCTTGTACCAGTGGGGAGTTTGTGAAACAGCAATGTCAGATCTGAAATAACATCACAACAGCAATCAGCCTTGGTTCAGTGGCAGCTCTCTTGCCTTTGCGTCCGAAGATTGTCGGTTGAAGCCGCCCTCCAGAGACTTAAGCACATAATCCAGGCTGACATTTCAGTGTAGTACTGAGGGAATGGTGCACTGTTAGAGGAGCTGTCTTTTGAATCAGATGCTAAACCGAGGCCCTCTCAGGAGGATGTAAATGATTCCATGGCAGTATTCGAAAAAGAGTAGTGGAGTTCTGCTAGTGTCTCAGACAATATTTATCCCTCAACCAACATCACTAAGAGAGATTATCTGGTTCTTATTTAATTGCTGTTTATGGGAGCTTGCTGTGCAAAAATTGGCTGCCGCGTTTCCCACATTAAAACAGTGACCACCATTCAAAAGTAATTGGCTGCAAAGCTCTTCGGGATGTCCTGAGGACGTGAAAGGTGCTATAGAAATGCAAGTCTTTTTACAATCAATTAGAAATGATATAACTGCAATTCAAATAAAGAGGAGAAATACTAAATAAACTAATCAAACTCAAGAGGATAAACCCCCTGGTCCGGACAGAATGTATCCACACATTTTAAAAGAATCTAGGGAAGAGCTAGCAGAGGCATTATTACACATATTTAATAATTTGTTAGAAAAAGGTGTAGTGCCAGAGGATGGGCAGATAGCTAATGTAATACCTATATTTAAGAAGGGAGATAGAATATGTTGAGGGAACTATAGACCAGTCAGCTTAACATCAGTGATAGGAAAAATAATGGAATCCCTACTACTGCGAGTCAGGAAGGTATGGGGACCCAGGATGTAGTGATGGAGGAGCCTCAAGTAGTTTCTACCTGTATGGATGAGGAAAAGGACTGCAGGGAGAATGGGCAAACTGACCACAGCACTGTAGTACAGGGGGCCATCCAAGTGGGGGGAGAAGGAAGGAATGAGGTAGTAGTAGGGGATAGTATAGTCAGGGGGATAGATACTGTTCTCTGCAGCCGCGAAAGAGAGACCCGAAGGCTATGTTGCCTGCCCGGTGCCAGGGTTAAGGATATCTCCTTGCGGCTGGAGAAGAACTTGGAGTGGGAGGGGGAGGATCAAGTTGTCGTGGTCCATATAGGAACCAACGACATAGGTAGAACTAAGAATGAGGTTCTGCTGAGGGAGTTTGAGGATTTAGAGTCTAAATTAATAAGCAGAAGCACAAGGGTATTAATCTCTGGATGCCTACCTGAGCCACACGCAAATTGGCATAGGGTCAAGCAGATCAGAGAGTTAAATGCGTGGCTCAAAGAGTGGTGTCTAAAAAGGGGTTTCAATTCATGGGGCACTGGCACCAGTACTGGGGAAAGAGGGAGCTGTTCCATCGGCACAGGCTCCACTTAAACTGGGCTGGGACCAGCGTCCTGGTGAATCAAATAACTAGGGCTGTAGATAGGGCTTTAAACTAAAAAAGGGGAGGGGGAGGGGTCAGGTGAGGGGAAATTTAGAAATCTAAAGAGAAAGGTCAAGGCAATAGAGTAGTGTAGCGATTTGGGTTAAAATAAGCAGAGTGTGACAGGAAGGGACAGAGAGTTTAACGGTAGCAGTGCAGCAGAGAATAAGGTCAAAGCAGGGAATAATGGTTAAAAAAATTAAATTAAAGGTGCTTTATCTAAATGCATGAAACATTCGTAACAAGATAGATGAACTAATGGCACAAATAGAGATAAATGGGTTTGATCTAATAGCCATTACAGAGACGTGGTTGCAAGGTGGCCAAGGTTGGGAACTAAATGTTCCAGGGTACTTGACATTTCGAAAAGACAGGCAGAATGGAGAAGGAGGGGGAGTAGCCCTGATAATAAAGGAAGACATAAGGACAGTAGAGAGAAAGGATCACGGCTCGGAAGATCAGGAAGTAGAATCTGTATGAGTGGAGATAAGGAATAACAAGGGGTAGAAAACACTGGTATGAGTAATATATAGGCCCCCTAACAGTAGCTATGCCGTTGGACAGAATATTAATCAAGAAATAGTAGGAGCTTGCAACAAAGGTAATGCAATAATCTTGGGGGACTTTAATCTTCATATAGACTGGACAAATCAAATTGGCAAAGGTAGTCTGGAGGACGAGTTTATGGAATGCATTTGGTACAGTTTCATAAGAACATAAGAAATAAGAGCAGGAGTAGGCCATATGGCCCCTCGAGCCTGCTCCACCATTCAATAAGATCATGGCTGATCATCGACCTCAACTCCACTTTCCCGCCCAATCTCCATATCCCTTGATTCCCCTAGAGTCCAAAAATCTATCTATCTTAGCCTTGAATATACTCAAAGACTCAGCATTCACAGCCCTCTGGGGCAGATAATTCCAAAGATTCATAAACCTCTGAGTGAAGAAATTCCTCCTCATCTCAGTCTTAAATGGCCTACCCCTTATCCTGAGACTATGTGCCCTAGTTCTAGACACTCCTGCCAGGAGAAACAAGCTCTCAGCATCTACCCTGTCAATCCCCTTCAGAATATTGTATGTTTCAATGAGATCACCTCTCATTCTTCTAAACTCCAGAGAGTATAGGCCCATTCTACACCATCTCTCATCATAGGACAGCCCTCTCATCCCAGGAATCAATCTAGTGAACCTTTGTTGCACCGTCTCCAAGGCAAGTGTATCCTTCCTTAGATAAGGAGACCAGTTTCCTAGAAGTAAAGGGCATTAAGGGTTACGGGGAGCGGGCAGGAATTTGGACATGAGTCTAGGTTCGGATCGGTCATGGCCCTGTGGGTAGTGGAGCGGGCCCAGGGACCGTGTAGCCTGATTCTGCTCCTATTTCGTGTGTGCAATTCTGTTAGATGCAGGAGATGGTTCTGTGATAGATAGTAGATTGGCGGTTAGGATCAGATCAGCCATGATCTTATTGAATGGCGGAGCAGGCTCGAGGGGCCGATTGGCCTACTCCTGCTCCTATTTCTTATGTTCTTATGTTCTAAAACTGTGCACAGTGCTCCAGGTGTGGACTCACCAAGACCCTGTACAATTGTAGCAAGACTTCCTTACTCTTATTCTCCAACCGCCTTGCAATAAAGGCCAACATGCCATTTGCCTTCCTTATTGCTTGCTGTACCTGCATGCTAGCTTTCTGTGTTTCTTGCATGAGGACACCCAAATCTCTCTAAAAGTTTCTCACCATTTAAAGAATATTTTGTTTTTCTACTCTTCGTACCAAAGTTAATATCCTCACATTTCCCTACATTATACTCCATCTGCCACCTTATTGCCCAGTCACTTAGTCTATTTATATCCCTTTGCAGACTCTTTGGGGGAGAAATTCAGTATCGCCCCAGTTGGGGCGCAATTATCGGCTGGGCGCTAAGATTGGCGCCTGGTGCTAATTATCGCCACCGACTGCAAACTTGACTTTTATCGCCCCTGGAGGTGATTGGAGCGCTAAATCAGGCGCTTCACACCTGTCTTAAGGCGCAAAGGCCGAGGAGCGAGGCGCTACCTCAGAGCGCTGGCGAAACTCATGTGATGTCAGTCAGCGATGGAACACAGACACAATGGCGCGGGCCAGTTCTTAAAGGGGAGGGTTGATCTTGCTTTCCATCCACATCCTGCTCATTGCAGCCTTGAATCTCGGCCTGGAGAGACCTGCACATCAAATCTGCTGGAAAGAACAATGGAGAATACCAGGGAAAGAGCTCAGAGTGCAGCCGCCACAGTCTCTTCTAAATCGTTACAAGGAAGGGTAAATTAAAATAAACCTGCAAAGTGCTGCTCAGTACCCAAAACTCCTTCACACAGCGTTGAATCTCTCCAGAATTCTCTCTCTCTCTCTCTCAGAATGCGTGGTTCTAAAATGTCACCAACAATAAAAGGCTGGAAGTGGTCACCTTTAAATAGCGCTCCCCCAGTCCCTTCCTGACTTCAAAACGCTCCCCTCAACCTGTCGTTGCTAGCGGCAGGCGGTAAGGCAGGGGGTGCCACTCAATATCCGCTCCGGGGCGATACCGGGGCGTTGCGCACACGACTGACGTCACGATCTGCTGGCGCAGGAGATCGTGGCGGTAGTGTTTACCGCCGCCGCAAAATGTCTAGTTAATTTCGCGAGCGGCGCAAACATCGCCGCGCCCGGGCGCTAGACGCTTTGCGCCCCATTAGCACCCCCTTAAGGCGCTAACGGGAGGCGCAACCAACTGAATTTTTCCCCCTTTGTGTTCTCCTCACAGCTTACTGTCCCACCGAGCTTTGTATCATCAGCAAACTTGGATACATTACACTCGGTCACTTCATCTAGGTCATTAATATAGATTGTAAATAGCTGAGGCCCCAACACTGATCCTTGCGGCACCCCACTAGTTACAGACTGCCAACCTGAAAAAGATCCATTTATCCTACTCCCTGTTTTCTGTCCATTAACCAATCCTCTATCCATGCTACTATATTACCCACAACTCCATGAGCCCTAATCTTGTGTAATAACCTTTAATGTGGCACCTTATCGAATGCCTTTTGGAAATCCAAATATACTACATCCACTGGTTCCCCTTTATCTACCCTGCTAGTTACATCCTCAAAAATCTCTAATAAATTTGTCAAACACGATTTCCCTTTCATAAAACCATGTTGACTCTGCCTAATCATGTTATGATTTTCTAAGTGACTTGATACCACTTCCTTAACAATGGATTCCAGCATTTTCCCGACGACTGATGTCAGGCTAACTGGCCTGTAGTTTCCTGTTTTCTCACTCCCTCCTTTCTTGAATAGCGGTGTTACATTTGCGACCTTCCAATCTGCTGGGACCATTTTAGAATCTAGGGAATTTTGGAAGATCAAAACCAATGCATCCACTATCTCTTCAGCCACCTCTTTTAGAACCCTAGGATGTAGGCCGTCAAGTCTGGGGGATTTGTTGGCTATTATTCCCATTAATTTTTCTAGTACTTTTTCTCTACTTATATTGATTACATTAGGTTCCTCACCCTCATTAGACCCTTGGTCTAAACCATTTTGGTTTCCTAGAACAATATGTCATGGAACAAACCAGGAAACAGGTTATTTTAGATCTTGTATTTTGTAATGAGACAGGGTTAATTAGCAAACTCATAGTAAAGGATCCTCTGGGGCAGAGTGATCATAATATGATAGAATTTCACATTAATTTTGAGAGTGACTTGCCTAAGTCCGAACTAGTGTCTTAAACTTAAATAAAGCCAATTACATAGGTATGATGGGCAATTTGGCTATGGTAGATTGGAAAAATAGATTAAAATTATGGTGGTAGATAAGCAGTGGCTAGCAATTAAAGAAATATTTAATAATTCTCAACAAAAATACATTCCATTGAGAAACAAAAACTCCACGGGAAACTAAAGAAGTTAAGGATAGCATTAGATTGAAAGAAGAAGCTTATAATGTTGCAAAGAATAATATTTTTGAGGATGTATGTAGCAGGGTAGATAAAGGGGAACCAGTGGATCTCATAGAGTCATAACGGCACAGATGGAGGCCATTCGGCCCATCGAGTCCGCGCCAGCTCTCTGTAGAGCAATCCAGTCAGTCCCATTCCCCCGCTCTATCCCCGTAGCCCTGCAAGTTCATTTCCCTCAAGTGCCTATCCAGTCTCCCCTTGAAAACATTGAGTGTCTCCGCTTCCACCACTTCCATCGGCAGCGAGTTCCAGGTCCTCACCACTCGCTGCGTAAAAAGGTTTTCCCTCACATCCCCCCTGTAGCTCTTGCCCAAAACCTTAAATCTGTGTCCCCTAGTCCTTGTACCATCAACTAGTGGGAGCAGCCTTTCCCCATCTAGCCTATCCAAACCCATCATAATCTTGGACACCTCTATCAAATCACCCCTCAACCTCCTTTGCTCTAATGAAAACAAATCCAGCTTCTCCAACCTGTCCTTGTAGCTAAGATCCCCCATCCCCGGAACCATTCTGGTAAATCTCCTCTGCACCCTCTCAAGTGCCTTTACACCCTTCTCTGTATTAAATTCCATCTGTCACATGTCTGCCCATTCTGCCAGCCTTTCTATGTCCTGTTGCAGTCGATTGGTATCATCATCACTGTTTGCCACACCCCCAAGTTTAGTGTCATCGGCAAATTTAGAAATTCTACACTGTATTCCAATATCCAGTAATTTTATACACCTCAATTGAGTCTCCCCTCAGCATCCTCTGTTCCAAAAATAAACAACCCTAGCCTATCCAGTCTTTGCTCATAGCTAAAATTCTCCAGTCCTGGCAACATTCTCGTAAATCTCCTCTGTACCCTCTCTAGTGCAACCACATCTTTGCTGTATTGTGGTGACCAGAACTGTACGCAGTATTCTAGCTGTGGCCTAACTAGTGTTTTATACAGTTCAAGCATAACCTCCCTGCTCTTATATTCTATGCCTCGGCTAATAAAGGAAAGTATCCCGAATGCCTTCTTAACCACATTATCTATCTGTCCTGCTACCTTCAGGGATCTGTGGACATGCACTCTAAGGTCCCTCTGTTCCTCTACACTTCTCAGTATCCTACTATTTATTTTGTATTCCCTTGCCTTGTTAAGCCTCCGCAAATGCATTACCTCACACTTCTCTGGATTAAATTCCATTTGCCACGTGACTGCCCACCTGATTAGTCCATTGATATCTTCCTGCTGTCTACAGGTTTCTTCCTCACTATCAACCACACAGCCATTTTTTGTATCATCTGCAATCCTCTTAATCATGCCCCCTACATTGAAGTCTAAATCATCGATAAATACCACAAAAAGCAAGGGACCCAGTACTGAGCCCTGTGGAACCCCACTGGAAACAGCCTTCCAGTCACAAAAGCACTTGTCGACCAATTTAGATCCAACATGCCACTTTCCCTTGGAACCCATATGCTTTTAGAGAATTCCACTGTCGGCCCAGACCAGGTAGTGTGTTGCTGGATTGAGGTGAAGGCCCAGACCAGTAGTGAGGGACTGGAGTCAGGTGTGCCATGGTCATATTCACAGCCTGACGAGGTTATACTCACAGAATCAAAACTTTCAACCAATGTCCCAGACTGCTCCATCACCATCCCTAGGCATATCGTTTCCCACCAGCAGGACAGACCCACCAGATGTGGCAGCACCGTGGTATACAGTCGGGAGGGAGTGGCCCTGGGAGTACTCATCATTCACTCCGCACCCCATGATGTCTCATTGCTTCAGGTCAAGCATTGACAAGGAAACCTCCTGCTGATTACCACCTTCCACCTTCCCTCAGCTGATGAATCAGTACTCCTCCATGTTGAACACCACTTCGAAGGAGCACTGAGGGTAGCAAGTGCGCAGAATGCACTCTGGGTGGGGGACTTCAATGTCCATCACCAAGAGTGGCACGGGAGCACCACTACTGGCCGAGGTGGCCGAGTCCTGAAGGACATAGCTGCCAGTCTGGGCCTGCGACAGGTGGTGAGAGAACCAACACGAGGGAAAAACCTACTTGACCTCGTCCTCACCAATCTACATGTCGCAGATGCATCTGTCCATGCCAGTATTGGTAGCAGTGACCACCGCACAGTCCTTGTGGAGACGAAGTTCCATCTTCACACTGAGGACACCCTCCATCATGTTGTGTGGCACTACCACCGTGCTAAGTGGGATAGATTCAGAACCGATCTAGCATCTCAAAACTGGGCATCCATGAGGCTCTGTGGGCCATCAGCAGCTGTAGAATTCTATTCCACAATCTGTAACCTCCTGGCCCGGCATATCCCTCACTCTACCATTACCATCAAGCCAGGGGACCAACCCTGGTTCAAGAAGGAGTGTAGAAGAGCATGCCAGGAGCAGCACCAGGCGAACCACAAATGAGGTGCCAACCTGGGGAAGCTGAAACACAGGACTACATGCATGCTGAACAGCGGAAGCAGCATGCTATAGACAGGGCTAAGTGATCCCATCTTAGAACAAAGTGCTGCAGTCCTGCCACATCCAGTCATGAATGGTGGTGGACCATTAAACAACTAACGGGAGGAGGAGACTACATGAACATTCCCATCCACTTGAGTGCAAAAGACAAGGATGAAGCGATTGCAACCATCTTCAGCCAGAAGTGCCGAGTGGATGATCTATAGCTGCCTCCTCCTGAGGTCCCCACCATCATAGAAGCCAGTCTTCAGCCAATTCGATTCACTCCACGTGATATCAAGAAATGGCTGAGTGCACTGGATACAGCAAAGACTATGGGCCCCGACAACATCCCAGCTGTCGTGCTAAAGACTTATGCTCCAGAACTAGTCGTGCCTCTAGCCAAGCTGTTCCAGTACAGCTACAACACTGGCATCTACCCGACAATGTGGAAAGCTGCCCAGGTATGTCCTGTCCACAAAAAGCAGGACAAATCCAATCCGGCCAATTACCACCCCATCAGTCTACTCTCAATCATCAGCAAAGTGATGGAAGGTGTTGTCGACAGTGCTATCAAGCAGCACTTACTCACCAATAACCTGCTCACCGATGGATTCTGCCAGGATCACTCGGCTCCAGAACTCATTACAGTCTTGTTCCAAACATGGACAAAGGAGCTGAATTCCAGAGTTGAGGTTAGAGCGACTGCCCTTGATGTGAAGGCAGCATTTGACCGAGTGTGGCATCAAGGAGCCCTAGTAAAACTGAAGCCAATGGGAATCGGGTGGAAAACGCTCCACTGGCTGGAGACATACCGAGCACAAAGGAAGGTGGTTGTTGTTGTTGGATGCCAATCATCTCAGCCCCAGGATAGCAGTGCAGGAGTTCCTGAGGACCGAGGCCCAGCCATCTTCAGCTGCTTCATCAATGACCTTCCCTCCAATGTAAGGTCAGAGGTGGGGATGTTCGATGATGATTGTACAGTGTTCAGTACCATTCGCAATTCCTCAGATATTGAAACATAGAAACATAGAAAAATAGGAGCAGGAGTAGGCCATTCGGCCCTTCGAGCCTGCTCCACCATTCAATATGATCATGGCTGATCCTCTATCTCAATGCCATATTCCCGCTCTCTCCCCATACCCCTTGATGCCTTTTGTGTCTAGAAATCTATCTATCTCCTTCTTAAGTATATTCAGTGACTTGGCCTCCACAGTCTTCTGTGGTAGAGAATTCCACAGGTTCACCACCCTCTGAGTGAAGAAATTTCTCCTCATCTCAGTCCTAAATGTCCTACCCCGTATCCTGAGACTGTGACCCCTCGTTCTAGACCCCCCCAGCCAGGGGAAACATCCTCCCTGCATCAGGTCTCTCTAGCCCTGTCAGAATTTTCTACGTTTCAATGAGATCACCTCTCATTCTTCTAAACTCTAGTGAATACAGGCCTAGTCGACCCAATCTCTCCTCATTTGAATCAGTCTGGTGAACCTTTGCTGCACTCCTCTATGACAAGTATATCCTTTCTTAGGTAAGGAGACCAAAACTGCACACAGTACTCCAGGTGTGGTCTCACCAAGGCCCTGTACAACTGTAGTAAGACATCCTTGCTCCTGTACTCAAATCCTCTTGCAATGAAGGCCAACACACCATTTGCCTTCCTAACTGCTTGCTGCACCTGCATGTTTGCTTTCAGTGACTGGTGTACAAGGACACCCAGGTCCCTTTGTACATCAACATTTACCAATCTATCACCATTTAAATTATACTCTGCCTATCTGTTTTTCCGACCGAAGTGGATAACTTCAAATTTATCCACATTATACTGCATCTGCCATGTATTTGCCCACTCACTCAACTTGTCTAAATCGCCTTGAAGCCTCTTTGCATCCTCCTCACAACTCACAATCCCACCTAGTTTTGTGTCATCAGCAAACTTGAAAATATTACATTTGGTTCCCTCATCCAAATCATTGATATATATTGTGAATAGCTGGGGCCCAAGCACTGATCCCTGCGGTACCCCACTAGTCACCGCCTGCCACCCCGAAAAAGACCCATTTATTCCTACTCTCTGTTTCCTGTCTGTTAACCAATTTTCAATCCATGCCAGTATATTACCCCCAATCCCATGAGCTTTAATTTTGCACACTAACCTCTTATGTGCACACTAACCTTTATCAAAGGCCTTCTGAAAATCCAAATACACCAAATCCACTGGTTCTCCATTATCTATTCTACCAGTTACATCCTCAAAAAACTCCAGTAGGTTTGTCAAACACGATTTCCCTTTCAGAAATCCATGTTGAATTTGTCTAATCCCGTTGATATTTTCTAAGTGTCCTGTTATCACATCCTTTATAATCTCTAGCATTTTCCCTACCACTGATGTTAGGCTAACCGGTCTGTAGTTCCCTGTTTTATCTCTCCCTCCTTTTTTAAATAGTGGGATGACATTTGGCACCCTCCAATCTACAGGAACTGTTCCATAATGTATAGAATTTTGGAAGATGACAACTAATGCATCCACTATTTCCATGGCTACCTCTTTTAGTACTCTGGGATGCAGATTATCAGGCCCTGGGGATTTATCAGCTTTCAGTCCCATTAATTTCTCCAGCACTATTTTTTTACTAATACTAATTTCCTTTAATTCCTCCTTCTCACTAGACCCTTTGTTCCCTAGCATTTCTGGGAAGTTATTTGTGTCCTCTTCTGTGACGACAGAACCAAAGTATTTGTTTAATTGCTCTGCCATTTCCTTGTTCCCCATTATAAATTCTCCTGTTTCTGACTGTAAGGGACCTCCATTTGTCTTCACTAATCTTTTTCTTTTTACATACTTGTAGAAGCTTTTACAGTCCACTTTTATGTTCTTTGCAAGTTTACTCTCATACTCTATTTTCCCCTCTTAATCAATCTCTTGGTCCTTTTTTGCTGAACTCTAAACTGCTCCCAATGCTCAGGCTTGCTACTTTTTCTGGCAACTTTATATGACTCCTCTTTGGATCTAATACTATCCCTAATTTCTTTTGTTAGCCATGGTTGGACCGCTTTTCCTTTTGTGTTTTTGCACCAAAAACTTTTGCAATTCATGCATTCGTTCCTTAAATGTTAGCCATTGCCTATCCACCGTCATGCCTTTTAATGAAGCTCCCAAATCTACCATAGCCAACTCACTCCTCATACCATCGTAGTTTCCTTTGTTTAGATTTAGGACCCTAGTTTCGGATTGGACTTCTTCACTTTCCATTTTAATGAAGAATTCTATCATGTTATCATGGGGCAACACGGTGGCATAGTGGTTAGCACTGGTGCTTCACAGCGCCAGGGACCCGGGTTCGAATCTGACCTCGGGTGACTGTCTGTGTGGAGTTTGCACATTCTCCCCGTGTCTGCGTGGGTTTCCTCCGGGTGCTCCGGTTTCCTCCCACAGTCCAAAAATGTGCGGGTTAGGTTGATTTGGCTATGATAAATTGACCCTTAGTGTTAGGGGGGGATTAAATATGTGGGGTTATGGGGATAGGATGGGATATGTTAGGGGGAATTAAATACGTGGGGTTACAGGGGTAGGGTGGGATATGTGTACTGTGGGGATTAAAGTAGGGGACAGGGTACTGGATTTGGATGATCAGCCATGATCGTATTGAATGGTGGAGCAGGCTCGACGGGCCGAATGGCCTACTCCTGCTCCTAGATTCTATGTTTCTATGTTTCTATGTTATGGTCACTCTTCCCTAAAGGACCCCGCACAACAAGATTATTAAGCACCATGCATGCAAGCAGGAAGACCTGGATGACAGTCTGGCTCAGGCTGATAAATGGCAAGTAACAATCGCACCAAACTATTGCCAGGCAATGACTATCTCCAAGAAGAAAGAGTCTAACCACCTCCCCTTGACATTCACTGGCATTACCATCGCCGAATCCCCCACCATCAATATCCTGGGGGTAACCATTGACCAGAAACTTAACTGGACCAGCCACATAAAT
This sequence comes from Squalus acanthias, assembly GCA_030390025.1. NCBI lineage: Eukaryota > Metazoa > Chordata > Chondrichthyes > Squaliformes > Squalidae > Squalus > Squalus acanthias. Next base: position 25,137,227 of record CM059445.1, read on the forward strand.
ACTGTGGCAACAAGAGCAGGTCAGAGGCTGGGTATTCTGCGGTGAGTATCTCACCTCCTGACTCCCCAAAGCATTTCCACCATCTACAAATCACAAGTCAGGAGTGTGATGCAATACTCTCCACTTGCCTGGATGAGTGCAGCTCCAACAACTTTCAAGAAGCTCGACACCATCCAGGACAAAGCAGCCTGCTTGATTCGCACCCCATCCACCACCTTAAACATTCACTCCCTCCACCACCAGTGCACCGTGGCTGCAATGTGTACCTTCTACAAGATGCACTGCAGCAACTCGTCAAGGCTTCTTTGACAGCACCTCCCAAACCTATGACCTCTAGAAGGATAAGGGCAGCAGGCACATGGGAACACCATCACCTCCAAGTTCTCATCCAAGTCACACATCATCCTGACTTGGAAATATATTGGCCGTTCCTTCAGGTCGCTGGGTCAAAATCCTGGAACTCCCTCCCTAACAGCACTGTGGGAGCACCTTCACCACACAGACTGCAGCGGTTCAAGAAGGTGGCTCACCACCACCTTCTCAAGGGCTATTTGGGATGGCCAATAAATGCTGGCCTTGCCAGCGATGCCCACATCCCTGGAACGAATAAAAATAACTCCAATGTTCTGCTCGATGACGCTCCACGAGGCAGCAGGGCTCTCATCATATGAGTGTTGGCCATGAGTGGTGGGGTTGCAGAGGGGAGTCATCAGTCAGGGGTAGAGCGGATAGCTCTTGTCTCCGAGCAGCCACCCTCAGGTTTGATGTGGTTGGAAGATTGCTCGCACAGTGGACTGGCTCATGATGAAGGCATCATGACTGCTGCCACGTTAGCGGGCATTCACCAGCATGATGTGCTGGGCGTGGTCGCACACCAACCGCACAAGAAGTGAGTGATAACCTGTGCAGTTATGGAACATCTCAGGATTGAGATGCAGCACCCACAGTGCCATGTGTGTGCAGTCGATGGCACCCTGCACCATGGCAAAGACACGTACGCTTTCCTCCTGCTTCTCTCTGTATAGAAAGAAGACAATGAAGACCCCTCTCCTAGTGTAGAGCCTCTGTGACCTTCAGGTTGCAGTGATGGAGGGAGAACTGCGATATGTCTGCTCTGTTGTCTGTTCCAGCCTGGAAGATTCTGCTGGCAAAAAAATTCAGGGTCCACGATCCCCTTGAGGGCCACTGGCAGCACCGTCATCGCCCTGCTCTGAGGCTGCAGGTCTGGTTCCAAGAGGTGGCACAATTTTGTGACCACCTCCTTGGTGAAGTGGAGCTGACGAACACTCTGCTCCTGGCTTAGGTGCAGGAAGGAGAAGTACTCCCTGAAGACCCTAGGTCGGTAAGGCCTCCTGCTGAGGGCCCACCGCCCCCTCCTCCTCCCTCTGTGAACAGATTGTCTTCTTTGCTGCCTCTGCTCCATCTCCCTGTCATGTGGCAGCACGAGGGGGGCTGCAACTAGAGTCCCCATGACTGGGAGCAAGTGGTGTACTCAGAGGCCGTCCAGGAGCAGCTAACGCCTTCCCAACGCCCAGCAGCATTCCCTGCACACTTCAACAACTTTTAACTCTCTTATAGCGACCCAGTACTCCTACAAACTCTGCAAGAGTCAGTACAAAAGCTATAATCAACTTACCTGCAAGTTGGATGTATCCTTTTAAATAGCGCTGGTGGGGGTTCCCTCGTGCAGCTGATCGCACGTTCTGTTGTGCGCACTTTAGAAAGGACATTGAATGGAGTGGCGTGGTCAAAATGGCAGGTTGAGCGTCAAATCAGCGTTACACGCTGACTGACATCACGATCTACCTACTCTGCACACTGCCGAATCATGCACGTCCCACCCGCACTATCGCCCTCACCAAGATGGTGAACAGCACGGGCAGCGGCGGAAGCGAGGCGGACGCCTTTTAAAAAAAAATACGCCAAAACGGCCGGTGCTACGGGGTTGAATTTCACGGCCATAGAGTACAAAAGCCAGGAAGTTACACTAACCCTATATAAACACTAGTCCGGCCCCAGCTGGAGTATTGGGTCCAGTTCTGGGCACCACACTGTAGGAAGGATGTGAAGGTTTTGGAGAGGGTGCAGAAGAGATTTACTAGAATGGTTCCAGGGATGAGGGATTACAGTTACGTGGATAGATTGGAGAAGCTGAGGTTGTTCTCCTTGGAGCCGAGAAGGCTAAGAGGAGATTTGATAGAGGTGTTTAAAATCATGAAAGGTTTAGACAGAGTAAATAAAGAGAAACTATTTCCAATGGCTGAAGGGTCGATAACCAGAGGGCACAGATTTAAGGTGATTGGCAAAAGAACCAGAGGCGACATGAGGAAAACTTTTTATGGAACGAGTTGTTAGGATTTGGAATGCGCTGCCTGATAGGGCGGTGGATACAGATTCAATAGCAGCCTTCAAAAGGGAATTGGATGAATACTTGAAGGAGAAAAAATTACAGAGCTATGGGGGAAGAGCGGGAGAGTGGGACTGACTGGCTTGCTCTTCGAAAGAGCCGGCACAGACTCGATGGGCCGAATGGCCTCCGTCTGTGCTGTACTATTCCATGATTCTATGATGCAGTGGCCACTAATTTCGATTCAGTAGTGCCCGGTTTTTCAGCGGTAAGGGTGCCAATTCGGGTCCAAAATGGCATCCGAGGAGAGCGGCACACTTCTGGTGCGGGCCACGCAGGATGCCATTTTGGGTAGGTCATTAGCACGGGCACTGGGAGCTGGAAGTATGCAGAGTACGCAGAACAACCTCAACGCTGGAGCTAACGCCCTCTCTTAACCTCACTCAGCTGAACAATGGTTCAGCAGCAGGAAGCCCCCCTCACCAGCGCTACTTAAAAGGATCGTCAGCTGTTTTCAGGCTAGTTGCTGATTGATTTCTGCTGGATCCTGGCGAGATTGTCGAGGTATTTCTTGGTTTTGAAGTTGCTGAAGTGTCCAGGGAGTTGTGTGGCAGGTTACTTCAAGGCTTCTGCTCAGACCAGGGTGCTGTAGTTTGTATCCCCCTTGGCCTGCAGCATGTCGGGGACAGTGAGCAGTGGAGGACAATTTGCTCGAAGAGGGAGGAGGAGGAGGGGGAGGAGGGCTCTCAGCAGGAGGCTATATCCACCCAGGGTCTTCAGGCAGCAATTCTCCTCCCTCAACCTCAGCGAGGAACAGTGTGTGCGATGTCTCCACTTCACTAAGGAGGTGCTCACTGAAATCTGCCACCTGTTGCAGGCAGACCTGTAGCCTCAGAGCAGGGCGAGGTCGGCATTGTCAGTGGCTGCCAAGCTGATCGTGGCCATGAACTTTTATGCGTTGGGCTCCTTCCAGGCTGGAGCAGGCGATATTTCCAACATCTCCCAGTTCGCCATGCGCCATTGCATAAGGGAGGTAACTGAATTTGTCTATGCAAGTAGAGCTGAATACATTTCATTCTCTCTTACCAGAGAGAAGCAGACGGAGAGAGCACGCCGCTTCGCCAGGGTAGCAGGCTTCCCCATGCTGCACGGTGCCATTGACTGCACACACGTTGCTTTGCAGGCATCGCATGTGAATTTGGAGATGTTCCGCAACTGGAAGGGATTCCATTCCCTCAACGTCCAGCCATACTCAGCACATCATGCAGGTCAATGCTCGGTGTCCTGGCAGCAGCCACGATGCCTTCAGTCTGCGGCAGTTCGCTGTAACATCCACATTTGAGCCACCAGGACAAACCAGAGGTTGGCTACTGGGCGACAAGGGCTATCTGAGGACCACCTGGCTCATGACTCCGATGCGCAACCCAAGCACACGTGGACAGCATGCATACAGTGAAAACCATGCTGCCACGTGGAATCTGATAGAGCAGACCACTGGCGGCCTTAAACAATGCTTCCACTGCCTGGAGCACTCTGGAGGAGCCCTGCAGTGCTTGCCAGAGTGCACCTCAAGATTCGTCATGTTCTGCTGCATGCTCCACAACCTTACCACCATGAGGGCACAGCCTTGTCACCACGTCTATGGCGAAGAACTGAGGAGGAGGAAGAGAAGGAGAAAGAGGAGAAGGAGGAGGAAGAGGAGGAGAAAGCGGAGGAGGAAAAAGGTAGAAGGAGGAAGAGGACGGAACGGAGGAGGCAACCAACACAGCCCATTTCTGCCCGGGCTGTCTGTGATCCACTCATCCAACTGCGGTACCAGTGAACACAACCCCAATTCCCCATTCCCCAACAGTCCCACACCTTACCTCCGTCTGTCACTGACCATCACAGCGTTCTCTAGGCCACAATGTTACAATAAAAGCCACCACAAAACAAAGATTCCAAACCAAATTTATAAATCAAACCATCCACGATTACATTCCAAGGTCAACAAATCACCTTTGTGCGTTCCCTTAGTGCCTGTCTTCAGTGTGCCTTTGCCTGTCCCAGTGCTCCTACGCAGTGCTACCCCAGCGGCTGCAACATCGCTGGTGGAAGGCTGCTGACTTTCAGTGGGGGAGACTACAGATGGCCTTGGAGGATGATCTTGGGCAGCTCTGGACCTAGTAGGCCCGGCTTCGGACTGCACCACTGTAAGGGTTTTTGCGTGTGTGGCTCTGTGCTCAGCCTGGGTGCTACATAGATACATAGATACATAGAAGATAGGAGCAGGAGTAGGCCATCCGGCCCTTCGAGCCTGCTCCGCCATTTAATGAGATCATGGCTGATCCTCCAATTCAGTATCCCGTCCCCGCCTTCTCTCCGTAACCCTTAACCCCTTTTGCCTGTAGAAATATATCTAATTCCCTCTTAAATATATTTAATGAGCTGGCATACACTGCCCTCTGTGGCAATGAGTTCCACAGGTTCACCACCCTCTGAGTGAAGAAATTCCCCCTCATTTCTGTCCTAAATGGTTTAGCCCTTATCCTTAAATTATGTCCTCTAGTTCTGTTCTCACCCGCCAAGGGAAACATTCCTTCTGCATCTAGTCTGTCTAGACCTGTCAGAATTTTATACACTTCTATGAGGTCCCCTCTCAATCTTCTAAACTCCAGTGTGTACATCCCTAAACTACATAGTCTCTCCTCATAGGTCAATCCCGCCATTCCTGGTATCAGCCTGGTGAATCGCCGCTGCACCCCCTCCATGGCAAGAACATCTTTCCTGAGATGAGGCGACCAAAACTGTACACAGTACTCGAGGTGTGGTCTCACCAGTGCCCTGTACAGCTGCAGCAAGGTATCCCTGTTCCTGTATTCCAACCCTTTTGCTATGAAGGCCAGCATACTGTTTGCCTTCTTGACCGCCTGTTGCACCTGCATGCTTGCCTTCAGTGACTGATGTACAAGAACACCCAGGTCTCTCTGTACTTCCCCCTCTCCCAATTTATTGCCATTTAAATAATAATTTGCCCTCCCGTTCCTGCACCCAAGGTGGATAACTTCGCACTTGTCCACATTATAGTGCATCTGCCATTTATCCGCCCAATCACCCAGTCTGTCTAAATCGCTCTGGAGCTTCCTGGTCTCCTCCTCTGAGCCCACCCCCCCTCCTAGTTTAGTGTCGTCTGCAAATTTGGAAATGCTGCATCCGACTCCCTGATCCAGGTCATTAATGTAAATTGTGAACAGCTGGGGACCCAGGACAGATCCCTGCGGTACCCCACTTGTTACTGCCTGCCATTCAGAAAATGAGCCGTTTATTCCAACTCTCTGTTTTCTATCTGACAGCCAGTTCTCTATCCACGTCAATACTTTCCCCTTTATCCCATGAGCTTCAATTTTCCATGCTAATCTTTTATGTGGGACCTTGTCGAAGGCCTTTTGGAAGTCCAGGTACACCACATCTACTGGCTCTCCCCCATCTATTTTACCAGTTACTCCCTCAAAAAATTCCAATAGATTAGTCAAGCACGATTTACCCTTTGTAAATCCATGTTGACTCTGTCCTATCCTGTCCCCATTTGCTAAGTGCTCCGCTATTTCATCCTTAATGATGGACTCCAGCATTTTGCCCACAACTGATGTAAGGCTTACAGGTCTGTAATTACCTGCTTTTTCCCTACCCCCCTTTTTGAATAGTGGGGTAACGTTAGCTACCCTCCAATCCATGGGCACTGTTCCCGAGTCTAATGAATTCTGAAAAATCATACTTAGTGCATCCGCTATCTCTAGGGCCACCTCCTTCAGTACCCTAGGATGCATGTTATCAGGCCCTGGGGATTTGTCCGCCTTCAATCCCTTTAGCTTCCTTAACACCATATCCTTAGAGATATTGATTTGCGTCAGTTCCTCCTTTGCCAATGTCCCTATTTTTCCCGATATCCCAGGGAGGTTTTTTGTGTCTTCCTTCGTAAAGACTGACCCAAAGTATGCATGTAGTTGGTCTGCCATTTCCTTATTTGCCGTTATATATTCCCCCGTATCTGACTGCAATGGACCAACTTTGGTTTTCACCAGTCTTTTCCTCTTGATGTACTTATAAAAGCTTTTGGAGTTAGTTTTTATATTTTCCGCCAGCTTGCTTTCGTAAGCTATTTTGCCCCTCTTGATTAAGCCCTTTGTCCTTCTTTGCTCTATCTTAAACTGTTCCCAATCTTCCGCTCTGGCGCTTTTTTTGGCTATTTTATACGCCCTATCTTTGGATTTTATGCTGTCTCTAATTTCCCCTGTTATCCACGGTTGAGTCACCTTTTTAGATTTCCTTTTATGCCAGATTGGTATAAACAATTTTTGCAATTTTGTCATTCTATCTTTAAATGCTTGCCATTGTTTATCTACCTCCAGTCCTCCCAGGAACGTTGTCCAATCAGACCTACTCAGTTCCCGTCTAATGGCATCATAATTCCCCTTGTTTAAATTCAGGACCTTAGTCTCTGAGTCAATTTCTTCGCTCTCCATTTCGAGTGAGAAATCGATCATGTTATGATCGCTCTGACCCAAGAGTCCCCGTACAACAAGATTACTAATTAGTCCCTTCTCATTGCACAGTACCCAGTCCAATATAGCCTGTTCCCGAGTTGGTTCCTCGACATATTGATCCAGATAACCATCCCTTAAACACTCAAGGAATTCCTCCTCCTCATTATTTTTACTGATTAGGCTAGTCCAATCTATATGTAAGTTAAAGTCACCTATGATGACAGCTGTGCTCTTATTGCACGCTTCTCTAATTTCCCTCGTGATGCCCTCCCCAATCTCTATTTTACTATTTGGAGGCCTATATACCACTCCTATTAATGTTTTTCGCCCCTCGCTATTTCTTAGCTCCACCCATATAGATTCTGTATTAACTGAGTTAATATCCTTCCTTTCAATTGCATTTATCCCCTCTTTTACCAGCAATGCTACCCCTCCTCCCTTTCTTTTTTGTCGATCCTTCCTAAATACTGAATACCCCTGTATGTTAAGCTCCCAGCCCTGCTCACCCTGCAACCATGTTTCCGTAATCCCAATTAGATCATAATTATTAACCTCTATTTCCACAGCTAATTCATCTACCTTGTTCCTGATGCTTCTCGCATTAAGGTATAAAACCCTCAGGCTTTTTTTATGCTCACATTTTTTATGAATTAGTTTGGCCCTTTGTTTTTTGTTCCTCACCCTTTTAGCATTTATTTCTGTCTGCCTTTCACTTTCCTCTATTTCACTACATAGGTTTCTAGCCCCCTGCCATACTAGTGCGAGGTTAGGCCTTGTTGCCTGTTCTGGTCTCCAGCCAGTCTGGGAGCACTAGACACCTGTGAGTGGTTCGACCCACTCGCCCTTACGGTTCTGACACTGGACTTAGATGCGAGAGCAATAATGGAGAGAAAACTCAGGTAGACCCGGTTGAATGGTACGAAATGGAAAATCTTTATTGCATATTATTCAAGATTACGAAATACATGTCATAAGCACAGATTAATGACAGTACAATCTTACACGCAGTTATGTAACTAATTTTAGGGAAACGAGGAACGAACGACACATCGTAAATGGGGGCACACATTACAGTTATCCTTAAAACTTAAACCCTCCCCTATCAATACCTGCTCTAAACTAGATTTGTAGGATCGAGACTCATGCTCACCACTCGTGATAACTCGGAGAATTCCGAAAGCTCTGCTCGGATGTTTTTACTGCAGCACCTGATCACCCACGTGTTGATCAGGGGTCTCTGTACCCCACTTGTTTACTCGTTTCTGCTCCGGCTAGCAGGCTGGACCATCTGCTGTCATGAAGATCTGTGTTGTCCTCGGAGTTCCGACACTACTCAAAAAAGAGTCTTCCTGTGCCCTCGCCTTGATGCGATAAAATTCGAAGAATAGTCTTCCGATGCCAGTTCTGTAAAACTCAAAAGATAGTCTTCCTGGGCAAGGAAAGTGTCTATTCGACCTACAGGCGCGGTCGGGGCTTACTGACCGTGGCGATACATATGGTTGTCTTCTTCTCTTCTCATCTCATCTCATCTCATCTCATCTCATCTCGGGCCTTCGGTTCCAACACCATTTACCGACTTCTCGGGATGGTGTGCCCGTTTCAAGGCTTCACAGCCCAGTTCCACACAGATCTTCGCGGCAAGCCACGAGGCTGATCCTGGTGGATCAGAAAGTTCGATAGTCGAGCAGCAAGAGGCAGATGCAAGAGCAAGGCGGCAAGAGGATAAGAGTCAAGAGTCAAGAGGCAGGAACAAGACGGCGAGCGAATAAGAGAAAGATGGACGGTTGTAGCTTACAGTTATAGTGCTGAAACTCCTCTTTTCCCGCCCAATCTTAATGTCTTTTCTTTTGTCAGAGTTTTGGCGCTCAAACTCCTTGTATAGGGTGATCTCCGTTTAATGGGTTTCGGTGATACTTGTAACTGTCTGAGTACCCGTTAATACTTCTCCCATTGTGTAACCGGTCAGTATTCTCCCTGGAGGGGTTTTGAGGCTTCCAAATGTTTTCTGTAACTACCCGCAAACGGCTCTCTCATCGTAGAGTCATGGGGATTTTGCATATTAATGTCTTTGGATGGGTTCTTGATCGCTTGGTACAATAGCCCTTATTCGCACCTGGGAGACCGATTTCAGTATTTATGTGTATACTGCAAACCCATAATGTCTTGTGTATTATCTCAAATGTGCTGAGTCTTGATTGATCTCGCACAAATGTATATTGGAACGCCATCTTGTCTGCTTATCGAAAAGTCTAGAATGTTCTGCCACGAGGCGTGGCGGCCATTTTACAGGCTGCTTGTGTCCACTTTGATAACCTGACAGCATTTTGCTGAAATAAAGCTGTTTGAACGAAACTATGTGTTTTCTCATTATTTATAAAATCGCGATTATATTGCGAATTCTACACCACCTCGGTATGGACGGCAGCAGTCTGAGCTGGCTGGCTGACAGGCAACAGCAAAGGCATTGGCAGAGTGGCAGTGGTGGGAGGAGGAATGCTGTCATCCTGAGAGAGGACACCAGGTTCATCCTCCACGGAGCCACTGCTACTCCCCGAGGGCAGCACCTCAGCAGTCCCAGTAATCTGCTGGAGGACAGATTGCTGGACTGTAGTGACACCCTGCAAACCCCTTTCAACACTGGTAAACCCAGCCATGATGGCAGCAGTCTGAACCTGCATGACTGCAGTCTGAGCTTCCACTGCAGCAGTCAGATGTTGGGTGCCTGCTGCTTGTGCTCCAATGGAAGCGGAGACATCGGCCATCAGACGCTGCATCGTGGTTGGGTCCACAAGTGCGTTAATGTATCTGCCCCACCCCGCATTTTCCTTCCCTATCCTTTCTGCTTATGTTCTAACCTGCAGAATTAAGGGTTACGGAACCAAGGCGGGTAAATAGAATTAAGATACAGATCAGCCATTGTCTCATTGAATGGCAGAACAGGCTCGAGGGGCTGAATGGCCGACTCCTGTTCCTATGTTCCTGAGTTGATCAAGATGGATCAAAGATGGGAAAATGTAGTTAAAATACAGATCAGTCATCATAAAGTTAAATGACGGACTGGGCTTGATTGGCCGAATGGCCTCCACCTGTTGCTGTAAATGTATACAACTAATTCACATCATTGGTAGGAGGCAAACAGTCCCAGCACTGCCCATCACCCGCGCACCCTGTTCACTGGGTCGTAACCACAAGGAAACCTGTTACTGCATTTTAGTGCATCATGTCATTGCAACCTAAATGAAGCTCTTGGGTTTGCCAAACACTTTTTCATCAAGGCGAGGCCCCTTTAATGGCAAACCGTGAGATCCTTCGCTGAGCATCACAGTGAGATCAGACATCACAATCGGTTTGTAAACTGGGGAAATTTGAGGCAGGAGGCTGCACAACCAGTTTAAGTGAAGGAAAGGGAGCGGCACTGACTGTGTAAGGGATTCTGACCCTGCGTGTCTCGTGGCCTGTGAGATTCACGCGGCTCTGTGCAGCCTGTATGTCAGTGCGGGTCTAGGCCTTGCTGCCTGTTCTGGTCTCCAGCCAGTCTGGGAACACTAGACACACCTGTGAGTGGTTCGAATCACTCTCCCTTACGGTTCTAGACACTGGACTTAGATGCGAGAGCAGTAATGGAGATAAAACTCATGTAGACTTGGTTTGAATGGTACGAAATGGAAAATCTTTATTGCATGTTACTTAAGATTATGAAATACATGTCATAAGCACAGATTAATGACAGTACAATCTTACAAACAGTTATATAGTCGATCTTAGGGAAACGAGGAACGAACGGCACAAAATAAATAGGGGCACACATTACAAATATCCTTAATCCTTAAACCCTCCCCTATCAATATCTATCCTAAACTAGATTCGTAGGATTTCGAGACTCATGCTCACCACTCGTGATAACTCGGAGAAATTCCGAATAGCTGATCGGATGTTTTTCACCGCAGCACCCACGTGTCGGTCAGGAGATCTCCTGGTCCCACTTGTTTACTTGCTTCTGCTGCTCCGGCTAGCAGGCTGGACCGTCTGCTGTGATGAAGACCTGTGTTGGTTGGTTTAACAGGTACTCTTCGAGCACAGTTGTCGATATCGTCGATACGATATGTTTCCTTGCAAGTTCAAAGAAGTCTTCCTAGCAAGGAAAACTTGGACAGTCGACCTACAGGCGCGGTCGGGATTTACTGACCGTGGCGATGGATATGGTCTTCCTCTCTTCTCATCTCATCTCATCTCATCTCATCTCGGGCCTTCGGTTCCGCTGCCAGTTACCAACATAGGTCTTCGTTACGCGACACGAGGTAGATCCGAACGGATCAGAAAGTTCAACAGTCTTTTCAGAAGAGGCAACAGGCAAGCAGGAGCGAGCCCAACTACGAGTACACAGGAGCAGCCACGAGGTTACGAATCGACCGGATAAAAGCACAGGAGCAAGAGAGAGAATGGACGGTTTGGAGCCTGCAATTATAGTGCAAAATCTTCCGTTTCCCGCCCAACTATAATGTCCATTCTTTTGTTTAAGGTCTGGCGCTCAAATGTCTTGTATGGGTGATCTCCGTTCTTAATGGGTTTCGGGGCTACTCGTAAATGTCTGAGTACCTGTTAATATTTCTCCCATTGTTAAATCGGTCGGTGTTCTCCCTGGAGGGGTTTGGGGCTTCCAAGTGTCCTGTATAACTACCTGCTAACGGCTCTCTCATCGTAGAGTCGTTGGGATTTTACATATTAATGTCTTTTGGATGGGCCCTTGATTCCTCGGTACAATGGCTTTCCTTTGTACCTGGGAGACCGATTTCAGTATCTATGTGTATACTGCAAACCCATAATGTCTCGTGTATTATCTTCACTGTGCTGAATCTTAATCGATCTTGCACAAATGTTTATTGGAACGCCATCTTGTCTGCCTGTTGAAAAGTCTAGAATGTTCTGTCACGAGGTGCGGTGGCCATTTTACAGGCTGCTTGTGTCCACTTTAAACCTGCCAGCATTCTACTGAAATAAAAGCTGTTTGAACGAAACTTTGTGTTTTCTCCTTATTAATGAAATCGCGATATATTGCGAATTCTACAGTCCCTCCTGTTGATGCGAATAACTCCGCTTATCGTATCAAAAATCATAGTGGTGAGCAATATTATCTCGATTTCTCTCCGAATCCAGTAAATTAATCCCATAATTTTAACTTAGCTAGGGTCTCTGTGTCGTCCTCATTTCCCAAGAAGATTACATTTTATATCACCGTAGGCATTATTTGCCCTTAAACTTACACCACTTGTTTTCCTTCCCGGCGTAACCAGGCCGATGCCTCTCGTATCACCTGTATATTCATCTTTTATTCAGGGAAAGGAGAAACAGAACCCAAAACCAAACAATCATTTTTAACTGTAACACCATCACCAAAATAATCAACACCAACTCTTAAAACATGTCGAGTTCCCAACGTATTTACAATCTCTGAAAATCTTATATGAGTACAGGCTTCCGCGGCGCACGTGGCGAGCGGGAGTGACGCCATTTTCCGATTACACGGTGCTCTCATCGTGCACGCGCACGTAACGTTCTCGCCACTCTCCCGTGTTTTCATGCTTGGTGAGGCGTTTGTCTCTTTTACAATGTACAACCAATAGGTACACTACAATGAAAACTTGGCATACGACTAAAATGTGGGAGGCTATTCTGATCCATGAAGGTACTTCAATATTGGTGAACAGATTCCACCACGGTGGAACTACTATATCCAGAATGTCTGTTCCTATTTCGACAGTTTTCTGCTCTAATGTATAAAAATGTTTCTGTGATACCGCGACGGCTTTCAAAAGCTTGGTGAGGTGTTCAGGGAGAGGGGGAATGAGGTATCCAAAATGCGCGACGAATCGCTGCAAGTCGGTGAAATTCTCTTTTACTGTGAGATGAACAGTGGATGGTTCAGGGATTGGGATAATTCGCTGTTGTGCTACTTGAACTTCCGCCCTGGGTTTAAAACAGAAACTGCTGTCACTCACCGGACACCGGCTACGGTTTCCATGCTGGTAGTGTTGCGCTGCAGTGGTAACACAATATGTTCCACCCCCGATGTATGCTACCTGCGGAGGCACATGATCTTGTGCCATTGCCTCCATGGTGCAATTCATGGACTTGGCGCCAGTCGTTCTGAACCCGCACTGTGGTGTTAAAAAGGCATTCAAGTGCTGGGGGCACAGTATTATGTGTGCTCCCCTGCCACGACAACCAGAGAGATCTGTACCTGTCATCGTTTGCTCCCAGCGGATGACGTAAGGTGGAACCGCTGCATAACGAATGTGGGCTCCCCCCTGAATGACACCGATGTTCTCTACCCGATATACCGGGGCGGGCTTTGCTGTGTCGCCCAAAACCGGCATACGTAAAACTATACCCATGATGGTATGGTTCGATCGTCCACAGTCCACGGGGACTGGGTATGCTTCTGAAGCTAGCCTGAGCTGGCACGGGCTTAATGCGTTCTGAAAAGGGTGGAGCGCCCGTAGGTGTTTGTTACTTATCCAGGACGGAACCAAACCTTGTTTTAAATCCTCCAAATTACTGCGGCCCTCGCCCAGTAACCACGCCCCGTAAAGCACGCACACCTCGTTCTGCGCAGCTTGATCGGATGCATTCCGATCTTCCCTAATCAGGGCATTTACCGTCTTTGCATGTTTCTCCAACTCTGCTATAATTTCCTTTAAATGGAGGGTCATGGCTTGGTCCTCGTGTAGACCCGACCCTACCACTTTATTCTCATCTGTTAGAATGTCCTTTAATTGTGTCTTTAAACCATTAATCTGGGTCTGCAGCTCCACACTGTCTAGAGCGTTGACCACAGATGTACCTGTGTTAAAAGCAGTGAACGCATCGTTCACCAAACCCCTTCTTTGCCTCCCTACTTGATCCAAAACTTCCTGTGGCGCGGTGTACAAACTTGTTTTATCAATTTCCGCGAAATCGAATTCGTAAAATTGTCTGAACATCTTGGTCAACAGGACCTGGTACAACTGTTCCGTCTTTTTGGGGCACCACTCTGGTAACCGTACCTCAGTGAGATTTAAAATCACCGAGGCCACCGCGTAATGTACCCCCTGAAATAGTATCTGGTCTGTGGGGACCAGTACCAAACCATTCCCGGGTCCCTTACTAGCTTTAGGGCACCCTTCTTCCTCAGCTAGAACCACCGGAATCGTGGGCGGGGCTTTGCGTGGGCGCGTAATGAGCTCAGTGGCATTTACTGGGATCGGGGAGAATGGGGCTCCGCACCCCCTGGTGCTCGCATCCCACCTCATCCCCTGTCCGTTATCCTGCCATTGATTAATAAAAAATATGGAGATGCCTTTGGGGCAAACGTACTTTGACCCCCACATACATACATAAATTCCCTCATCCGGTTCCCACCATTTGTCCCAACAGACTTTCACTTGTCCGTCTGTCCCCGTAATTGTCCGATGGGTATTATTACCCAGTCGTTCCCACTCGACCGAAGAGTTTCTCATAGTTTTGCTCAGCTTTCGCAGCCACCACCATCGGCTCAATGGGACCTTCCCACTACAAGTCAAACAAATCCGTTTGCCGACGGTGACGCTGATCCTGGGTGCGATGATCCTTACTTTGGGGCACAGTAAAGAAGTCTCTTTGTAGGCAAACCCCGATGTGCTGGAATACTCCGTTGAGTTCGTTCCCAGCCATCCTGGCCACCTTCCCTTGTGGAAATAGGTGCTGGTCTCCTCTGCCTCCCGTCTTCCGGTCCCATCCACCGCGATGGGGGCCGTGTCCCCGGAACATCCAAACACCACGACATCCTTGGTGCGGCCTCGATAGGCCAATCCACATCCGATTGCCACGAGCAATACTAGAATTCGTTCCATCCTTCCTTGGTTCCTGTGATCAGATAGAATGAGGTAGCCAGCCTCGCAAGAGTCTCTGGCTTTTGTGAAGGGTGAGCGGGTCCCCTGACCTCGCCTCACGTAAACTTCAACGTTCGCTGAATAAACTTCAACTAAACCTATCTTTAAAACTCCCATCATTTTATCGTTTTCTGTTAAAAACACTACAAACTTAACCTTATTAAAACTATAAACTTAACCTTGAACTATAAACTTAAAACTTAAAACTATAACTTTACAGTGCCGCCCGTTCTCAGGGCGGCCCCTTTAAATTCTGAGAAGGCTGCTGCGAGCTCTTCCCGACGGTGGGAGGGCACTGACCCTTCCCTCTGATCTGCCGCAGCCTGTTGCTGCGCTGACCCTTCCCTCTGATCTGCCGCAGCCTGTTACTGCTGCGATGTGGCCGGTCTGTACCTGGGTTATCTTAACCTTAAATTTTCGCCTTGGGGCAGTCTGGGGACATGACCACATCCTCCTGGGCTGGGGTTCTCTACTTGACCTACGGGGAGTTGCTATGGGCGGGGGTTCCGTGACGGACGGACCGGGTTCCGAGACCTCCATCGGGATGACCTGGGGTTCCATCACAGTCGCCGGCTCCGCCTCCGCTGACTCCGCCTCCCTAACCTCGGGGCTGGCAGTTCGTGGCTCCGCCCTGCTCGGCCCAGCAGGCGGCCCTTCACTCGTGATCTCTGCCTCCCCTGAGGACTGGACGTTCAAAGTGGGCGGCCACATCTCTGGGAGCCACACCGGTACTCTCTGTGCTCCCATAGCGGCTGGCCCTGCCTCCTCTAGCTCCTCCCTCCTGTCTTCGGGACCTGCAGCTCGTGTGTCCACCCTGTGTGGATCTCTACCTGCAGCCCCCGTCCCCTCCATATCGTAAAAGGGACCGTTCCTCCGAAACCACCCGTCGTCATCACTATCCTCATCTGCACTATCCTCATCTGACCCGGGTACCCTGAATTCTTCCTCATCTAACCCCCAATTCCAGAAAAACGCTGCATGATCGTCCGGGATGTCCCTTCCCCTGATGCAAGCTGCTATGCCTGCCTGTGTGCCTTGTGGTCCTACCTGGGGCTGTGCTTTCCCATTGGCGGGATTTACCCCTGTAGTTTTCCCTTGCGCACCTGGCTGGTACAGTTTGCACTGGTTTACATCCTCATACTCCCGGCTTTTGGCTACCCTGTAGGCTGCTTTTATCTCTCTAAGCTGCGCTTCTAGCCTGAGCACGTCTAACTTTCCCATTGATCGGGCGTTCTCCTCCCGCAGGGCCTGCTCTCTAAGCTGCCCTTCCAGCCCATCTATTTTCCCTATTAAGCGGGCGTTCTCCTCCCGCAAGGCCTGCTCTTTTAACCTGGCCTCCTCACCGCAGACCCCCTCCTGTGCGTGTCTTTTAAAAGGACACAGGTAGGCAGGCTGCGTGGGCTCTAGTCATTGGGTACTATTAGACGGTCCTGCGGCACCTACGGGGCCGGTTGCGACCGCCACCTGTCCACGCGCATTCAAGACCAGCTTGCGCATGGCTCCTAACACTGCTTCGAGGTCGTCGGGAGGGGTGGGTGCCTTGGCTTCCTTAGCCGGGACAGGCGCCTGGGCTCGGACCGCGGGATTTTTATCCTTGGAATCCTTCCAAGGGTTCCTGCAATGCTTGCGCCAGTGCCCTGTCTTCCCACACCCGTAACAAGCATTACTTGCCTGTGGGGCGCGATTACCCTCCTGATGCCACTCTCTTTGATACGGGGCTGCGGGTCGTACCTCATGTACTCTTCCCTTAAGGGGACGTGTTGCCATACCCCTTATATTGCGATAACCTAACGTGAGTCGATTCAAGACCGACTCTTCCGTAATGTTGGGGTCATTGGGATCAAACCATGCTTTTGCCTGCTCTCTGACGGCTGGTAAACTGTTGGCTATTATGCACCTAAGCCAATGAGTTAAAGCTAAACCTTCCACATCTTCGCGCTCGGGCGCACCTAGACAGCTGCGCTCATATACTGGCCACAGCCTGTCGGCAAAAACCTTCGGGGGTTCTCCCTCCATCTGCACTGTCTGTCCCACTCTAGCAAACGGACCTTCGTCGTTCGCCCCCAACACTTCCAGGACCTCATTCTTTAATTCCTCATAACTCTTGGTTCCCCTCTTGCTCTCGCCTGAGAGACACTGAAGGACCGAGCTGTCTAATGAGAACAGCAGCATTTTTGCTGTCTCCCCATCATCGCAGCCGTTAATGGCTGCGGCTTGCTCAACTTCTCTGAAATGTACGGAAGGGTCGTCTGCCTCGGTCAGCTTCCGTACGTGATTTATCATAGCTCTCAGCTGATGTGAACTGTGAGGCAACACCAGCTGTCCGAGGAGATCCCCCGGTTCTTCCCCACCGTTTCTGCTTGGGCCCCTTTTAATACCCGTTACTGGATACAACGATCCCTTTTCTACTTCCTTTTCAATGGGCTCTTTTGTTTCTTCCATTGCTTCCTCCCTAACCCAGGTTTCTGAATAGCTGGGTGGCGCGGAGGGCGCAGTGGCTACTACTTCTTCTGCTTTACTTGGTGGGGATTTTCTAAATCTCTCATTTACTAGCGGCTGGTGCGCCGACGGATTGATAAGGCACACCATGCCGTTCGCATTGTTCACGGCCTTTTTGAGGTGCTCTATCTCCCTTTGGCAGGCGCTATGATCGGCTCCCTGAAACTTATCCTCAAGGGCCAACTTATATGCCGCCCTAACCCCCATTAAGCTCTCTTCTTGAGTTCTTATCTGGGCAGCTTGGCGGTTACATCTTTCCTTTAACCTGCTCTCATTCAATTTTGCCTCAGTGACCTGGCACTCGAGATAATCTATCCTTGTTTTAAGGTGACTGGAGACTTCCTGGCTTTCTTGGTGTAACTCATTTAAATTCTTAATGAGCACCTCCCCTCCAGAAACCTTCTCCTCCATTTCTCCCTCTAAATGACTGATTCGAGCTACTAGCGCTGTAATGGTCTGGTTTGAAATCTGAACCTGCCTTTTGTAACACATAAGCCAGACTGCTTTCTCAAGTGTCTTTCTATGTTCTTTACTATCTGTCCACCTTTCAGCTGCCTCTAGTGGGCTCTTATCCGCTAACAATTCACTTATCCATTTCTTAGTTAGATTAACCTTTCCAAACACATAATCCGCTATCTTTTCCTGCATAACATTTCGTACAGTCATTCCAAAATCTAACACACTACCCTCTCGCTGCCAGTGTCCTGCCGCGGTCGCCATTTTCTGTAAGGGATTCTGACCCTGCGTGTCTCGTGGCCTGTGAGATTCACGCGGCTCTGTGCAGCCTGTATGTCAGTGCGGGTCTAGGCCTTGCTGCCTGTTCTGGTCTCCAGCCAGTCTGGGAACACTAGACACACCTGTGAGTGGTTCGAATCACTCTCCCTTACGGTTCTAGACACTGGACTTAGATGCGAGAGCAGTAATGGAGATAAAACTCATGTAGACTTGGTTTGAATGGTACGAAATGGAAAATCTTTATTGCATGTTACTTAAGATTATGAAATACATGTCATAAGCACAGATTAATGACAGTACAATCTTACAAACAGTTATATAGTCGATCTTAGGGAAACGAGGAACGAACGGCACAAAATAAATAGGGGCACACATTACAAATATCCTTAATCCTTAAACCCTCCCCTATCAATATCTATCCTAAACTAGATTCGTAGGATTTCGAGACTCATGCTCACCACTCGTGATAACTCGGAGAAATTCCGAATAGCTGATCGGATGTTTTTCACCGCAGCACCCACGTGTCGGTCAGGAGATCTCCTGGTCCCACTTGTTTACTTGCTTCTGCTGCTCCGGCTAGCAGGCTG
Organism: Squalus acanthias; assembly: GCA_030390025.1. NCBI lineage: Eukaryota > Metazoa > Chordata > Chondrichthyes > Squaliformes > Squalidae > Squalus > Squalus acanthias. Next base: position 25,155,825 of record CM059445.1, read on the forward strand.
GACCGTCTGCTGTGATGAAGACCTGTGTTGGTTGGTTTAACAGGTACTCTTCGAGCACAGTTGTCGATATCGTCGATACGATATGTTTCCTTGCAAGTTCAAAGAAGTCTTCCTAGCAAGGAAAACTTGGACAGTCGACCTACAGGCGCGGTCGGGATTTACTGACCGTGGCGATGGATATGGTCTTCCTCTCTTCTCATCTCATCTCATCTATCTCATCTCGGGCCTTCGGTTCCGCTGCCAGTTACCAACATAGGTCTTCGTTACGCGACACGAGGTAGATCCGAACGGATCAGAAAGTTCAACAGTCTTTTCAGAAGAGGCAACAGGCAAGCAGGAGCGAGCCCAACTACGAGTACACAGGAGCAGCCACGAGGTTACGAATCGACCGGATAAAAGCACAGGAGCAAGAGAGAGAATGGACGGTTTGGAGCCTGCAATTATAGTGCAAAATCTTCCGTTTCCCGCCCAACTATAATGTCCATTCTTTTGTTTAAGGTCTGGCGCTCAAATGTCTTGTATGGGTGATCTCCGTTCTTAATGGGTTTCGGGGCTACTCGTAAATGTCTGAGTACCTGTTAATATTTCTCCCATTGTTAAATCGGTCGGTGTTCTCCCTGGAGGGGTTTGGGGCTTCCAAGTGTCCTGTATAACTACCTGCTAACGGCTCTCTCATCGTAGAGTCGTTGGGATTTTACATATTAATGTCTTTTGGATGGGCCCTTGATTCCTCGGTACAATGGCTTTCCTTTGTACCTGGGAGACCGATTTCAGTATCTATGTGTATACTGCAAACCCATAATGTCTCGTGTATTATCTTCACTGTGCTGAATCTTAATCGATCTTGCACAAATGTTTATTGGAACGCCATCTTGTCTGCCTGTTGAAAAGTCTAGAATGTTCTGTCACGAGGTGCGGTGGCCATTTTACAGGCTGCTTGTGTCCACTTTAAACCTGCCAGCATTCTACTGAAATAAAAGCTGTTTGAACGAAACTTTGTGTTTTCTCCTTATTAATGAAATCGCGATATATTGCGAATTCTACAACTGTGACTAACTGGCTGATCTATCCAGGAGTGAATGTGGTCGGGTAGAAGATCGGAAAGTGAGCGTGAACAATGGAAATATCACTAGCCAGCTGACACTTATGAGGTTGTTGCTGTAGAAGGTTTGCTTAGACCTGTAATTCCAGCTTGTATCAGTCCCTGCGCAAGTCAGTGAGTAACAGTAAAATCCACTGTAGTGACCGTGTAGATGTATAGGCCGGAATTTTCTGGGGTCCGTGCAGGCACAATCGGAGGTGGGAAATTTGAAAAAAGTCGGACCAGCTCGGGAACACGCCGTCATTCCGTTCCCTTGGGCGCGGTTGCCGATGCGGCAGCGACCTGATCGGCGGAGGCGGCGACCTAATTGAAATCATTAGAAGCTTGTTGTCAGACATGGAAGAGCCTTTTCCCCCTACATTTCAAATTTCCCTGCATGACCATAGGATTCACGCAGCTCGGGAACCACGTCTGTCAACCTGAGGCGGAGTTGAGTGGCCATTGCTCCAGCTGATTACTTGACAGCATCAAATGTACTATAAAAGCTGCCACCTCGCAGCTGATCACTTTCCTCAGGCAGAAGCTGTTGCTGACTACATTGTCAGCACAGGTTTAACTTTCTGCAGGCTGCAAGTGTTTCCAGCAAAGTCTCCATCCAGTGTCACCTCATTGGAAGTACCTTTCTCACCACTGACAGATTGCTTCTGTCAACTCTACTTGACCTGCCATCTATTCCATCAGCATGGGTACAATTTATACTGTCTCACCTTGGTCCTCAGAATCTGACCATGATGAGCCCCAACAGCAGCAGCACCAACAACAACACCAAAATTCTCCGCAACCACCTGATGCTGCACAGGACAGAGGGCATCATCACCCGAGCACATTGCTGCCCAGGAGGCCAGGGATGGCCTCATTATGTCCAGATTTACTTAACATTATGCATTACACCCATATGGCTGCCACATGATGCGCCAGGTTGGCACCACCACATAATAACACCATAAAAGATCCCTACAATAATCAAGCCATTACTTTCACACTGACCACCATTGCTGGAGGTTCCGTTATGTCTCAGCAGTCACTGCAACTCACTAAGCCACTTCTCAAAGGTGCACACAAATGTGTCCAAGACATGAAACTGGTGAAAATAAAGATTTTAATGGTTGACATCACATTAGCGGAATCTTGCTATTAACATTGACTAAAACACCCAAGTGGCTACCCTTGTGAATCTACTTGTGTGTCATCTTTCTCTTCCGTGTGCTTCTAGGAGGTACTACCCCTGTGGCTTCAGCAGAGGTAGAAGCAGCCTGCTCACTTCCTGCTGCGACTGCTTAGACACTCTTGGCGGAGGTCCTCTGGGTTTTGGAGCCTGTGATGGCTCCGCCAAACTCTGCTGCTCCTGCGACTGTGTAGGGCAGACACGGCCATTGCTGTCCAAGGATGCACCTGGGGCTCTGACTAAGGGGGTGGCAACGGGATAGAAGTGTGAGCACTTTGAGAGGAGCCCAAACTTCCATGTCCCCTCTCACTATCATCCCTCTCTAGGAGCTGGAGAGCACCATGCTGCGCATCAGTGGGGCCATGAGGACCCACATCTACACTGACATCCCTCCTAAAGAGGAGGTGTATGAGCGTCTGCCATCTAGTCTCCATAGAGGCCATGTGCTCCTGTGAGTGGTGCATTTGCTGCTCCATTTGGGTGGGCTACCTCTCCATGGAAGAGCACAGCGTCGCCATCGCCTGCTCATGTTGGAGATGGACAACTCCATTCTCTGAACATTTGCAAACATCACAGTCGCAAAACCTGTCAGAGTCCCCTGCACTTCTACCTGCACTTCCAGGATCGCCCTCTTTCTGGATGGCCCTGGAAGCTCAGCATCTGCATGCAGCTCAATAGAGCTGGGAGCATCCTGCGCCCTCCGACGAGGAGTCTCCACTGCTGTGCCTGGCTCCACCATCTGCTCTTGCTCACTGGTGACTTGTGACGGACACAGTGACAACATTACTCTCTCTCACGTTGGACCCACCGAGGTGTGCATCTCTACGCTGGTGCTGCGTGTGCTTATGTCTGCTGACAGTGCGCCCTCAGAGACTGGAGGCTCCTCTGAGGAGTCATCTTGCTCTTCCTCCTGGACAGTGGGTGGGGGGGGGGGGGGGGCTCTTAATGGACCTGCGGGAGAGTAAAGAGATGAGTTAGATGTGCCATATAAAGAATGGATGCGCTTACCATTATGTACATGATAACCATTCAGTGGCTGATGACATCAGTCCCCATATGGGCACTTGATTGAATTTTCTGAAGAGGTAACAAGGAGGGTAGATGAGGGTAGTGCGTTTGATGTAGTGTATATGGATTTTAGCAAGGCTTTTGATAAGGTTCCACATAGCAGACTGGTCATGAAGTTAAAAGCCCATGGGATCCAGGGCAAAGTGTCAAGTTGGATTCAAAACTGGCTCGGAGACAGGAAACAGAGGGTAATGGTTGATGGGTGTTTTTGTGACTGGAAGGCTATTTCCAGTGGGGTTCCGCTTGCTTTTTGTGGTATATATCAACGATGTTGACTTGAATATAGGGGGTATGATTAAGAAGTTTGTAGATGATACTAAAATCGGCTGTGTGGTTGATACTGAAGAAGGAAGCTGTAGACTGTAGGAAGATATCAACAACTTAGTCAGGTGGGCAGAACAGTGGCAAATGGAATTCAATCCGGGGAAGTGTGAGGTAATGCATTTGGGGAGGGCTAACAAGGAAAGGGAATACACATTAAATGGTAGGACACTGAGTAATGTAGAGGAACAAAAGGACCTTGAAGTGCATGTCCACAGATCCCTGAAGGTAGCAGGCCAGGTAGATAAGGTGGTTAAGAAGGCATACGGAATGCTTGCTTTTATTAGCCGTGACAGAGAATACAAGAGCAGGGGGGTTATGCTTCACCTGTATAAAGCATTAGTTCGGCCTCAGCTAGAGTACTGCGTGCAGTTCTGGTCACCACATTACAGGAAAGATGCGATTGCACTAGAGAGGGTACAGGGGAGATTTACAAGGATGTTGCCGGGAGTACAGAATCTTAGCTATGAGGAAAGACTGGATAGGCTGGGTCTGTTTTCCTCGGAACAGAGGAGACTAAGAGGAGACCTTATTGAGGTGTATAAAATTATGAGGGGCATAGATAAAGTGGATAGAAAGGACCTATTTCCCTTAGCAGAGGGGTCAAAAACCAGGGGGCACAGATTTAAAGTAATTGGTGGAAGGTTTAGAGGGGATTTGAGGGGAAATTTCTTCATCCAGAGGGTTGTGGGGGTCTGGAACTCACTGCCTGAAAGTGTGGTAGAGGCAGGAACCCTAACCACATTTAAAAAGTACTTGGATGTGCACTTGGGATGCTCTAACCTGCAGGGCTATGGACCAAGAGCTGGGAAGTGGGATTAGACTGAATAGCTCTTTGTTGGCCGGCGCGGACACGATGGGCCGAAATGGCCTCCTTCCGTGCTGTAACTTTCTATGATTCTAGGATTCTATATGAGTGACTGCTGTATGCCATGTGGCTGTTTTGAGATGTAATTCTGCCACCAGGTTGCTGAGATGTCCCCTTCTCTCTGTCTCCCATCTCCAGCTGCTCGGCCACTCAAGAGACTTCCAACGCAGCCTCCTCTGCTGTTGTGTGGGTAGCAAATGATGGATGCCCACCTCCAGTTCTCTCCCTCTCCCTCTTATTGTGTGCTCTCTTTCCCTGCAAGGGGGTAAGCAGAGATGTTTGAGTGTAAGGAATGGAAGTGTTACATATTTAGAGCAAGACTATGATGCGTTGGGGTGGCAATGCCAAGTGGGCTCCTTGCGTGCTGTTAGTTGGCATGACAGCATTCGGATGAGGCTGAGTGTGAGGGGTGACTAGTAAGATGGGATGTAGATAGAGAGAGAGGGAAAATTCCAGCCAAAGGCTCAAATCCTGGAAACTTAAACCAGGTCAGTACACATTAATTCTTTTGATCAGCTTGTCCTGGACCATGGGATAATCTGTAGGACAGCTCACCGGAACCCACAATTTAAACAGTGGAGGGGGTCAGTCCGAACCCACAATTTAAACAGTGGGGAGAGTCAGCCCGAACCCACAATCTAAACAGTGGGGAGAGTCAGTCTGAACCCACAATTTAAACAGTGGGGAGAGTCAGCCCGAACCCACAATTTAAACAGTGGAGAGTCAGACTGAACCCACAATATAAACAGTGGGGAGAGTCAGCCCAAACCCACAATTTAAACAGTGGGGAGAGTCAGCCCGAACCCACAATTTAAACAGTGGGGAGAGTCAGCCCGAACCCACAATTTAAACAGTGGGGAGAGTCAGCCCGAACCCACAATTTAAACAGGGGGGAGAGTCAGCCCGAACCCACAATTTAAACAGTGGGGAGAGTCAGCCCGAACCCACAATTTAAACAGTGGAGAGAGTCAGCCCGAACCCACAATTTAAACAGTGGAGAGAGTCAGCCCGAACCCACAATTTAAACAGTGGGGAGAGTCAGCCCGAACCCACAATTTAAACAGGGGGGAGAGTCAGCCCGAACCCACAATTTAAACAGTGGGGAGAGTCAGCCCGAACCCACAATTTAAACAGTGGAGAGAGTCAACCCGAACCCACAATTTAAACAGTGGGGAGAGTCAGCCCCAACCACAATTTAAACAGTGGAGAGAGTCAGCCCGAACCCACAATTTAAAAAGTGGAGACAGTCAGCCCGAACCCACAATTTAAACAGTGGGGAGAGTCAGTCTGAACCCACAATTTAAACACTGGGGCAAGTCAGTCTGAACCCACAATTTAAACAGTGGGGAGAGTCAGCCCCAACCCACAATTTAAACAGTGGAGAGAGTCAGACTGAACCCACAATTTAAACAGTGGGGAGAGTCAGTCTGAACCCACAATTTAAACAGTGGAGAGAGTCAGACTGAACCCACAATTTAAACAGTGGGGAGAGTCAGCCCGAACCCACAATTTAAACAGTGGGGAGAGTCAGCCCGAACCCACAATTTAAACAGTGGAGAGAGTCAGCCCGAACCCACAATTTAAACAGTGGAGAGTCAGCCCGAACCCACAATTTAATCAGTGGAGAGAGTCAGCCCGAACCCACAATTTAAACAGTGGAGAGTCAGCCCGAACCCACAATATAAACAGTGGAGAGGGTCAGCCCCAACCCACAATTTAAACAGTGGAGAGAGTCAGCCCGAACCCACAATTTAAACAGTGGAGAGAGTCAGCACGAACCCACAATTTAAACAGTGGAGGGAGTCAGTCCGAACCCACAATTTAAACAGTGGGGAGAGTCAGCACGAAACCACAATTTAAACAGTGGAGAGTCAGCCCGAACCCACAATTTAAACAGTGGGGAGAGTCAGCCCGAACCCACAATTTAAACAGTGGAGGGAGTCAGTCCGAACCCACAATTTAAACAGTGGGGAGAGTCAGCCCGAACCCACAATTTAAACAGTGGGAAAGTCAGTCTGAACCCACAATTTAAACAGTGGAGAGAGTCAGCCCGACCCCACAATTTAAACAGTGGAGAGAGTCAGCCCGAACCCACAATTTAAACAGTGGGGAGAGTCAGTCTGAACCCACAATTTAAACACTGGGGCGAGTCAGTCTGAACCCACAATTTAAACAGTGGGGAGAGTCAGCCCCAACCCACAATTTAAACAGTGGGGAGAGTCAGCCCGAACCCACAATTTAAACAGTGGAGAGAGTCAGCCCGAACCCACAATTTAAACAGTGGAGAGTCAGCCCGAACCCACAATTTAATCAGTGGAGAGAGTCAGCCCGAACCCACAATTTAAACAGTGGAGAGAGTCAGCCCGAACCCACAATTTAAACAGTGGAGAGTCAGCCCGAACCCACAATTTAAACAGTGGGGAGAGTCAGCCCGAACCCACAATTTAAACAGTGGAGGGAGTCAGTCCGAACCCACAATTTAAACAGTGGGGAGAGTCAGCCCGAACCCACAATTTAAACAGTGGGGAGAGTCAGCCCGAACCCACAATTTAAACAGTGGAGAGTCAGCCCGAACCCACAATTTAAACAGTGGAGGGAGTCAGCCCGAACCCACAATTTAAACAGTGGAGAGTCAGCCCGAACCCACAATTTAAACAGTGGAGGGAGTCAGCCCGAACCCACAATTTAAACAGTGGAGAGAGTCAGCCCGAACCCACAATTTAAACAGTGGAGAGTCAGCCCGAACCCACAATTTAAACAGTGCAGGGAGTCAGTCCGAACCCACAATTTAAACAGTGGGGAGAGTCAGCCCGAACCCACAATTTAAACAGTGGGGAGAGTCAGCCCGAACCCACAATTTAAACATTGGGGAGAGTCAGCCCGAACCCACAATTTAAACAGTGGGGAGAGTCAGCCCGAACCCACAATTTAAACAGTGGGGAGAGTCAGCCCGAACCCACAATTTAAACAGTGGGGAGAGTCAGCCCGAACCCACAATTTAAACAGTGGAGAGAGTCAGCCTGAACCCACAATTTAAACAGTGGAGAGAGTCAGCCCGAACCCACAATTTAAACAGTGGGGAGAGTCAGCCCGAACCCACAATTTAAACAGGGGGGAGAGTCATAGAAACATAGAAACATAGAATCTAGGAGCAGGAGTAGGCCATTCGGCCCGTCGAGCCTGCTCCACCATTCAATACGATCATGGCTGATCATCCAAATCCAGTACCCTGTCCCTGCTTTAATCCCCACAGTACACATATCCCACTCTACCCCCGTAACCCCACGTATTTAATTCCCCCTTACACGTCCCATCCTATCCCCATAACCCCACATATTTAATTCCCCCCTAACACTAAGGGTCAATTTATCATAGCCAAATCAACCTAACCCGCACATTTTTGGACTGTGGGAGGAAACCGGAGCACCCGGAGGAAACCCACGCAGACACGGGGAGAATGTGTAAACTCCACACAGACAGTCACCCGAGGTCAGATTCGGACCCGGGTATCTGGCGCTGTGAGGCACCAGTGCTAACCACTATGCCACCGTGTTGCCCAACCCACAATTTAAACAGTGGGGAGAGTCAGCCTGAACCCACAATTTAAACAGTGGAGAGAGTCAGCCCGAACCCACAATTTAAACAGTGGGGAGAGTCAGCCCCAAACACAATTTAAACAGTGGAGAGAGTCAGCCCGAACCCACAATTTAAACAGTGGAGAGAGTCAGCCCGAACCCACAATTTAAACAGTGGGGAGAGTCAGTCTGAACTCACAATTTAAACACTGGGGCGAGTCAGTCTGAACCCACATATTAAACAGTGGGGAGAGTCAGCCCCAACCCACAATTTAAACAGTGGAGAGAGTCAGACTGAACCCACAATTTAAACAGTGGGGAGAGTCAGTCTGAACCCACAATTTAAACAGTGGAGAGAGTCAGACTGAACCCACAATTTAAACAGTGGGGAGAGTCAGCCCGAACCCACAATTTAAACACTGGGGAGAGTCAGCCCGAACCCACAATTTAAACAGTGGAGAGAGTCAGCCCGAACCCACAATTTAAACAGTGGAGAGTCAGCCCGAACCCACAATTTAATCAGTGGAGAGAGTCAGCCCGAACCCACAATTTAAACAGTGGAGAGAGTCAGCCCGAACCCACAATTTAAACAGTGGAGAGTCAGACCGAACCCACAATATAAACAGTGGAGAGAGTCAGCCCCAACCCACAATTTAAACAGTGGAGAGAGTCAGCCGAACCCACAATTTAAACAGTGGAGAGAGTCAGCACGAACCCACAATTTAAACAGTGGAGGGAGTCAGTCCGAACCCACAATTTAATCAGTGGAGGGAGTCAGTCCTGAACCCACAATTTAAACAGTGGAGAGTCAGCCCGAACCCACAATTTAAACAGTGGAGGGAGTCAGCCCGAACCCACAATTTAAACAGTGGAGAGAGTCAGCCCGAACCCACAATTTAAACAGTGGAGAGTCAGCCCGAACCCACAATTTAAACAGTGGGGAGAGTCAGTCTGAACCCACAATTTAAACAGTGGGGTGAGTCAGTCTGAACCCACAATTTAAACAGTGGGGAGAGTCAGCCCCAACCCACAATTTAAACAGTGGAGAGAGTCAGACTGAACCCACAATTTAAACAGTGGGGAGAGTCAGTCTGAACCCACAATTTAAACAGTGGAGAGAGTCAGGCTGAACCCACAATTTAAACAGTGGGGAGAGTCAGCCCGAACCCACAATTTAAACAGTGGGGAGAGTCAGCCCGAACCCACAATTTAAACAGTGGAGAGAGTCAGCCCGAACCCACAATTTAAACAGTGGAGAGTCAGCCCGAACCCAGAATTTAATCAGTGGAGAGAGTCAGCCCGAACCCACAATTTAAACAGTGGAGAGAGTCAGCCCGAACCCACAATTTAAACAGTGGAGAGTCAGCCCGAACCCACAATATAAACAGTGGAGAGAGTCAGCCCCAACCCACAATTTAAACAGTGGAGAGAGTCAGCCCGAACCCACAATTTAAACAGTGGAGAGAGTCAGCACGAACCCACAATTTAAACAGTGGAGGAGTCAGTCCGAACCCACAATTTAAACAGTGGGGAGAGTCAGCACGAACCCACAATTTAAACAGTGGAGAGTCAGCCCGAACCCACAATTTAAACAGTGGGGAGAGTCAGCCCGAACCCACAATTTAAACAGTGGAGGAGTCAGTCCGAACCCACAATTTAAACAGTGGGGAGAGTCAGCCCGAACCCACAATTTAAACAGTGGGAGAGTCAGTCTGAACCCACAATTTAAACAGTGGAGAGAGTCAGCCCGACCCACAATTTAAACAGTGGAGAGAGTCAGCCCGAACCCACAATTTAAACAGTGGGGAGAGTCAGCCCGAACCCACAATTTAAACAGTGGGGAGAGTCAGCCCGAACCCACAATTTAAACAGTGGAGAGTCAGCCCGAACCCACAATTTAAACAGTGGAGAGAGTCAGTCCTGAACCCACAATATAAACAGTGGGGAGAGTCAGCCCGAACCCACAATTTAAACAGTGGAGAGAGTCAGCCCGAACCCACAATATAAACAGTGGAGAGAGTCAGTCCGAACCCACAATTTAAACAGTGGGGAGAGTCAGCCCGAACCCACAATTTAAACAGTGGAGAGAGTCAGCCCGAACCCACAATATAAACAGTGGGGAGAGTCAGCCCGAACCGACAATTTAAACAGTGGGGAGAGTCAGCCCGAACCCACAATATAAACAGTGGAGAGAGTCAGCCCGAACCCACAATATAAACAGTGGAGAGAGTCAGCCCGAACCCACAATATAAACAGTGGAGAGAGTCAGCCCGAACCCACAATATAAACAGTGGGAGAGTCAGCCCGAACCCACAATATAAACAGTGGGGAGAGTCAGCCCGAACCCACAATATAAACAGTGGAGAGAGTCAGCCCGAACCCACAATTTAAACAGTGGAGAGAGTCAGCCCGAACCCACAATTTAAACAGTGGAGAGAGTCAGCCCGAACCCACAATTTAAACAGTGGGGAGAGTCAGCCCGAACCCACAATATAAACAGTGGGGAGAGTCAGCCCGAACCCACAATATAAACAGTGGAGAGAGTCAGCCCGAACCCACAATATAAACAGTGGAGAGAGTCAGCCCGAACCCACAATTTAAACAGTGGAGAGAGTCAGCCCGAACCCACAATATAAACAGTGGGGAGAGTCAGCCCGAACCCACAATATAAACAGTGGAGAGAGTCAGCCCGAACCCACAATTTAAACAGTGGAGAGAGTCAGCCGAACCCACAATATAAACAGTGGGAGAGTCAGTCCGAACCCACAATTTAAACAGTGGGGAGAGTCAGCCCGAACCCACAATATAAACAGTGGAGAGAGTCAGCCCGAACCCACAATATAAACAGTGGAGAGTCAGCCCGAACCCACAATATAAACAGTGGAGAGAGTCAGCCTGAACCCACAATATAAACAGTGGAGAGAGTCAGCCCGAACCCACAATTTAAACAGTGGGGAGAGTCAGCCCGAACCCACAATATAAACAGTGGAGAGAGTCAGCCCGAACCCACAATTTAAACAGTGGGAGAGTCAGCCCGAACCCACAATTTAAACAGTGGAGAGAGTCAGCCCGAACCCACAATATAAACAGTGGAGAGAGTCAGCCCGAACCCACAATTTAAACAGTGGGAGAGTCAGCCCGAACCCACAATATAAACAGTGGAGAGAGTCAGCCCGAACCCACAATTTAAACAGTGGAGAGAGTCAGCCCGAACCCACAATTTAAACAGTGGAGAGAGTCAGCCCGAACCCACAATTTAAACAGTGGAGGAGTCAGCCCGAACCCACAATTTAAACAGTGGGGAGAGTCAGCCCGAACCCACAATTTAAACAGTGGGAGAGTCAGCCCGAACCCACAATTTAAACAGTGGGGAGAGTCAGCCCGAACCCACAATTTAAACAGTGGAGAGAGTCAGCCCGAACCCACAATTTAAACAGTGGGGAGAGTCAGCCCGAACCCACAATTTAAACAGTGGGAGAGTCAGCCTGAACCCACAATTTAAACAGTGGAGAGAGTCAGCCCGAACCCACAATTTAAACAGTGGAGAGAGTCAGCCCGAACCCACAATTTAAACAGTGGGGAGAGTCAGCCCGAACCCACAATTTAAACAGTGGGGAGAGTCAGCCCGAACCCACAATTTAAACAGTGGAGAGTCAGCCCGAACCCACAATATAAACAGTGGAGAGAGTCAGTCTGAACCCACAATTTAAACAGTGGGGAGAGTCAGCCCGAACCCACAATTTAAACAGTGGAGAGAGTCAGCCCGAACCCACAATTTAAACAGTGGAGGAGTCAGTCCGAACCCACAATTTAAACAGTGGGGAGAGTCAGCCCGAACCCACAATTTAAACAGTGGAGAGAGTCAGCCCGAACCCACAATTTAAACAGTGGGGAGAGTCAGCCCGAACCCACAATTTAAACAGTGGGGAGAGTCAGCCCGACCCACAATTTAAACAGTGGAGAGAGTCAGCCCGAACCCACAATTTAAACAGTGGAGAGAGTCAGCCCGAACCCACAATATAAACAGTGGAGAGAGTCAGCCCGAACCCACAATATAAACAGTGGGAGAGTCAGCCCGAACCCACAATATAAACAGTGGGAGAGTCAGCCCGAACCCACAATTTAAACAGTGGAGAGAGTCAGCCCGAACCCACAATTTAAACAGTGGAGAGAGTCAGCCCGAACCCACAATTTAAACAGTGGAGAGAGTCAGCCCGAACCCACAATTTAAACAGTGGGGAGAGTCAGCCCGAACCCACAATATAAACAGTGGGAGAGTCAGCCCGAACCCACAATTTAAACAGTGGAGAGAGTCAGCCCGAACCCACAATTTAAACAGTGGAGAGAGTCAGCCCGAACCCACAATTTAAACAGTGGAGAGAGTCAGCCCGAACCCACAATTTAAACAGTGGGGAGAGTCAGCCCGAACCCACAATATAAACAGTGGGGAGAGTCAGCCCGAACCCACAATTTAAACAGTGGAGAGAGTCAGCCCGAACCCACAATTTAAACAGTGGGGAGAGTCAGTCCGAACCCACAATTTAAACAGTGGGGAGAGTCAGCCCGAACCCACAATTTAAACAGTGGAGAGAGTCAGCCCGAACCACAATTTAAACAGTGGAGAGTCAGCCCGAACCCACAATATAAACAGTGGAGAGAGTCAGCCCGAACCCACAATTTAAACAGTGGGGAGAGTCAGCCCGAACCCACAATTTAAACAGTGGGAGAGTCAGCCCGAACCCACAATATAAACAGTGGGAGAGTCAGCCCGAACCCACAATATAAACAGTGGAGAGAGTCAGCCCTGAACCCACAATATAAACAGTGGGAGAGTCAGCCCGAACCCACAATATAAACAGTGGAGAGAGTCAGCCCGAACCCACAATATAAACAGTGGAGAGAGTCAGTCCGAACCCACAATATAAACAGTGGGGAGAGTCAGCCCGAACCCACAATATAAACAGTGGAGAGAGTCAGCCCGAACCCACAATATAAACAGTGGGAGAGTCAGCCCGAACCCACAATATAAACAGTGGGAGAGTCAGCCCGAACCCACAATATAAACAGTGGAGAGAGTCAGCCCGAACCCACAATATAAACAGTGGAGAGAGTCAGCCCGAACCCACAATATAAACAGTGGAGAGAGTCAGCCCGAACCCACAATATAAACAGTCGGGAGAGTCAGCCCGAACCCACAATATAAACAGTGGAGAGTCAGCCCGAACCCACAATATAAACAGTGGCGAGAGTCAGCCCGAACCCACAATATAAACAGTGGAGAGAGTCAGCCCGAACCCACAATATAAACAGTGGAGAGAGTCAGCCCGAACCCACAATATAAACAGTGGAGAGAGTCAGCCCGAACCCACAATATAAACAGTGGGGAGAGTCAGCCCGAACCCACAATATAAACAGTGGGGAGAGTCAGCCCGAACCCACAATTTAAACAGTGGAGAGAGTCAGCCCGAACCCACAATTTAAACAGTGGAGAGAGTCAGCCCGAACCCACAATATAAACAGTGGAGAGAGTCAGCCCGAACCCACAATATAAACAGTGGGAGAGTCAGCCCGAACCCACAATATAAACAGTGGGAGAGTCAGCCCGAACCCACAATATAAACAGTGGAGAGAGTCAGCCCGAACCCACAATATAAACAGTGGGAGAGTCAGCCCGAACCCACAATATAAACAGTGGAGAGAGTCAGCCGAACCCACAATATAAACAGTGGGGAGAGTCAGCCCGAACCCACAATTTAAACAGTGGAGAGAGTCAGCCCGAACCCACAATTTAAACAGTGGAGAGTCAGCCCGAACCCACAATTTAAACAGTGGAGAGTCAGCCCGAACCCACAATTTAAACAGTGGGGAGAGTCAGCCCGAACCCACAATTTAAACAGTGGAGAGAGTCAGTCCGAACCCACAATTTAAACAGTGGGGAGAGTCAGCCCGAACCCACAATTTAAACAGTGGGAAAGTCAGTCTGAACCCACAATTTAAACAGTGGAGAGAGTCAGCCCGAACCCACAATTTAAACAGTGGAGAGAGTCAGCCCGAACCCACAATTTAAACAGTGGGGAGAGTCAGCCCGAACCCACAATTTAAACAGTGGGGAGAGTTAGCGCGACCCCACAATTTAAACAGTGGAGAGTCAGCCCGAACCCACAATTTAAAGAGTGGAGAGAGTCAGTCTGAACCCACAATTGAAACAGTGGGGAGAGTCAGCCCGAACCCACAATTTAAACAGTGGAGAGAGTCAGCCCGAACCCACAATTTAAACAGTGGAGGGAGTCAGTCCGAACCCACAATTTAAACAGTGGGGAGAGTCAGACCGAACCCACAATTTAAACAGTGGAGAGAGTCAGCCCGAACCCACAATTTAAACAGTGGAGAGAGTCAGCCCGAACCCACAATTTAAACAGTGGGGAGAGTCAGCCCGACCCCACAATTTAAACAGTGGGGAGAGTCAGCCCGACCCCACAATTTAAACAGTGGAGAGAGTCAGCCCGACCCCACAATTTAAACAGTGGAGAGAGTCAGCCCGAACCCACAATTTAAACAGTGGAGAGAGTCAGCCCGACCCCACAATTTAAACAGTGGGGAGAGTCAGCCCGACCCCACAATTTAAACAGTGGAGAGAGTCAGTCTGAACCCACAATATAAACAGTGGAGAGAGTCAGCCCGACCCCACAATTTAAACAGTGGAGAGAGTCAGCCCGACCCCACAATTTAAACAGTGGAGAGAGTCAGCCCGAACCCACAATTTAAACAGTGGAGAGAGTCAGTCTGAACCCACAATTTAAACAGTGGGGAGAGTCAGTCTGAACCCACAATTTAAACAGTGGGGAGAGTCAGCCCGAACCCACAATTTAAACAGTGGAGAGAGTCAGCCCGAACCCACAATTTAAACAGTGGAGAGTCAGCCCGAACCCACAATATAAACAGTGGAGAGAGTCAGCCCGAACCCACAATTTAAACAGTGGAGAGAGTCAGCCCGAACCCACAATTTAAACAGTGGAGAGAGTCAGCACGAACCCACAATTTAAACAGTGGAGGGAGTCAGTCCGAACCCACAATTTAAACAGTGGAGAGAGTCAGCACGAACCCACAATTTAAACAGTGGAGAGAGTCAGCCCGAACCCACAATTTAAACAGTGGAGAGAGTCAGCCCGAACCCACAATTTAAACAGTGGAGAGAGTCAGCCCGAACCCACAATTTAAACAGTGGGGAGAGTCAGCCCGAACCCACAATTTAAACAGTGGAGAGAGTCAGCCCGAACCCACAATTTAAACAGTGGAGAGAGTCAGCCCGACCCCACAATTTAAACAGTGGAGAGAGTCAGCCCGAACCCACAATTTAAACAGTGGAGAGAGTCAGCCCGAACCCACAATTTAAACAGTGGAGAGAGTCAGTCTGAACCCACAATTTAAACAGTGGGGAGAGTCAGTCTGAACCCACAATTTAAACAGTGGGGAGAGTCAGCCCGAACCCACAATTTAAACAGTGGAGAGAGTCAGCCCGAACCCACAATTTAAACAGTGGAGAGTCAGCCCGAACCCACAATATAAACAGTGGAGAGAGTCAGCCCCAACCCACAATTTAAACAGTGGAGAGAGTCAGCCCGAATCCACAATTTAAACAGTGGAGAGAGTCAGCACGAACCCACAATTTAAACAGTGGAGGGAGTCAGTCCGAACCCACAATTTAAACAGTGGATAGAGTCAGCCCGAACCCACAATTTAAACAGTGGGGAGAGTCAGCCCGAACCCACAATTTAAACAGTGGGGAGAGTCAGCCCGACCCAACAATTTAAACAGTGGAGAGTCAGCCCGAACCCACAATTTAAAGAGTGGAGAGAGTCAGTCTGAATCCACAATAAATACAGTGGGGAGAGTCAGCCCGAACCCACAATTTAAACAGTGGAGAGAGTCAGCCCGAACCCACAATTTAAACAGTGGAGAGTCAGCCCGAACCCACAATTTAAACAGTGGAGAGTCAGCCCGAACCCACAATTTAAACAGTGGAGAGAGTCAGCCCGAACCCACAATTTAAACAGTGGGGAGAGTCAGTCTGAACCCACAATTTAAACAGTGGGGTGAGTCATAGATACATAGATACATAGAAGATAGGAGCAGGAGTAGGCCATCCGGCTCTTCGAGCCTGCTCCGCCATTTAATGAGATCATGGCTGATCCTCCAATTCAGTATCCCGTCCCCGCCTTCTCTCTGTAACCCTTAACCCCTTTTGCCTGTAGAAATATATCTAATTCCCTCTTAAATATATTTAATGAGCTGGCGTACACTGCCCTCTGTGGCAATGAGTTCCACAGGTTCACCACCCTCTGAGTGAAGAAATTCCTCCTCATTTCTGTCCTAAATGGTTTAGCCCTTATCCTTAAATTATGTCCTCTAGTTCTGTTCTCACCCACCAAGGGAAACATTCCTTCTGCATCTAGTCTGTCTAGACCTGTCAGAATTTTATACACTTCTATGAGGTCCCCTCTCAATCTTCTAAACTCCAGTGTGTACATCCCTAAACTACATAGTCTCTCCTCATAGGTCAATCCCGCCATTCCTGGTATCAGCCTGGTGAATCGCCGCTGCACCCCCTCCATGGCAAGAACATCTTTCCTCAGATGAGGCGACCAAAACTGTACACAGTACTCGAGGTGTGGTCTCACCAGTGCCCTGTACAGCTGCAGCAAGGTATCCCTGTTCCTGTATTCCAACCCTTTTGCTATGAAGGCCAGCATACCGTTTGCCTTCTTGACCACCTGTTGCACCTGCATGCTCGCCTTCAGTGACTGGTGTACAAGAACACCCAGGTCTCTCTGTACTTCCCCCTCTCCCAATTTATTGCCATTTAAATAATAATTTGCCCTCCCGTTCCTGCACCCAAGGTGGATAACTTCGCACTTGTCCACATTATAGTGCATCTGCCATTTATCCGCCCAATCACCCAGTCTGTCCAAATCGCTCTGGAGCTTCCTGGTCTCCTCCTCTGAGCCCACCCCCCCTCCTAGTTTAGTGTCGTCTGCAAATTTGGAAATGCTGCATCCGACTCCCTGATCCAGGTCATTAATGTAAATTGTGAACAGCTGGGGACCCAGGACAGATCCCTGTGGTACCCCACTTGTTACTGCCTGCCATTCAGAAAATGAGCCGTTTATTCACACTCTCTGTTTTCTATCTGACAGCCAGTTCTCTATCCACGTCAATACTTTCCCCTTTATCCCATGAGCTTCAATTTTCCATGCTAATCTTTTATGTGGGACCTTGTCGAAGGCCTTTTGGAAGTCCAGGTACACCACATCTACTGGCTCTCCCCCATCTATTTTACCAGTTACTCCCTCAAAAAATTCCAATAGATTAGTCAAGCACGATTTACCCTTTGTAAATCCATGTTGACTCTGTCCTATCCTGTCCCCATTTGCTAAGTGCTCCGCTATTTCATCCTTAATGATGGACTCCAGCATTTTGCCCACAACTGATGTAAGGCTTACAGGTCTGTAATTACCTGCTTTTTCCCTACCCCCCTTTTTGAATAGTGGGGTAACGTTAGCTACCCTCCAATCCATGGGCACTGTTCCCGAGTCTAATGAATTCTGAAAAATCATACTTAGTGCATCCGCTATCTCTAGGGCCACCTCCTTCAGTACCCTAGGATGCATGTTATCAGGCCCTGGGGATTTGTCCGCCTTCAATCCCTTTAGCTTCCTTTCAATCCCTTTAGCTTCCTTTCAATCCCTTTAGCTTCCTTAATTTAAACAGTGGAGAGTCAGTCTGAACCCAGAATTTAAACAGTGGAGAGAGTCAGCCCGAACCCACAATTTAAACAGTGGGGAGAGTCAGCCTGAACCCACAATTTAAACAGTGGGGAGAGTCAGCCCGAACCCACAATTTAAACAGTGGAGAGTCAGCCCGAACCCCAATTTAAACAGTGGAGAGTCAGCCCGAACCCACAATTTAAACTGGGGAGAGTCAGCCTGAACCCACAATGTAAACAGTGGGGAGAGTCAGCCCGAACACACAATTTAAACAGTGGGGAGAGTCAGCCTGAACCCACAATTTAAACAGTGGGGAAAGTCAGCCCGAACCCACAATTTAAACATTGGGGAGAGTCAGCCTGACCCCACAATTTAAACAGTGGGGAGAGTCAGCCCCAACCCACAATTTAAACGGTGGAGAGAGTCAGTCTGAACCCACAATTTAAACAGTGGAGAGAGTCAGTCTGAACCCACAATTTAAACAGTGGAGAGAGTCAGCCCGAACCCACAATTTAAACAGTGGAGAGAGTCAGCCCGAACCCACAATTTAAACAGTGGAGAGTCAGTCTGAACCCAGAATTTAAACAGTGGAGAGAGTCAGTCTGAACCCACAATTTAAACAGTGGGGAGAGTCAGCCTGAACCCACAATTTAAACAGTGGGGAGAGTCAGCCCGAACCCACAATTTAAACAGTGGAGAGTCAGCCCCAACCCACAATTTAAACAGTGGAGAGAGTCAGCCCAAACCCACAATTTAAACAGTGGAGAGTCAGTCTGAACCCAGAATTTAAACAATGGAGAGAG
The DNA here is from genome assembly GCA_030390025.1 of Squalus acanthias. Lineage (NCBI taxonomy): Eukaryota > Metazoa > Chordata > Chondrichthyes > Squaliformes > Squalidae > Squalus > Squalus acanthias. Next base: position 25,174,491 of record CM059445.1, read on the forward strand.
TCAGTCCGAACCCACAATTTAAACAGTGGGGAGAGTCAGCCTGAACCCACAATTTAAACAGTGGGGAGAGTCAGACTGAACCCACAATTTAAACAGTGGAGAGAGTCAGTCTGAACCCACAATTTAAACAGTGGGGAGAGTCAGTCTGAACCCACAATTTAAACAGTGGAGAGAGTCAAACCCAACCCACAATTTAAACAGTGGGGAGAGTCAGCCTGAACCCACAATTTAAACAGTGGAGAGTCAGTCTGAACCCACAATTGAAACAGTGGAGAGAGTCAGCCCGAACCCACAATTTAAACAGTGGAGAGTCAGTCTGAACCCACAATTTAAGCAGTGGAGAGAGTCAGCCCGAACACACAATTTAAACAGTGGAGAGAGTCAGCCCGAACACACAATTTAAACAGTCGGGAGACTCCCTATTTCAGCTGATGATTGGTGTTGAGCATTGTCCCACTCAGAGTGCAGTGTTGGGACAGAATTAATGGGACTAAATGAGGGCAGAAGCTGAGAGGGAGACAGGAACATCTGAAAAATCAGCTACCCAAAGATGCCACCAGCATACTGAGAGCTCAGGGTTAAGACTCGAAGATGGAAGGAGGAGTTGTGGAAATTCTTCACAGAGAGGGTGACATGCATCTCGTCATTCATGTGGAAATGACTTATGAAATAATACTGGGCGGCCTGCTGGTGGCGCTGTCCAGGGAGAGTATAAATACTCGGACACGGGCCCAGCTCGCGCGGGACATTCTTAACAGGAACAAGTGAAGGACGCAACTAGACCTCCATGTTGTAAAACAGTTGATTAAAGCTTTGTTTAACGCTTAGACCAAGTGCCTAGTCGTTTTCTTACGTCAGAGGGTTTTTGGAACAAGTGGCTATTGAGACATAAACTGTAAAGTCATTTCAATAGTGAAGGGGTTAAAAGTTAGATTAGTGGCTTAACTGACTAGCTGGCTGATGTAATAAAGGAGAAGTCTGGCAGAACAAAGATAGTTGGAAAAAGCATATTACATGAAGATTGGGGGAGTAAAAGAATCAAGGAGGCCATACATTGAACAATGGGCCGCCAAGATGTGATTTGCGAAGATGTGGTTAAGTGTACGTAAATTGGATAGAACAATGGCAGATGTGGAAACAGGGCAAATGAGATAAACAAGATGTGTTTTGTGGAGATGTGATTAAGTGTACGTGACTTGGACATTTAATTGGCCAAGTCCCGAAGATGTGAAGGAAACAAGATGTAAGATTGTATATAAGCCAACTGCTCGAATGTAAAAATTAGATTCCCATCTTAGCTCAGACTGAGAGGGCCTCTCCCTGCATGTGCTTGAATAAAGATCGCTTGGAACCAGTACACGCTCGTCTCCATCTGCTTTGGGCAGAGAGAAATCCCACAACAACTTGGCATAGTCGGCAGGATTCCCAGGACGGAGTCGAACGACCAACCATTGTAAGGGTTTCTCTGAACCTGTGAGATTCGTGTGGCTCTGTGCAGCCTGGATGCTAGTGCGGGTTTAGGCCTTGTTGCCTGTTCTGGTCTCCAGCCAGTCTGGGAGCACTAGACACCTGTGAGTGGTTCGACCCACTCGCCCTTACGGTTCTGACACTGGACTTAGATGCGAGAGCAGTAATGGAGGTAAAACTCAGGTAGACCCGGTTGAATGGTACGAAATGGAAAATCTTTATTGCATATTATTCAAGATTACGAAATACATGTCATAAGCACAGATTAATGACAGTATAATCTTACACGCAGTTATGTAACTAATTTCAGGGAAACGAGGAACGAACGACACATCGTAAATGGGGGCACACATTATAATTATCCTTAAAACTTAAACCCTCCCCTATCAATACCTGCTCTAAACTAGACTTGTAGGATCGAGACTCATGCTCACCACTCGTGATAACTCGGAGAATTCCGAAAATTCTGATCGGATGTTTTTCCACCGCAGCACCTGCTCACCCACGTGTTGATCAGGGGTCTCTGTACCCCACTTGTTTACTCGTTTCTGCTCCGGCTAGCAGGCTGGACCGTCTGCTGTCATGAAGATCTGTGTTGTCCTCGGAGTTCCGACTCTATTCAAAAAAGAGTCTTCCTGTGCCCTCGCACTGATGCGATAAAATTCGAAGAATAGTCTTCCTGCCAGTTCTGTAAAATTCAAAGATGGTCTTCCTGGGCAAGGAAAGTGTCTATTCGACCTACAGGCGCGGTCGGAGCTTACTGACCGTGGCGATACGTATGGTCTTCTTCTCATCTCATCTCATCTCATCTCATCTCATCTCATCTCATCTCATCTCATCTCGGGCCTTCGGTTCCAACACCGTTTACCGACTTCTCGGGATGGTGCGCCCGTTTCAAGGCTTCACAGCCCAGTTCCACACAGATCTTCGCGGCAAGCCACGAGGCAGATCCTGGCGGATCGTAAAGTTCAACAGTCTTTCAAGCTGCAAGAGGCAGAGACACGAGGCAAGCGGCAAGAGGCAGGAGAATAAGAGAAAGATGGACGGTTGGAGCTTGCAGTTATAGTGCAAAACTCTTCCTTTTCCCGCCCAACCTTAATGTCTTTTCTTTTGTTAGGGTTTGGCGCTCAAATTTCTTGTATAGGGTGATTTCCGTTTTAATGGGTTTCGGGGATACTCGTAACTGTCTGAGTACCTGTTAATATTTCTTCCATTGTTTAATCGGTTGCTGTTCTCCCTGGAGGGGTTTTGGGGCTCCCAAATGTTTTCTGTAACTACTCGCTAACGGCTCTCTCATCGTAGAGTCGTTGGGATTTTGCATATTAATGTCTTTGGATAGGTTCTTGATTACTTGGTACAATAGCCCTTATTCGCACCTGGGAGACCGATTTCAGTATTTATGTGTATACTGCAAACCCATGATGTCTCGTGTATTATCTTAAATGTGCTTAGTCTTGATCGATCTTGCACAAATGTTTATTGGAACGCCATCTTGTCTGCTTGTCGAAAAGTCTAGAATGTTCTGCCACGAGGCGTGGCGGCCATTTTACAGGCTGCTTGTGTCCACTTTGAAAACCTGACAGCATTCTGCTGAAATAAAGCTGTTTGAACGAAACTATGTGTTTTCTCCTTATTTATAAAATCGCGATATATTGCGAATTCTACACCATAATGGGACCGCAAATCGGGTGCCTAATTTATATTACCAGCCATAGTTAGGTGCGGAACCCCAGAAGGCTGGACGTGGGGCTGTAGGGAATCCAAACAGGAGACTAGCGGGAACTGGAGTGATCTCTGTGCAGTAGAACCGCGAGCTGCCGTAGGTAACCAGAACTGCATTATAGCAGGAAGGTCTAAGTTACTGTTTGTGCAGGCCAGAGGTATAAAATAAAATGGCCACAGGAGGGGAAGATTGGGGACCGGAAGGGTCCATAACCAAATTTATAGCAGGAAAAAATAAGAAACTAATTGAGAAAATGAAAAAGAAAGGCTGGAGTCCGAACAACAGTCCGGACAGGCAAAGGGTATGGTGGGGCTCTCAGTGTAAGGGTAAGGAAGAGAAGGGAGTACTTATAATTATTAGTAGCTACTTAGGACTCAGTAAACATGTACAAAGTTATATAGAAAAGGAAAAGGTTAAGGTCAGTGCGGTGCGGGCACCGGGACCAAGGTTTAGAGCGACAGACGATAATGACGACGTTGACTGGGGAGAATTGGAGAAGGAAGCCGCAGATTATGACAGACAGGACGATGACGGGGGTTGGGAGCCCCCACCTAAATACGACGCAGAGGGACTATCGGACCCGCCACTGCCCGAAACCTGGACGAAGGGCGTAATGGCCATGGCCCCTATTACGACGGAGATTAGACAACTGGGAAATGGGCAGGCTCAAACTACAGTACGATATGTCCCGTTCACCCCAGTCGAGAAACAGATGATGACGAGGGACCTCCCGACCCCTAAAACAAACCATGCAAACACTGACTTTTAGAATAAGTTGGAGGAGATATGCACGTCCTCGTAAAGTCCAAGGAACCCCGGCAAACCTGGCTAGGGATGCCCAACTTAATCCTTAGTGGAAATTGGAAGGATGCACGGGGATTGAATCAGCTAGGAAGATACAACCGTTTTAAGCGATTGGTAAAGGGAGGACTAGGGGAAGCCCGATCTAACTGGTCAGCGGTGGTGGGACTAACCCAGAATAAAGGCGAAAGGGCCCATGAGTACACGGAGCGAAAATACACCACGTATTGTGACTTCTTGAGAACAGATAACCCAGGCAGAGACGATCCACTGTTTCTAAAAATGTTGAAGGAAGGTCTCAGTGCAGAACACCAGAAGATCCTTGAATTAGGAATACCGGTGGGAACTGTCTTCGAGGAAGTTGTGGAGTGGGCCACCGAGGTAGATACGAGAAGCAGAAAGGGTAAGGAAACACACAGTGGGTGGGTAGCGGCGGTGACCTGTTCTTAGAATTGTTACAACTGCGGCAAACCTGGACACAGGGCCCGCGAATGTAAAATGGAGAAAGGGAACAAGGACCAGAGGTGTGGTAACTGCCGTAAGACGGGTCACAGCCGAGCAGATTGCTGGGCCAGAGGAGGGGGCAAAGAGGGCCAGGGACCTAGACAGGGGATAGTACAGTCTAGCACCCCCCTGACCCGAGAAGAAGTCAGGGAAATGATAAAATTAGCTGCAGAGAAATAGGTCGTATCGGCCCCCGGAACGACTGGAGCGCGGGACCCCCAGATGTTTATTGATGCACTGTTAGGGGGCCAGTGGTGCAAAATGTTAATAGACACCGGAGCCCCCGTATCCATAACCGACTTACCCCTGCCCACTACCCGACACCACATAGTTATAGCAGGAATAGGTGGAAGACCTCTCCGAGCCTAACAGAGTGAGACCATATTGCTGGAGGTAGGTGAGTTGATGATCCCAACCCACCTATGGGTCTACAAAACCACAGAGGGCACGGTCCTGGGAATTGATATACTCCGGGAGTTAGGAGCCCTAATAGACCCAAAAGGGGGGCAAGTAGTTTGGTCAAATCATACGGGCACTCGAACACACAGCTACCCAACCAAGGCTATCGCTGCAGGAACGGCCTGCCTAGGGATGGCCAGCCTTATTGAAATAGACTGGAAGGAAAAGGGAGCCTGGGATTTGATCTGTCAACAGGTCCCGGAGGTATGGGCAAAGGATAAGCAGGATTGCGGACTAGTAAAGACAACGCCTGTAACAATAAAGGGACCACAGCACAAACCACATAGACAGTACCCAATAAAACCCGAGGCCCAGCGAGCAGTAGCAGACATTGCCCGCCAGCTCGAGGAGCGGGGACTGGTGCGACCAACAATCTCCTCGACTAACTCACTGGTATGGCCGGTCGGAAAACCGGATGGGTTGTACGGCTTAATCATCGATTATACAGCCTTAAATGATGTAACCCCAAAGGAGTATCCATAGTTGCCAGTCCAGCGACAATATTCAATGGTCTCAAGCCAGAGTACAAAATATTCACTGTCTTGGACATAGCTAATGGATTTTGGTCGATTCCATTGGCAGAGGAGTCACAAGAGAAATTTGCCTTCACGGTAGGGAATAGGCAGTATACGTGGACGCGAGTCCCGCAAGGATTCCACAATAGTCCAGCAATATTTCACCGAGCTATGAGCTGGATTCTAGAACCCCTCGATCTGACCCGGTACAACAGTACTATACTACAGTATGTGGATGACCTCCTTATCACCTCCGGAACGACCGGAGGACAGGTGGGGGCAGTCGTGACGGTCCTAGAGGCTCTGGCAAACGCCGGCTTCAAGGCAAATCCTAAGAAGGCCCAGATAGGCCAGACAAGGGTGCAGTATTTGGGGTACAACATAGAACAAGGAAAGAGGTCAATGCCTCTAGACCGAAAGGAAGCCATTAGAAAAATGCCCCGACCACTGAATGTGCGGGGCGTGCGCAGGGTCATGGGCCTCTTCAACTATTGTCGTAATTTTACAAAGGGATTCTCACAAATGGCCGCCCCCATACAGGACTTCATGAAAGGAGGGAAGGCGGCACGGGATCCCATAGAATGGGGGGAGGAACAGGAAAGGGCGTACACACAACTGAAACAGGCGCCCATATCAGCCCCAGCACTCGGGTTGCCAGATATGGAGAGCCCATTCCACATTTATATAAACAATGACAATGGACACTACAGCGCGGTAGTGATACAGGTACACGGAGACCGAATGAGGCCCGTGGCATACTTCTCCACAAAACAATCCCCGGTCATCACTGGAATGCCCCGGTGTGTGGCCGCAATCGATTGCACGATCTGGGCTGTGAGGACTAGTGAGCCGATAGTTATGATGGGAGAAGTTATCTTACACACGAAACATACCCTGGTGGAGTTATTAAACACAGGCAGATTAAAAACAGTCTCAGATAGCCGAAAGGCTACCTGGGAGGCCATACTATTACCACGGGATAAGTCAGTAAAAAAGTCAGAGATATGGGCCCCAACCCCACAGAAGGCATCACGGACATGGGAGAAGAGCAGGCGTGTAGGAAGGCCATTGACTCCGAAGACCTCAGTGGGATCCGGGAAGAACCCATAGACAACGCAAACCTAATCCTATTCATGGACGGATTGCGAAAGTACACAGGCAGGGTTCCGAGAATGGGATGGGCGGTGGGGAATAGTGAGGGTGACACGGTGGCAAAGGGGAGGCTCCCAGGGGGACTGTCCGCACAGGTCGCCGAATTAACGGCCCTCACTGAAGCCCTGAAATGAGCTAAAGGCCAGACCATGAACATCTATACAGAGAGCAGAGACGCTTTTGGGGTGGTCCACGATTACATGGTTGCCTGGAGCAGACGGGGATATATAACCTCTGGTGGGGAACATAGACAACACGAGGAGACAGTAAGGGAATTGGTCGAAGCAGCGAAGCTGCCCAGACAGGCATCAGTAATAAAGGTCAACGCACACCAGAAAGTCCAGGATGATATCCAAAGGGGAAATCAGTGGGCAAACGAGGCAGCAAAGGGGGCTGTGGAGATGGAGACCCTGGAGCCGGTGGCAGCTTGTGCCATCGGTCCAGAGGAAGTAAATGTGCAAAGATTACATGAGGAAACGACTGAAACAGAAAAGGAAGGGTGGAAAAGGAAAGGGGCAGACAAGGTGAGCACGGAATTTGGAAAAAGGAGGGATGAGTAGTAGCCCCTGAATGCATACGGCAAAACCTGCTCAAAATCTATCATGGGAATCAACACTCTGGAAGAAATGCTATGCACTGGGGTATAGAACGGTGCTGGTGGTGGCCGGGGATGGGCAGGGACCGAGCAAAATATTGCCACAGATGTATTACCTGTGCCCAGTACAATACCTGCAAGGCCGTAAAGTTCAGATTGTCCCACCAGCCGCGGCCTAAGGGGCCTTGGGAGCAGGTCCAGATAGACTTCACCGGACCTCTGCCCCCTAGCCGAGGTAAAACATACTGCCTGGTGGTGATAGACCAGTTCACACGATGGGTAGAAGCATTCGCCACAAGGGATTGCTCTGCTACCACCGTCGCAAAGATTTTCCCCGAGGAAATAGTACCCCGATGGGGGGTGCCACTGCAAATAAACTCAGATCAGGGAACACACTTCACTGGCAAAGTCATCAAGCAGTCATCAAGGAGTAAAACAGAGGTTTCACAAACCATACCATCCACAGAGCTCGGGAATGGTAGAGAGAATGAATAGAACCTTAAAGGCGTCACTCGTAAAGGCCATTGCCGAGACCGGCAGGGGATGGGCGGACCTACTACCTAGCATCCTAATGAGGCTGAGGGCTACGCCCAATCGCACAACCGGACTAACCCTGTTTGAACTAATGACTGGGCGGGCCATGAGACTGCCCGAGGGCACGATCACGGGTAGTGAAGACGTGGGACCAGCCCAGGACAGGATTAGACGGTTTATTAAGGAACGATGCAAACAACTGCATGATCTGAGACAGGAAGTCAGGGACCAACAAATAGTCAGGGATATGGAATTGGAGGAAACGGAGGAAGAACAAAATTTACCTGCAGTAGGGAACAGGGTGATGGTAAGAGTCTTACCCGCCAGACCAGGATGGGCACCTCGCTGGCAGGGACCACAGGAGGTCCTAATGACCAGCGACACTTGCGCATGCGTAAATATGAAAGGAAAAGGTCGGTGGAAACACTGGACGCAACTTAAGAAATTCGAAAGCACAGTAAATAATAAGGACTAAACTGGTGACGACCGGCGTCCACTGTTTATCTCCCTCTACAGGACTCAGATATGGATGACCTTACTGATATGCCTGGCCATGGCGACCACAGAAGGAGCCACATTGGTTGACCGAAGGGAGCAACGAGGCCTGTATTACAAGAACTCGTGCGACGTCAGTTGCGATCAGGAACGTGGGGTGTTAACTGTCACGGTTGATAACACAGTGTATTTAAATTGTAGCTCCGGGGTAACAGGCGTAAGCATATTTGACAACAAGCCAGGCGATACAGGGATAGGGGTAACACGGGGATGGCTGTTAAATGGACAACATGAGCACGGTATGCTTCGGGAATAAGAGTGATGATACATTAACATGTGTACAGGGAGGAACTATGCAAATAAGATGTGGGAGGGATTTGACTCAGATGTCCGGGGTACCCCAGCAGGAAGAAAGAGGATGGGAACTATGCCCAACCTCCAAGTGCACCAACTCTGATGATTGGTGTTGGAAGCTGAACCCCCGGGATACTCCCACCACCACAACCACACCGACCAACCCAGTAACAGGAGCCCCGAAGCCCACCACTTTGACTACTGAGGAACCCTTGAGATGTCCGCAGACTAGCTCGAGACCCAAAGGGGGGTTGTGATCCGGGATTCTGATAGGCACTTATTTGAGAATGTACACCATGAGATAGTTTCAGTTGTCCTCAATATTAGCCAGATGGGGTTACCCAAATGGTGCGAGTGGCGTACAAGGTCGTTTTACCATTGGCTCCTCGACATGACAGTTCCTGATGCCCTCCGGGCCTCTGGGGGACGCGTGCGGTCGAGCCTATCTCGCTGCAAGAGGAACCTGGGAAATGACATAGCCACTGCTTACAGTGCAGGGACATCCACAGTTAATTCTCTGGATATAGCGGAAATCGATAGCAAGGTGAATCATCTAACATCCAAACTAAGGGACCTCATGTTAAAGGCAAATAAGTTGGAGGGACAACAGGGTCAGACCGGAGAAGACTTGGCTAAAACCCTATTAGAGTCCGTGCAAGTTTTGGAAAACCATACCCATACAGTTAACCACGTCACCGCCACCCTGCATAACATAACCAATCAGGCATCTAGGGAGCGAATGTGCGTGGCCTATGGTGCATGGCTAGTAAGGGAGGTGCGACATAATCTAGCACAGCTCCACAATGGAGAAGTGCCGGATTGGATTACGGCTAGTGCACTGCAAGACTGGGCGCCAGAGAGCAGCTCTTCGTGCACCCTACGAGGACTTATAAGGGTCTACCTGACAACTAAACATTGAGTTACCACTCACCTGAGGCTGATAGGAATGGTATTAGCTGGACCCAGTCTGCAGGAATGGGAATCCAAGCCCCTCTACGAGGAAGAGAATGTCGGGATCATAAGAGATGGCAATTGGCTCAGGTACCACCACGCACCCAGTTATGCAACCCAGAAAGGTTCCTTCTTGATGGGGATCTCGCTAGAGGGATGCAGAGAAAGGGGGAGTAACGTAGTCTGCCCACATCCCGTGGGGGCGGGGCCAGGAGCCATGTGAGGCTTCAACACCACCCTAAACTGTACCCTTGAAATTTCTAGCGCCCGCCATGAGCCAACACAAGCAGCACACCGGGGAAAAGGAGAATACTGTGTGACCACCATTGAATCTCAATACCAGTATGGTAACATCCAGTGCCCAGTGACCAGCTCAAGTTTCTGCTTCCGCCCCCGGGCCCCAACAACGATCGGACATGTAAGCATAACCTACCTACGGTCGCCCTGCGAGGAACAGGTGAGTCCAACTGAGGACCTGAGGACAGCATGCTCGAATATGTACTCCCTGAGGGGAAGGACATCCGGAAACTACCAGAACACCTACTGGAACTGAGGAAAGAGGCCGGGGCGACAATTAAGCAGCATCACCGAATTGAGCAGGAGGTCAAACAACTGGGGAAGGATGTGGAACCAAGCTGGAAGATGCCTCATGGTGGCAGACACTTTGGGACTGGAGTATTAGGGTGGGCATACACCCCTGGATCAGAATTGCATATCATATATTGGTGGTGGTGCAGTTGCTCATTGTCATCATACTTATGTTTGAGTATTGTACTCAATGTAAACGACGCCATAACCGAACCATTGCTAAAACCGTTGTTAAAACACAGTATAGATTGAAAGAGAAGCAGGGAATGTTAGAGGTAGTTTAAGTAGCCACATCCGTACGAATCCAACCACCTGCCTGGTCAGCAGTGATGGGGCGAGGAGCACAGGCAGGTGAAGTTAGTTGGCCATCTTGGGCTAACACCAAGGGCCAAAAGGGGGAACTGAAGGGTGTAAGGGGTGACCTGCGGCTCTGTGCTTAGCCTGGGTGCTAGTGCGAGGTTAGGCCTTGTTGCCTGTTCTGGTCTCCAGCCAGCCTGGTAACACTAGACACCTGTGAGTGGTTCGACCCACTCGCCCTTACGGTTCTGACACTGGACTTAGATGCGAGAGCAATAATGCAAAGAAAAAGTCAGGTAGACCCGGTCGAATAGTGCGAAATGGAAAATCTTTATTGCATATTATTCAAGATTACGAGATACATGTCATAAGCACAGATTAATGACAGTACAATCTTACACACAGTTATGTAACTAGTTTTAGGGAAACGAGGAGCGCATGACACATCGTAAAAGGGGGCACACATTACAATTATCCTTAAAACTTAAACCCTCCCCTATCAATACCTGTCCTAAACTAGATTTGTAGGATCGAGACTCATGCTCACCACTCGTGATAACTCGGAGAATTCCGAAACTCTGCTCGGATGTTTTTACCGCAGCACCTGACTATTCACGTGTTGATCAGGGGTCTCTGTACCCCACTTGTTTACTCGTTTCTGCTCCGGCTAGCAGGCTGGACCGTCTGCTGTCATGAAGGTCTGTGTTGTCCTCGGAGTTCCGACACTACTCAAAAAGAGTCTTCCTGTGCCCTCACCAGTTTGTAAAACTCAAAGAATGGTCTTCCTGGGCAAGGAAAGTGTTTATTCGACTTACAGGCGCGGTCGGGGCTTACTGACCGTGGCGATACGTATTGTCGTCTTCTTCTCTTCTCATCTCATCTCATCTCCTCTCGGGGCTTCGGTTCCAACACCGTTTACCGACTTCTCGGGATGGTGTGCCCGTTTCAAGGCCTCACAGCCCAGTTCTACACAGATCTTCGCGGCAAGCCACGAGGTTGATCCTAGCGGATCAGAGTCCAGAGCCGTCAGGCAAGAGAATAAAAGTTCAATAGTCTTCCAGCGAGTCAAAACAGCAAGAGCAGCAAGAGGCAGGCGGCAAGAGACAAGAGCAACAAGGCAAGAGGCAAGAGGCAAGAAGCAAGAGACAGATGGACGGTTGTACCTTACAGTTATAGTGCTGTAATTCCTCTTTTCCCGCCCAATCTTAATGTCTATCCTTTGTCAGGGTTTTGGCGCTCAAACTTCTTGTATAGGGTGATCTCCGTTTTTAATGGGTTTCGGTGATACTTGTAACTGTCTGAGTACCCGTTAATACTTCTCCCATTGTGTAACCGGCTCGTAGTCTCCCTGGAGGGGTTTTGGGGCTTCCAAATGCTTTCTGTAACTACCCGCAAACGGCTCTCTCATCGTAGAGTCGTGGGGATTTTGCATATTAATGTCTTTGGATGGGTCCTTGATCGCTCGGTACAATAGCCCTTATTCGCACCTGGGAGACCGATTCCAGTATTTATGTATAAAATGCAAACCCATTATGTCTTGTCAATTATCTCAAATGTGCTGAGTCCTGTACGATCTTGCACAAATGTTTATTGGAACGCCATCTTGTCTGCTCATTGAAAGTCTAGAACGTTCTGCCACGAGGCGTGGCGGCCATTTTACAGGCTGTTTGTGTCCGCTTTGAAAACCTGACAGCATTCTGCTGAAATAAAGCTGTTTGTACGAAACTTTATGTCTCCTTCTTATTTTATAAAATCGCGATAATTTTGTGAATTCTACAAGGGGTTAAAAGTTAGATTAGCGGCTTAACTGACTAGCTGGCTGATGTAATAAAGGAGAAGTCTGGCAGAACACAGACAGTTGGAAAAAGCATATTACATGATGATTGGGGGAGTAAAAGAATCAAGGAGGCTATACATTGAACAATGGGCCGCCAAGATGTGATTTGCGAAGATGAGGTTAAGTGTGCGTAAATTGGATAGAACAATGGCAGATGTGGAAACAGGGCAATGAGATAAACAAGACGTGTTTTGTGGAGATGTGATTAAGTGTCCGTGACTTGGACAATTAATTGGCCAAGCCCCGAAGATGTGAAGAAAACAAGATGTAAGATTGTATATAAGCCAACGGCTCGAATGTAAAAATTAGACTCCGGTCTAAGCTCAGACTGAGAGGGCCTCTCCCTGCACCTGCTTGAATAAAGGTCGCTTGGAACCAGTACACGCTCGTCTCCATCTGCTTTGGGCAGAGAGAAATCCCACAACAACTTGGAATTAAATATTTGAGGAGCATGAATGTAAAAGGATTCAGGGAAAGGCAAGGATTAGGTGTGATCAGTTGAAGAGCTTGCACTTGGCACAGGTGGACAATCCAAATGGTGCGGGTCTGAGCTGTCATTGAACAGCTGTAGATGGGCAATGGGCTGGAATGGGCAGCGGGCTACAGTCAGCATTTGGTCTAGCGGAAAAATCGAGCGGATTCTAGCGTGTGAAGATTTGAAGATATCCAGTAACACTGGGGCACAGCAGGGTCGAGAGCATCACTTGTTGTCACTGCCAAATCTCCTGAGACTTTATACCCACAGGTAGGCCGAGGCCTGGAGTGCAGTTACTGATATTTACTCAGCCCCCAAATGCATGCTTAGGCCTGGATGTTCCTCCTGGGCAGTGATCCCACTGGAGCTGTGTTGACCGAGCTTGGTACCTGCCCACACGGCTCCTGACACTGGCCCAGGTGTTAACTTTCCAAAGGGAATTGGATATACACTTGGAAAGGAGAAATTTTCAGGGCTAGGGGGAAAGAGCAGGCGAGTGAGACTAATTGGCAGCTGTTTCAAAGAGCCGGCACAGACACGCTGGGCCGAATGTTCTCATTCCGTGCTGTACGATTCTACGAGTCTAGTTGCGATTTCCTCGCTCGGCTAATTTAAATATGTGAGTTGACGAGATTGTTGGAGAAATGGAGGCTTGAGGTGGCAGAAGCACAGATCAGGGTCTCAGCGGCAATGGGCCCAGGGCTGGACCTTGTAACTCGAGCAGCAAAAGATCAGTGGGAACTGTAGAATTCGCAATATTATCGCGATTTTATAAATAAGGAGGAGACACATAGTTTCGTACAAACAGCTTTATTTCAGCAGAATGCTGTCAGGTTTCCAAAGTGGACACAAGCAGCCTGTAAAATGTCCGCCACGCCTCGTGGCAGAACATTCTAGACTTTTCAATAAGCAGACAAGATGGCGTTCCAATAAACATTTGTGCGAGATCGTACAAGACTCAGCACATTTGAGATAAATCACAAGACATAATGGGTTGCATTTTACACATAAATACTGGAATCGGTCTCCCAGGTGCGAATAAGGGCTATTGTACCAAGCGATCAAGAACCCATCCAAAGACATTAATATGCAAAATCCCCACGACTCTACGATGAGAGAGCCGTTTGCGGGTAGTTACAGAAACATTTGGAAGCCCCAAAAGCCCTCCAGGGAGAATACTGACCGGTTACACAATGGGAGAAGTATTAACGGGTACTCAGACAGTTACAAGTATCACCGAAACCCATTAAAACGGAGATCACCCTATACAAGAAGTTTGAGCGCCAAAACCCTGACAAAAGAAAAGACATTAAGATTGGGTGGGAAAAGAGGAATTGCAGCACTATAACTGTAAGGTACAACCGTCCATCTGTCTCTTGACTCCTTGCCGCTTGCCTCGTGTCTCTTGCCTCTTGACTCTTGGATCCTGACTCTTGCTGCTCGACTTGCTAGAAGACTATTGAACTTTCTGATCCGCCAGGATCAACCTCGTGGCTTGCCGTGAAGATCTGTGTGGAACTGGGCTGTGAAGCCTTGAAACGGGCACACCATCCCGAGAAGTCGGTAAACAGTGTTGGAACCGAAGGCCCGAGATGAGATGAGATGAGATGAGATGAGAAGAGAAGAGAAGAAGACGACCATACGTATCGCCACGGTCAGTAAGCCCCGACCGCGCCTGTAGGTCGAATAAACACTTTCCTTGCCCAGGAAGACTATTCTTTGAGTTTTACAAACTGGCGTGAGGGCACAGGAAGACCATTCTTCGAGTTTTATCGCATCGGGGCGAGGGCACAGGAAGACTATTTTTTGAGTCGTGTCGGAACTCCGAGGACAACACAGATCTTCATGACAGCAGACGGTCCAGCCTGCTAGCCGGAGCAGAAACGAGTAAACAAGTGGGGTACAGAGACCCCTGATCAACACGTGGGTGGTCAGGTGCTGCGGTAAAAACATCCGAGCAGAGTTTTCGGAATTCTCCGAGTTATCACGAGTGGTGAGCATGAGTCTCGATCCTACAAATCTAGTTTAGGTCAGGTATTGATAGGGGAGGGTTTAAGTTTTAAGGATAATTGTAATGTGTGCCCCCTTTTACGATGTGTCGTTCGTTCCTCGTTTCCCTAAAATTAGTTACATAACTGCGTGTAAGATTGTACTGTCATTAATCTGTGCTTATGACATGTATTTCGTAATCTTGAATAATATGCAATAAAGATTTTCCATTTCGCACTATTCAACCGGGTCTACCTGAGTTTTCTCTGCATTATTGCTCTCGCATCTAAGTCCAGTGTCAGAACCGTAAGGGCGAGTGGGTCGAACCACTCACAGGTGTCTAGTGCTATCAGGCTGGCTGGAGACCAGAACAGGCAACAAGGCCTAACCTCGCACTAGCACCCAGGCTACGCACAGAGCCTCAGGCGTGTCAAAACCCTTACAGAAAATGGCGACTGCGGCAGGACATTGGCAGCGAGAGAATAATGTGTTAGACCCTGGTATGAATGGGCGAAATGTCATGGAAGAGAGACTAGCAGATTATGTGTTTGGAAAGGTGAATTTGACTAAGAAATGGATAAGTGACCTGCTGGTGGATAAGCGTCCACTAGAGGCAGCCGAGAGGTGGACAGATAGCAAGGAACATAAAAAGGCAGTGGAGAAAGCGGTCTGGCTGATGTGCTATAAAAGACAAGTCCAAATTTCGGACCAGGTCATCTTAGCGCAGGCAGCTCAGATCAAGAGTTTAGAGGTGGAAATGGACGAGAAGGTCATGGGGGGGCAGCAGCTCATCACGACTTTAAATGCGTTGCATCAAGAACGGCAGTTAGTCGCCAACCACCATGAAGCAAAAATAGATTACCTCGAGTGCCAGGTCACTGAGGCAAAGTTAAGTGAGGGTAGATTAAAGGAACGATGTGCCCGCCTAGCTGCCCAAATAAAAGCCCAGGAAGAGAGCTTAACGGTGGTTAGGGCGGCATATAAGATGGCCCTCGAGGATAAATTTCAGGGGGCCGATCACAGCGTCTGCCAAAAGGAGATAGGGAACCTTAAAAAGGCCTTGAACAAAGCGCACGGCATGGTGTGCCTTATCAGCCCGTCAGCACACCAGCCGCTAGTGGATGAGGGATTTCAGAAATCCCCACCGAACAAAGCAGAGGAAGTATTAGCCACCATGCCCTCCACGCCACCCAGCTATTCGGCAACCTGGGTGAGGGAGGAAGTGGTCGAAGTAAAGAAAGAGCCCACTGAGGTAGAAGTGAAGCCGGGACCGTTGTGTCCGGTCACGGGTATCAAAAGGGGCCCGAACGGAACAGATGGGACAGAGGGGGATCTCCTCAACCAGCTTGTGTTGCCTCACAGCTCACACCAGCTGAGGGTTATGATCAGTCACGTACGGAAGCTGGCCGAGTCAGACGACCCTTCCGTACATTTCAGGGAGGTAGAGCAAACCGCAGCCATTAACGGCTGCGACGATGGGGAAAAAGCAAAAATGCTGTTATTCTCATTAGACAGCTCGATCCTTCAGTGTCTCTCAGACGAGAGCAAGAGGGGAACTAATACCTATGGGGAGCTAAGAGATGAGGTCCTAGAAGTGTTGGGAATGGACGATGAAGGTCCGTTCGTTAGACTGGGACAAACAGTGCAGATGGAGGGAGAACCCCCGAAGGTTTTCGCCGACAGGCTGTGGCCAGTATACCAGCGTAGCTGCCCAGGTGCACCAGAGCGCGCCGATTTGGACGGCGCCGGTCTAACTCATTGGCTCAGGTGTATAGTAGCCAACAGTTTGCCAGCCGTCAGGGAGCAGGCAAAAGCATGGTTTAATCCCACTGACCCCGCCACTACAGAGGAGTCGGTCCTAAATCGACTCACGGTAGGGTACCGTAATACCAGGGGTATGGGAGCACGTCCCTGTAAGGGTTTCTGGACCTGTGTGGCTCTGTGCTCAGCCTGGGTGCTAGTGCGGGGCTGTGAAGCCTTGAAACGGGCACACCAGCCCGAGAAGTCGGTAAACGGTGTTGGAACCGAAGGCCCGAGATGAGATGAGATGAGATGAGATGAGATGAGATGAGATGAGAAGAGAAGAAGACCATACGTATCGCCACGGTCAGTAAGCCTTGTTGCTTGTTCTGGTCTCCAGCCAGTCTGGGAGCACTAGACACCTGTGAGTGGTTCGACCCACTCGCCCTTACGGTTCTGACACTGGACTTAGATGCGAGAGCAGTAATGGAGAGAAAACTCAGGTAGACCCGGTTGAATGGTACGAAATGGAAAATCTTTATTGCATATTATTCAAGATTACGAAATACATGTCATAAGCACAGATTAATGACAGTACAATCTTACACGCAGTTATGTAACTAATTTCAGGGAAACGAGGAACGAACGACACATCGTAAATGGGGGCACACATTACAATTATCCTTAAAAACTTAAACCCTCCCCTATCAATACCTGCTCTAAACTAGACTTGTAGGATCGAGACTCATGCTCACTACTCGTGATAACTCGGAGAATTCCGAAAGCTCTGATCGGATGTTTTTCACCGCAGCACCTGATCACCCATGTGTTGATCAGGGGTCTCTGTACCCAACTTGTTTACTCGTTTCTGCTCTGGCTAGCAGGCTGGACCGTCTGCTGTCATGAAGATCTGTGTTGTCCTCGGAGTTCCGACACGACTCGAAAAATAGTCTTCCTGTGCCCTCACACCGGTTCGATAAAACTCAAAGAAGAGTCTTCCGATGCCAGTTCTGTAAAACTCAAAGAAGGTCTTCCTGGGCAAGGAAAGTGTCTATTCGACCTACAGGCGCGGTCGGAGCTTACTGACCGTGGCGATACGTATGGTCTTCTTCTCTTCTCATCTCATCTCATCTCATCTCATCTCATCTCATCTCGGGCCTTCGGTTCCAACACCGTTTACCGACTTCTCGGGATGGTGTGCCCGTTTCAAGGCTTCACAGCCCGGTTCCACACAGATCTTCGCGGCAAGCCACGAGGCAGATCCTGGTGGATCGTAAAGTTCAACAGTCTTTCAAGCTGCAAGAGGCAGAGACACGAGGCAAGCGGCAAGGAGTCGAAAGGATAAGAGCACAAGAGCAGCCACGAGGATAAGAGGATAAGAGAAAGATGGACGGTTGGAGCTTGCAGTTATAGTGCAAAACTCTTCCTTTTCCCGCCCAACCTTAATGTCTTTTCTTTTGTTAGGGTTTTGGCACTCAAATTTCTTGTATAGGGTGATCTCCGTTTTAATGGGTTTCGGGGATACTCGTAACTGTCTGAGCACCTGTTGATATTTCTCCCATTGTGTAATCAGTCGGTATTCTCCCTGGAGGGGTTTTGGGGCTTCCAAATGTTTTCTGTAACTACCCGCTAACGGCTCTCTCATCGTAGAGTCGTGGGGATTTTGCATATTAATGTCTTTGGATGGGTTCTTGATCACTTGGTACAATAGCCCTTATTCGCACCTGGGAGACCGATTTCAGTATTTATGTGTATACTGCAAACCCATGATGTCTCGTGTATTATCTTAAATGTACTGAGTCTTGATCGATCTCGCACAAATGTTTATTGGAACGCCATCTTGTCTGCTTATCGAAAAGTCTAGAATGTTCTGCCACGAGGCGTGGCGGCCATTTTACAGGCTGCTTGTGTCCACTTTGAAAACCTGACAGCATTCTGCTGAAATAAAGCTGTTTGAACGAAACTATGTGTTTTCTCCTTATTTATAAAATCGTGATATATTGCGAATTCTACAGTCCCTCCTGTTGATGCGAATAACTCCGCTTATCGTATCAAAAATATTGTGGTGAGCAATATTATCTCGATTTCTCCAGATCCAGAAAATTAATCCCATAACTTAAACTATCTAGGGTCTTTGCGTCGTCCTTATTTCCCAAGAAAATTACACTTTATATCACCGTAGGCATCATTTGCCTTTAAACTTACACCACTTGTTTTCCTTCCAGGTGTAACCAGGCCGATGCCTCTCGTATCACCTGTATATTCATATTTTTATTTAGGGAAAAGAAAAATAAAACAAAACCAAACAATCATCTTCAACAACAACACCATCACCAAAATAATCAAAACCAAACTCTTAAACATGTCGAGTTCCAAATGTAATTACAGTTTCTGAAAAATCACGATCGATTACAACACTTCCGAGGCGCACGTGGCAAACGAGAGTGACGCCATTTTCTGATTATACAGTGCTTTCATCGTGCACGCGCACGTAACGTTCTCGCCACTCTCCCGTGTTTTCGTTCTTGGTGAGGCGTTTGCCTCTCCTACAATGTACGACCAATAAGTATACCACAATAAACACTTGGCATACAACTAAAATGTGGGAGGCTATTCTAATCCATGAAGGCACTTCAATGTTGGTGAACAGATTCCACCACGGTGGAATTACTATGTCCAGAATGTCCATCCCTATTTCGACAGTTTTCTGCTCTAGTGTTGTAAGCGTTTTTGTCTCTCAGCCTGTGAGATTCGTGCGGCTCTGTGCAGCCCGGGTGCTAGTGCGGGTTTAGGCCTTGTTGCCTGTTCTGGTCTCCAGCCAGTCTGGGAGCACTAGACACACCTGTGAGTGGTTCGACCCACTCGCCCTTACGGTTCTAGACACTGGACTTAGATGCGAGAGCAGTAATGGAGATGAAACTCAGGTAGACTCGGTTGAATGGTACGAAATGGAAAATCTTTATTGCATAATAATTAAGATTACGAAATACATGTCATAAGCACAGATTAATGACAGTACAATCTTACACGCAGTTATGTAATTAATTTCAGGGAAACGAGGAACGAACGACATATCGTAAATGGGGGCACACATTACAATTATCCTTAATACTTGAAACCCTCCCCTATCAATATCTGTCCTAAGCTAGATTCGTAGGATTCGAGGTTCATGCTCACCACTCGTGATAACTCGGAGAATTCCGAAAACTCTGATCGGATGTTTTTCACCGCAGCACCCACGTGTCGATCATGGGGTCTCCTGACCCCACTTGTTTACTCGTTTCTGCTCCGGCTAGCAGGCTGGAACGTCTGCTGTCATGAAGATCTGTGTTGTCCTCGGAGTTCCGACTCTACTCAAAAAAAGAGTCTTCCTGTGCCCTCGCACGGATGCGATAGAATTCGAAGAATAATCTTCCTGGCAGTTCTGTAAAACTCGAAGAAGTCTTCCTGGCAAGGAAAATGTCTATTCGACCTACAGGCGCGGTCGGAGCTTACTGACCGTGGCGATAAGTATGGTCTTCTTCTCTTCTCATCTCATCTCATCTCGGGCCTTCGGTTCCAACACCGTTTACCGACTTATCGGGATGGTGCGCCCGCTTCAAGGCTTCAGAGCCCAGTTCTACACAGGTCTTCGCGACACGACACGAGGTAGATCCGAGCGGATCGTAAAGTTCAACAGTCTTTAGAAAAAAGACACGAGGCAAGC
Source organism: Squalus acanthias (assembly GCA_030390025.1). Lineage (NCBI taxonomy): Eukaryota > Metazoa > Chordata > Chondrichthyes > Squaliformes > Squalidae > Squalus > Squalus acanthias. The sequence goes on from CM059445.1 coordinate 25,194,673, forward strand.
AGGAACAAGACGGCGAGTCAAGAGCAGCCACGAGGATAAACGCCAGCAGGATCAGAGGATAAGAGAAAGATGGACGGTTTGGAGCCTGTAGTTATAGTGCAAAATCTTCCGTTTCCCGCCCAACCTTAATGTCTTTTCTTTTGTTAGGGTTTTGGCGCTCAAATGTCTTGTATAGGGTGATCTTCGTTTTAATGGGTTTCGGGGCTACTCGTAATTGTCTGAGTACCTGTTAATATTTCTCCCATTGTTTAATCGGTCGGTGTTCTCCCCGGAGGGGTTTTGGGGCTTCCAAATGTTTTCTGTAACTACCCGCTAACGGCTCTCTCATCGTAGAGTCGTTGGGATTCTACATATTAATGTCTTTGGATGGGTTCTTGATTACTTGGTACAACAGCCCTCATTCGCACCTGGGAGACCGATTTCAGTATTTATGTGTATACTGTAAACCCATGATGTCTCGTGTATTACCTTCAATGTGCTGAGTCTTAATCGATCTTGCACAAATGTTTATTGGAACGCCATCTTGTCTGCCTGTTGAAAAGTCTAGAATGTTCTGCCACGAGGCGCGGCGGCCATTTTACAAGCTGCTTGTGTCCACTTTGAAAACCTGACAGCATTCTGCTGAAATAAAAGCTGTTTGAACGAAACTATGTGTTTTTCTCCTTATTAATAAAATCGCGATATATTGCGAATTCTACAGTCCCTCCTGTTGATGCGAATAACTCCGCTTATCGTATCAAAAATATGGTGAGCAATATTATCTCGATTTTCTCCGAATCCAGAAAATTTAATCCCATAACTTAAACTATCTAGGGTCTTTGCGTCGTCCTTATTTCCCAAGAAAATTACACTTTATATCACCGTAGGCACCATTTGCCTTTAAACTTACACCACTTGTTTTCCTTCCAGGTGTAACCAGGCCGATGCCTCTCGTATCACCTGTATATTCATCTTTTTATTTAGGGAAAGGAAAAACAAAACCCAAACCAAACAATCATTTTTAACTACAACACCATCACCAAAATAATCAACACCAACTCTTAAAACATGTCGAGTTCCAAACGTATTTACAGTCTTTGAAAATCATGATCGAGTACAAACTTCCGCGGCGCACGTGGCGAGCGGGAGTGACGCCATTTTCCGATTACACGGTGCTTTCATCGTGCACGCGCACGTAACGTTCTCGCCACTCTCCCGTGTTTTCATGCTTGGTGAGGCGTTTGCCTCTTTTACAATGTACGATCAATAGGTACACTACAATAAAAACTTGGCATACGACTAAAATGTGGGAGGCTATTCTGATCCATGAAGGCACTTCAATATTGGTGAACAGATTCCACCACGGTGGAATTACTATATCCAGAATGTCTGTTCCCATTTCGACAGTTTTCTGCTCTAGTGTGTAAAAATGTTTCTGTGACACCGCGACGGCTTTCAAAAGCTTGGTGAGGTGTTCAGGGAGAGGGGTAATTAGGTATCCGAAATGTGCGACGAATCGCTGCAAGTCGGTGAAATTCTCTTTTACGGTGAGATGAACCGTGGATGGTTCAGGGATTGGGACAATTCGCTGTTGTGCTACTTGAACTTCCGCCCTGGGTTTGAAACAGAAACTGCTGTCACTCACCAGACACCGACTATGGTTTCCATGCTGGTAGTGTTGCGCTGCAGTGGTAACACAATGGCCCAGAAATTGATCTCGCTCTGTTCCCGCGGGGGTAAGCCTTCCCCGCGATGTCTCACCTCGCTTATGCTTTTTCAGATCCAGCTCGCACGAACTTGATGTTCCAGACATGAGCTGTGCTGGGCTTGCGTATCCCAGCGGCGTAGTGAATTTGTGCGAGCTGTGGGATCACGTGACTCAGTTAGAGCCAATGGCAGCACACCATCTTCCATTCATAAGTCTCACAGCATGGCTGTAAAATCTATGAATCTTACACCCCCCCAAAATAACAGCTAAACCTCAATTAAATTAAAAAAAAAAAACCATCACATTAATAAAATAAGTATAGTTAATTAAATTAACCATTTTAAATAAAAAATTAAATTTTTGAAAAAATTTAAAATCTTTTAAAAAGTTATAAAAATAAACTTACCTGTCTTGAAAGTCTATAAAAAAGATATACCTGTAAAAAAAAATTCAAAAAAATATTTAATTCACGACTTACCTTCTTAAAAGCGGGTCTTACTCCTCCTTTTTACATTTCCAAAATCTTCCCTACTGACCTGCGCGTCCACAGCATGAAGTGCACAGCGTGAGCGCAGCCTGTAGCGCGCACGCGATGCACCCAGGCCCCGCCCCCTTTTCAGAAGAGCAATCGCCGGTTTTCAGCGCATGCGCAGGGCATGCAGAAAACCGGCAATTGGAGTGGGAATACGCGAGAGTACGCAGTGCGTACTCTCGCGTCCCGGGATCAATTTTCGGCCCAACATGTTCCACCCCCGATGTATGCTACCTGCGGAGGCACATGATCTTGTGCCATTGCCTCCATGGTGCAATTCATGGACTTGGCGCCAGCCGTTCTGAACCCGCACTGTGGTGTTAAAAAGGCATTCAAGTGCTGGGGACACAGTATTATGTGTGCTCCCCTGCCACGACAACCAGAGAGATCTGTACCTGTCATCGTTTGCTCCCAGCGGATGACGTAGGGTGGAACCGCTGCATAGCGAATGTGGGCTCCCCCCTGAATGACACCAATGTTCTCTACCCGATACACCGGGGCGGGCTTTGCTGTGTCGCCCAAAACCGGCATACGTAGTACTATACCCATGATAGTATGGTTTGATCGTCCACAGTCCACGGGGACTGGGTATGCTTCTGAAGCTAGCCTGAGCTGGCACGGGCTTAATGCGTTCTGAAAAGTGTGGAGCGCCCGCAGGTGTTTGTTACTTATCCAGGACGGGACCAAACCTTGTTTTAAATCCTCCAGATTACTGCGGCCCTCGCCCAGTAACCACGCCCCGTAAAGCACGCACACCTCATTCTGCGCAGCTTGATCGGATGCATTCCGATCTTCAATAATCAGGGCATTTACCGTCTTTGCATGTTTCTCTAACTCTGCTATAATTTCCTTTAAATGGAGAGTCATGGCTTGGTCCTCGTGTAAACCCGACCCAACCACTTTATTTTCATCTGTTAGAATGTCTTTTAATTGCGTCTTTAAACCATTAATCTGGGTCTGCAGCTCCACACTGTCTAGAGCGTTGACCACAGATGTACCCGTGTTAAAAGCAGTGAACACGTCGTTCACTACACCCCTTCTTTGCCTCCCTACTTGATCCAAAACTTCATGTGGTGCGGTGTACAAACTTGTTTTATCAATTTCCGCGAAATCGAATTCGTAAAATTGTCTGAACATCTTGGTCAACAGGACCTGAAAGAACTGTTCCGTCTTTTTGGGGCACCACTCTGGTAACCGCACCTCGGTGAGATTTAAAATCACCGAGGCCACCGCGTAATGTACCCCCTGAAATAGTATCTGGTCTGTGGGGACCAGTACCAAACCATTCCCGGGTCCCTTACTAGTTTAGGGCACCCTTCCTCTTCAGCTAGAACCACCGGAATCGTGGGCGGGGCTTTGCGTGGGCGCGTAATGAGCTCAGTGGCATTTACCGGGATCGAAGAGTATGGGGCTCCGCACCCCCTGGTGCTCGCATCCCACCTCATTCCCTGTCCGTTATCCTGCCATTGATTAATGAAAAATATGGAGATGCCTTTTGGGCAAGCGTACTTTGACCCCCACATGCATACATAAATTCCCTCATCCGGTTCCCACCATTTGTCCCAACAGACTCTCACTTGTCCGTTTGTCCCCGTAATTGTCCGATGGGTATTATTACCCAGTCGTTCCCACTCGACCGAAGAGTTCCTCATGTTTTTGCTCAGCTTTCGCAGCCACCACCATCGGCTCAATGGGACATTCCCATTACAAGTCAAACAAATCCGTTTGCCGACGGTGACGCTGATTCTGGGTGCGATGATCCTTACTTTGGGGCACATTAAAGAAGTCTCTTGGTAGGCAAACCCCGATGTGCTAGAATACTCCGTTGAGTTTGTTCCCAGCCATCCTGGCCACCTTCCCTTGTGGAAATAGGTGGTGGTCTCCTCAGCCTCCCGTCTTCCGGTCCCATCCACCGCGATGGGGGCCGTGTCCCCGGAGCATCCAAACACCACGACATCCTTGGTGCGGCCTCGATAGGCCAATCCACATCCGATTGCCGCGAGCAATACAAGAATTCGTTCCATCCTTCCTTGGTTCCTGTGATCAGATAGAATGAGGTAGCCAGCCTCGCAAGAGTCTCTGGCTTTTGTGAAGGGTGAGCGGGTCCCCTGACCTCGCCTCACGTAAACTTCAATGTTCACTAAATAAACTTTAACTAGGCCTATCTAAAACTCCCATCATTTTATCATTTTCTGTTAAAATTAAACTACAAACTTAACCTTATTTAAAACTATGAACTTATTACCTTAAACTTATAAACTTACAAACTTAAACTTATTACTGTACAGCGCCGCCCGTTCCCAGGGCGGCCCCTTTAAATTCTGAGAAGGCTGCTGCGAGCTCTTCCCGACGGTGGGAGGGCACTGACCCCTTCCTTTGATCTGCCGCAGCCTGTTGCTGCTGCGATGGGACCGGGCCCTACCTGGGCTGCCTTAACCTTGAGTCTACGCCTTGGGGCAGTCTGGGGCCATGACCACATCTTCCTGGGCTGGGGTGCTCTACTTGACCTACGAGGAGTTGTCGGGGGCAGGAATCCCAGGACCGACGGACCGGGTTTCGAGACTTTCGCCGGGACGACCTGTGGTCCCACCACAGTCGCTGGCTCCGCCTCCCCTGACTCCGCCTCCCTGACCTCGGGACTTGCAGCTTGTGGCACTGCCCTGCTCGGCCCAGCAGGCGGCCCTTCACTCGCAATCCCTACCTCCCTCGAGGGCAGGACGTTCAAGGCGGGCGGCTCGGGCTCTGAGGTTTCCGCCGTCTCGCCCTGTGGTCTCACAGCGGCTGGCTCCGCCTCCCCTAGCTCCTCCCTCCTGTGTTCGGGACCTGCAGCCTCGGTGTCCACCCTGTGTGGATCTCTATCTGCAGCCCCTGTCCTCCCTATACCTGAATCGGGGGCGACCCTTGCGTTCCCCGATTCCCACTCGTCCTCATCACTATCCTCATCTGACTCGAGTTCCGGGAACTCTCCCTCATCTGACTCCCAACCCCACAAAAATGTTTCACAATTTTCCAGGATGTCTCCTCCCCTGATGCAAGCTGCTTTGCCTGCCTGTGTGCCTTGTGGTCCTACCTGGGGCTGCGAGTCCCCACTCGCATGTTTTGCCCCTGTGGTTTTCCCTTGTGCACCTGGCTTGTACAGTTTGCACTGGTTTAAATCCCTGCTTCTGGCTACCTTGTAGGCTGCTTTTATCTCTCTAAGCTGCTCTTCTAGCCTGAGCACGTCTAACTTTCCCATTAAGCGGGCGTTCTCCTCCCGCAGGGCCTGCTCTCTAAGCTGCCCTTTTAGCCCATCTATTTTCCCTATTAAACGGGCGTTCTCCTCCCGCAAGGCCAGCTCTTTTAACCTGGTCTCCTCACAGGAGACCCCCTCCTGTGCGTGTCTTTTAAAAGGACACAGGTAGGCAGGCTGCGTGGGCTCTAGTCATTGGGTACTATTAGACGGGCCTGTGGCACCTACGGGGCCGGTAGCAACCGCCACTTTTCCATGCGCACTCATGAAGTTGCGCATGGCTCCCAACACTGTTTCGAGGTCGTCAGGAGGGGTGGGTGCACTAGCTTCCCTAACAGAGACAGGCATCTGGGCTCGGGCTGCGGGATTTTTATCCCTGGAATCCTTCCAAGGTTTCCTGCAGTTCTTGCGCCAGTGCCCTGTCCTCCCACACCCGTAACAAGCATTACTTGCCTGCGGGGCGCGGTTACCCTCCTGATGCCACTCCTTTTGAGCCGGGGCTGCGGGTCGTACCTCATGTACTTTTCCCTCAAGGGGACGTGTTCCCATACCCCTGATATTACGGTATCCTACCGTGAGTCGATTTAAGACCGACTCCTCCGTAATGTTGGGGTCAGTGGGATCAAACCACGCTTTTGCCTGCTCTCTGACGGCTGGCAAGCTGTTGGCCACTATACACCTGATCCAATGAGCTAAACCGACGCCTTCCACGTCGTCGCGCTCTGGCGCACCTGGACAGCTGCGCTGATATACTGGCCACAGCCTGTCGGCGAAAACCTTCGGGGGTTCTCCCTCCATCTGCACGGTCTGTCCCACTCTAACAAACGGACCTTCATCGTCCGTCCCCAACACTTCTAGTACCTCATTTTTTAATGCCTCATAGGTCTTGGTTCCCCTCTTGCTCTCGTCTGAGAGACACTGAAGGATTGCACTGCCTAACGAAAATAACAGCATTTTTGCTGTTTCCCCATCGTCGCAGCCGTTAATGGCTGCGGTTTGCTCAACTTCTCTGAAATGTACGGAAGGGTCGTCTGACTCGGTCAGCTTCCGTACGTGATTTATCATAACTCTCAGCTGGTGTGAGCTGTGAGGCAACACAAGCTGGTTGAGGAGAACCCCTGGTTCCTCCCCACCGTTTCTGTTTGGGCCCCTTTTTATACCCGTAACTGGACACAACGGTCCCTTTTCCACTTCTCCCTCAGTGGGCTCTTTCGTTTCTTCTACTACTTCCTCCCTTACCCAGGTTTCCGAATAGCTGGGTGGCGCAGAGGGCGTAGTGGCTAATACTTCCTTTGCTTTACTTGGTGGGAATTTCTGAGACTCCTCATCTACTAGTGGCTGGTGTGCTGACGGACTGATAAGGCACACCATGCCATGCGCTTTGTTCACGGCCCTTTTAAGGTGTTCTATCTCCTTTTGGCAGACGCTATGATCGGCCCCCTGAAACTTATCCTCAAGGGCCATCTTATATGCCGCCCTAACCCCCGTTAAGCTCTCTTACTGGGCTCTTATTTGGGCAGCTTGGCGGGCACATCGTTCCTTTAGTCTGCCCTCACTTAACTTTGCCTCAGTGACCTGGCACTCGAGGTAATCTATTTTTGCTTTATGGTGACTGGTGATTTCCTGGCGTTCTCGGTGCAGCGCACTTAAATTCCTAATGAGCAACTCCCCTCCAGAGACCTTCTCATCCATTTCCTCCTCTAAATGCCTGATCCGAGCTGTTTGCGCTGTAATGACCTGGTTTGAAATCTGGACCTGCCTTTTGTAACACATTAACCAGACTGCTTTCTCGACTGTCTTTTTATGTTCCTTACTATCTGTCCACCTTTCGGCTGCCTCTAGTGGACTCTTATCCGCTAACAAGTCACTTATCCATTTCTTAGTTAAATTTACCTTTCCGAACACATAATCTGCTATCTTTTCCTGCATAACATTTCGTACATTCACACCAAAGTCTAACACACTACCCTCTCGCTGCCAGTGTCCTGCCGCGGTCGCCATTTTCTGTAAGGGTTTTTGAGTGTCTCTTAGCCTGTGAGATTCGTGTGGCTCTGTGCAGCCCGGGTGCTAGTGCGGGTTTAGGCCTTGTTGCCTGTTCTGGTCTCCAGCCAGTCTGGGAGCACTAGACACACCTGTGAGTGGTTCGACCCACTCGCCCTTACGGTTCTAGACACTGGACTTAGATGCGAGAGCAGTAATGGAGATGAAACTCAGGTAGACTCGGTTGAATGGTACAAAATGGAAAATCTTTATTGCATAATACTTAAGATTACGATATACATGTCGTAAGCACAGATTAATGACAGTACAATCTTACACGCAGTTATGTAATTAATTTCAGGGAAACGAGGAACGAACGACACATCGTAACTGGGGGCGCACATTACAATTATCCTTAATACTTAAAACCCTCCCCTATCAATATCTGTCCTAGCTAGATTCGTAGGATTCGAGACTCATGCTCACCACTCGTGATAACTCGGAGAATTCCGAAAACTCTGATCGGATGTTTTTCACCGCAGCACCCACGTGTCGATCAGGGGGTCTCCT
>CM059445.1:25202870-25322596 GCA_030390025.1 Squalus acanthias
CATTGCCATTCACTCCAATGCGCCGATTCCAGTTCGCTGCAATGCCATTCACTCCAATGCGCCGATTCCTGTTCGCTGCATTGCCATTCACTCCAATGTGCCGATTCCAGTTCGCTGCGACGCCATTCAGTCCAATACGCCGATTCCAGTTCGCTGCATTGCCATTCACTCCAATGCGGGGATTCCAGTTCGATGCATTGCCATTCACTCCAAGGCGCCGATTCCACTTCGCTGCATTGCCATTCAATCCAATGTGCCGATTCCAGTTCGCTGCAATGCCATTCACTCCAATGCACCGATTCCAGTTCGCTGCATTGCCATTCACTCCAATGCGCCGATTCCAGTTCGCTGCATTGCCATTCACTCCAAGGCGCCGATTCCAGTTCGCTGCATTGCCATTCACTCCAATGCGCCGATTCCAGTTCGTTGCATTTCCATTCACTGCAAGGCGCCGATTCCAGTTGGCTGCATTGCCATTCACTCCAAGGCGCCAATTCCACTTCGCTGCATTGCCATTCACTCCAAGGCGACGATTCCAGTTCGCTGCATTGCCATTCACTCCAAGGCGACGATTCCAGTTCGCTGCATTGCCATTCAATCCAAGGCGCCGATTGCAGTTCGCTGCATTGCCATTCACTCCAATGCGCCGATTCCAGTTCGCTGCATTGCCATTCACTCCAATGCTCCAATTCCAGTTCCTTGCATTGCCATTCACTCCAATGCGCCGATTCCAGTTCGCTGCATTGCCATTCACTCCAATGCACCGATTCCAGTTCGCTGCATTGCCATTCACTCCAATGCGCCGATTCCAGTTCGCTGCATTGCCATTCACTCCAATGTGCCGATTCAAGTTCGCTGCATTGCCCTTCACTCCAATTCGCTGATTCCAGTTCGCTGCATTGCCATTCACTCCAATGCACCGATTCCAGTTCGCTGCATTGCCATTCACTCCAAGGCGCCGATTCCAGTTCGCTGCATTGCCATTCACTCCAAGGTGCCGATTCCAGTTGGCTGCATTGCCATTCACTACAAGGCGACGATTCCAGTTCGCTGCTTTGCCATTCAATCCAATGCGCAGATTCCAGATCGTTGCATTGCCATTCACTCCAATGTGCCGATTCCAGTTCTCTGCAATGCCATTCACTTCAATGCGCCGATTCCAGTTCGCTGCATTGCCATTCACTGCAATGCGCCGATTCCAGTTCGCTGCATTGCCATTCACTCCAAGGCGCCGATTCCAGTTCGCAGCTTTGCCATTCACTCCAAGGCGCCGATTGCACTTCGCTGCATTGCCATTCACTCCAAGGCGCCGATTCCAGTTCGCTACATTGTCATTCACTCCAAGGCGCCGATTCCAGTTCGCTGCATTGCCATTCACGCCAAGGCGCCGATTCCAGTTCGCTGCATTGCCATTCACTCCAATGCGCCGATTCCAGTTCGCTGCATTGCCATTCACTCCAAGGCGCCGATTCCAGTTCGCTGCATTGCCATTCACTCCAAGGCGCCGATTCCACATCGATGCATTGCCATTCACTCCAAGGCGCCGATTCCAGTTCGCTGCATGGCCATTCACTCCAAGGCGACGATTCCAGTTCGCTGCATTGTCATTCACTCCAAGGCGCCAATTATACTTCGCTGCATTGCCATTCACTCCAAGGCGACGATTCCAGTTCGCTGCATTGCCATTCACTCCAAGGCGACGATTCCAGTTCGCTGCATTGCCATTCAATCCAAGTCGCCGATTGCAGTTCGCTGCATTGCCATTCACTCCAATGTGCCGATTCCAGTTCGCTGCATTGCCATTCACTCCAATGCGCCGATTCCAGTTCGCTGCATTGCCATTCACAACAATGCTCTGTTAGATTCGAATTTGGAGAAACTCTAGACGGAGACGGAATTGAGGACAAGTTCAGAATTTATTAAAATAAACAAAAGACTTGTGCACAAGGGAGAGCCACTCAGCTTCCTCAAGCTAGGGGCGCACTCTCTGAGGAACAAGTAACGGTTCATTCAAGTTATACATTTCTATAAGCACCGCCCACTTACTACAGAATGGGGCGTACACGTACAAACAGTGTCACTACAGTTACTCTCTATTGGTTATATGGTTAGTCACTCAACTGTCGGGCCCTCCCCTTGAACCCTGACCATGCCAGTCACAGATGTTGGTTGCCTCATCCTACTCCCCAAATTCTTGCTGTTATCTCTTCCTTTGCGGGCATAGTTTATAGTTTGAGAAAACATATTTTATCCCTGGCTGTCGGACAGAGCGGGGTGGCTCAAGGCCGTAATGGCTTGGATGCTCAGTGACTGGAACCGTGTTGGTCATTAATTGCTCCCTTATCTCTTGGGAGACCAGGTTCGAATAGTAGATGTACCCCCCGTGCCTGGAACTGTGTTGGTTGTTAATTGCTCCCTTATCTCTTGGGAGGCCAGGCTGTGCTTTGACAATGGCTCTACTGAGGTTGTGAATACATATATCCCAAGGTTTGATAAGGGGAGGGAGGCACCTTCCAGTCTACAAATATGCCTTAATTAGCTAAACCTACTATCCGAAATAAGTAGAGGGTAATGTAGTCAAGTATCCCAGCATTCTTTGGGAACAAGCAGGATCCTTCAGTAGTAGTCAAGTATCCCAGAGTTCTTTGGGAATAATCTGGATCCTTCAGTCCCCCCTTCCAATCCCCCAAAAAGGACCCTTGAAGGGGGTTGGAGAGTGTGCTCTCTACGCTAAATAGTGTGATAAGCTAGTGAGTGTATAATATGTCAGAAACGCATATAGGTTTTTCCCGGATCAACTAGCACGAATGATGAAGGTTTACCTGTAACCCCACCCAATTTATTCTATACTTCCCCCTAGGCCTTTGGCTATTCCAGGTAGGCCGCACATTCGTTGCATATGGTCTGGTGTGAGTCCTGTCGGGGTGGCCACCCGTCTAGGCACCAGGTATGCATCAGATGAGTGAAGTTGCTATTTAGGCATTCCCCGATTCATTATATGATTGCTTCATTATTCATGCACATGATTTCTCCAACAAGTTGTCAAAATCATCATCTGAAACACTTGGAGTAGGAGCAGTACAAGCATTAACAGTTTTAACCACTTGCTTTGCAATTTGTTTAGCCCGAGTCCGTTTACATTTCCTGCATGTCATACATAACAAGGTCAGGACAATTACTAACTACACCACGACTAATACATGTGAAATCAATCGGATCCATGGATGGATCTGTATATTTAGTCCCCAGTCCCAAATGTCATCCAGCCATGTGGTCACCTTGATCGCGTCGATATCTTTCTTCAGATCCGTGTTCCGTTGTTGTAGAGTATAGTACACCTTCTGGGAGAGTCGTATCTCCTTTCGCAACTGCCTCAGGTGTTCGGGCAGGGGGGGTATAGGATACCCAAAGGTGTTGATGTAGTCCCATAATCCATACTTGATGTCTTCAGACACTTGAAGAAAGGTAATATCAAACTGGTGTATGTCCACCAATTCCTCATGTCCAATCCGTACCGGAACTGCAGGGGTGAAGCAGAACTCTGAACTGGGGATGTTGCAAGTTAGATTGGCATACTCAAACGTTTTCAGGTTGGTCGTCACACAGTATTCGCCTTTGCCGGCGTACGCCACCTGGGTAGGCTTTGAGGCTGCATCCAATGCTTCCACGGTGCAGTTAATTTCCATGCCTGTGTTATTAAAACCACATTGGGCTTGCGGGCTTTGGCTGATTGCATGCGGGCACATGATGATGGCATGTCTGGTGACACATCCCTCCAGCTTGGTACCCATCCAGTCTCCTTTCACCATCACTGCGTAAGGTAACATATTGTGGTAAGATATATGCATGCCATCTTTTAGTATACCAATATTTTGTACCTGATACACCTCCCGCCCTTGTGTCTCTGGTGTCATTACCGGGACGACCAGAATTAGCCCCAGGAATCCCCCCCCGTCTGGTCTGCATTCAACCTGCGTGGGGAATACCCGTACCATGGCTCGGAATTGACAAACTGTCATATTGAGGCTACTTAAGAGATGTTTGGGTGTACCCGCCCCAGCGTGTCCGCGAGTCAGGGTCCCCTTTTAACTGTTGGTTGGTAATCCACAGGGGTACCTCCCCTGCCTGTATCTGTTCCAGGTTTTCTCGGGTTTGCTCCACTATCCAATTCCCATATGTGCTGCAAACGTCGTTTGCTGCTGCCTGCTGTGAGGCATTGTATTCTTCTTTAATTAACTTATTTATAGTCTGTGTGTGTGTTTCTAACACAGTAGCTATATCCTGCAGGTATACGGTTAATATCTGGTCCTCCTTTAACTCTTGGTCCTCATTCTTATTTTGCTCTTGTAAGATAGCTTTAATGCGGGAACCCAGATCCCGGACCTTCTGATCTACGGTAGCCAGATCAATGGTGTTAATGACCGACATGCCAGTGTTAAAAATCGTTGCTGCATCATTAACTAAAGACCTCTTACGTCGCCATACCCGCCGGCTTCCCTGTCTATATCCGCCTCCGCTACGATCCGCGCCTTGTTTCAATACCTGTGTTAGAAGGCGCTGGTATAACTGTTGGGTTTGTGGTGAGCACCAAGCAGGCAGGGCGGTGTTGGCCAGGTTTAGCACCACTGACACTAATTCATGACGCACGTTATCATACAATATATCCCCAGTACGGGTGAACACCAACCCACTAGCGGGTCCCTCTTTCAGCGGGGGCAGGTCAGTGGCTCGCGCTCGGAGGGGAAAGGTGTTGTGGAAACCATTGGGGGCAGGGGTGTAGGGGGGGGGGCACCCCAGTAGCAGTCGATCACCAGCGGTAGCCCGGGCTCCTCGTATTGTTCTATGATTCCGAAAGTCTGACATCTCTCTGAGGTAGGAGTGCATGAGGGGTCCCAGTGCCCCGCATTATTCTGACAGCATATCCTGTCCGTCTTCCCTGTGATTTTACTGGTACAAACTCCCCTGTGCGTTTTGTGTGGACCAGTAGTCATTTCACAGAAAAAGGGGGCTCCCGACCGGTCGACGCAGAACCCCAGTGCCGTGATGGGTGTTGTTTGTTCACTGATCAGTATCCCTATCATTCCCATGATAAGCCACCCCATGGTTATCCTATACCACCGCTAGGCAGAAGGAGTCCGATTCGTTTATCTGTCTCGACACTAGCTTGTACAGTAGTAACTAGCAGGCTCTCTCTCTCTCTCTCTCTCTCTCCCTGTTTGTCCTGGTATTGGCCGTGTGCGCAGGGCTCGGAGCGGGGTTAAGGCTACTTCATACGTGGCATTGAGGCGGAGACGATGGCCTTGTGACAGTGGCTCAATGTAACTTACCTGACTTAACGTGATTCGGTAAGGGTTAGGAGCTGTCGGACGGGGATGGGTGAAGACAGGTTACACTGTCCTCCTTCGGAGGTAGGAGGGTCTATAAAAGGGAGTGGATATCCCCTGGGGAAGGTCCTCCAGTCCCGACACCAGCGGTTCCCAAAGAGCAGCTGTATCTCGGAACCAGTCTGTCTCCCCTGCACGGGGTAGGGTGAATAAAAGAGTCTGAGTTCTGTTGGGATGTAAAGCGAGGGGTCCGGTGGCCCTACCACAAAAGGGAGATAACCGGAACTCTAGAGTCAAGGGGTGAATCCCGGGGAAGGTTAGAGTCGTATAATAATGTGAGTTCGCGGGATCCCTGGTTAAGTCGAAAGCCTGGACCGTAGAAAGGTCGACATCCCCGGTAGTGGTGGCAGTACTGAGGTCGGACCCACTCATCTGTAAGAAAGAGACAGGTAAAATAGCAACCCGAGGAACCGACTTAATCCTTCAAAATCCGGTCCTGATCAAGTATAGGGGAGAAAAGGCAGGTCAATACTTGTTTTTATTTCTTTTTTAATTGTAAAACGAACACAACAGATATGTCTTTAAAAGGGTTGACAGCTTAAAAGGGTTAACAGCTTTTAGCTCTCTGTACCAAAAGGTGGGTGGAGCTAACAGATACAACAGACATTTCCTCAAAAGGGTTAACAGCTTTTAGCTCTCTGTACCAAAAGGTGGGTGGAGCTAACAGATACAACAGGCACCCTTTTTAAAACAGACTTTCAGACCAAGGAAATACCGTAACTTCTTAGAGTTTATAGTCAGGAAACTTTCACACAGACTTACACACAGACTGAGATCTCAGCATTCCCTTTAAGATTCCTTTCGCTCAGCAAATTCTGGATTTTACTTTTTTTTTAGTCTCCAAGAGGTGGGGAAATCTCTTCCCCGGGCCCCGTCACCGGCTTAGTCTGGCTCCATTTTAATACCCCCGGGTGCTGTGGTGGACCAGGGCAGAGAAGCTGGGGTGAGTCCTTGACAGGAGGCATGAAGGTCTGTCTGGTGAAGCCCAAAGAGTCGACTAGCCCACTCCCGGATTCCGGCCTCCGTGGGCTGGGGGCTGGCCCCCATTCGGAGGGCGGTTTGGTAGGGCTTTTCCAGCCCCTGGAGTAGATTATCTAAGAACCGTGGGTCGTCATGATTAGCGGGAATGTTATTCGTCTGGCCCCAATGTTCATACTGCTCGATTACTCGATCAATGTACACATTGGGGTTTTCTCCGGGACTCTGGCGCAGGGCGGTGAGCCCCGCCCAGGTAGTGGTACCGTTGCCCAGTCCAGCCTGCGCCCAGGTTTTTAAACCATTGAATTGGGTCTCATACTCTGCTACCGTGGCTGGGACATTTAAGACATGGGGTCCCAATGTCCCATAAACCATAGAGGGACATTTTACCTCAATAATATCTTTTATGTCTTGTATGGACAAATTAAAGTGCCGAGCAGCACTTCGTATTTTTGCCCATACTTCGACGTTAGGATTGTATCTTTTGAGGTCGGGAATGAGGAGGATGACGCTGGATCTCTCCTGGGGCGTAAAAGAATGAGCCTCGCCCATCATACCCCGTCCACCTATCTCTGTGTTTTGGGCTCCTGCTGCCGGATTAACTTGGACGGGGGCTGTGGGGTTGGATTTTCCTGCCCCAGACTGAAGCGGTAAGGTGGGATAGATACGTGTGTATTCGGGGGGGGCACGTGGGTTGGATGGCTTCAACTCGTTGAACCTTTACGGTCCCCGATGGGGGCCGGGGTTCTAGGATCGGTGTGTCTCGAGTCTCCTTTTGTAGAGCCTCAACAATGTCACCCCAGTTTTTCAAATCGTCTAGATTCTCAGTCCCTGGCGACTTAAGATGCAGGAGATTGCTAACTTGGACTTTAGCCTCGTGCATAGGTCTCAAGAATCCTTGAAACGGGGTCGGTCTTCCCCCCTTATCCACGATTATAGATCCCATCTGATCCATCCAACTAATACACAGAACCGCCCCGTACTTAGCTTGTTTGGCTTCTTTTTGTTCCGCCCACCACTTTATTTGGTCAGCTCCTGAGCTTGTTTCTTTCCACCCCTTTTTAACCATTTCACTCTGAAGTTTCAAATTAGCCTCTCGGACCTGTTGAACGACAGTGACACTGGTGGCCATAGCCGGAACGTCGGGTGAAAGAGATCTCCCCTTGTTTCCCATGTGATCCATATTAATAGTCACGTGTATTCTTATACTCTATCTTATACTTTAATCGGCACAAGCGACACAAACTTACACTCTAAACAGACTCTAACTTAAATCCCTCCGGGTCGTCACCCGGTATTTTGCGTACACTTAATCGTCACGGGATCACGATCCTGTGGTGTTTTAGTTCTCTACACCTACTTGATCCTGGCCGTCACGTGGGGCCCAATCGCCCTCTTAATTCAGGCTCAGGCTAGGTGTTTGAGATAGACAACCACCCTTGTCCGTGTCGATCACCCGTGACTCTCAAGGATCCAATCTTATACTTTAAATCAGAAATATACACTTATCACCTTATATTCTAAATCAGAAAAAAAAACCACTTATGTCTAATCAATTCCGTCAGTCCGGTCTCCGTGAGGAATAATTTAAGTTGTGGGTACTTTTATACTGACTGAACCATAAACGGTTTTAGCCCCACCGGTGACGAGCGAGTCCTTGTTCCTCCTAAAAGCCTTACTCTGGCTTTTCCCTTAGGACATGACACGGTTCTCGCCTTAACCGTCACTTCCAGTGTCTTTAACTCCTATGGTCCTTACCTGCAGTATCCCACTTCTGACACCAACTGTTAGATTCGAATTTGGAGAAACTCTAGACGGAGACGGAATTGAGGACAAGTTCAGAATTTATTAAAATAAACAAAAGACTTGTGCACAAGGGAGAGCCACTCAGCTTCCTCAAGCTAGGGGCGCACTCTCTGAGGAACAAGTAACGGTTCATTCAAGTTATACATTTCTATAAGCACCGCCCACTTACTACAGAATGGGGCGTACACGTACAAACAGTGTCACTACAGTTACTCTCTATTGGTTATATGGTTAGTCACTCAACTGTCGGGCCCTCCCCTTGAACCCTGACCATGCCAGTCACAGATGTTGGTTGCCTCATCCTACTCCCCAAATTCTTGCTGTTATCTCTTCCTTTGCGGGCATAGTTTATAGTTTGAGAAAACATATTTTATCCCTGGCTGTTGGACAGAGCGGGGTGGCTCAAGGCCGTAATGGCTTGGATGCTCAGTGACTGGAACCGTGTTGGTCATTAATTGCTCCCTTATCTCTTGGGAGACCAGGTTCGAATAGTAGATGTACCCCCCGTGCCTGGAACTGTGTTGGTTGTTAATTGCTCCCTTATCTCTTGGGAGGCCAGGCTGTGCTTTGACAATGGCTCTACTGAGGTTGTGAATACATATATCCCAAGGTTTGATAAGGGGAGGGAGGCACCTTCCAGTCTACAAATATGCCTTAATTAGCTAAACCTACTATCCGAAATAAGTAGAGGGTAATGTAGTCAAGTATCCCAGCATTCTTTGGGAACAAGCAGGATCCTTCAGTAGTAGTCAAGTATCCCAGAGTTCTTTGGGAACAATCTGGATCCTTCAGCTCCAATTCCAGTTCCTTGCATTGCCATTCACTCCAATGCGCCGATTCCAGTTCGCTGCATTGCCATTCACTCCAATGCACCGATTCCAGTTCGCTGCATTGCCATTCACTCCAATGCGCCGATTCCAGTTCGCTGCATTGCCATTCACTCCAATGCGCCGATTCCAGTTCGCTGCATTGCCATTCACTCCAATGCGCCGATTCCAGTTCGCTGCATTGCCATTCACTCCAATGCGCCGATTCCAGTTCGCTGCATTGCCATTCACTCCAAGGCGCCGATTCCAGTTCGCTGCATTGCCATTCACTCCAAGGCGCCGATTCCAGTTCGCTGCATTGCCATTCACTCCAATGCGCCGATTCCAGTTCGCTGCATTGCCATTCACTCCAATGCGCCGATTCCAGTTCGCTGCATTGCCATTCACTCCAATGCGCCGATTCCAGTTCGCTGCATTGCCATTCACTCCAATGCGCCGATTCCAGTTCGCTGCATTGCCATTCACTCCAATGCGCCGATTCCAGTTCGCTGCATTGCCATTCACTCCAAGGCGCCGATTCCAGTTCGCTGCATTGCCATTCACTCCAAGGCGCCGATTCCAGTTCGCTGCATTGCCATTCACTCCAAGGCGCCGATTCCAGTTCGCTGCATTGCCATTCACTCCAAGGCGCCGATTCCAGTTCGCTGCATTGCCATTCACTCCAAGGCGCCGATTCCAGTTCGCTGCATTGCCATTCACTCCAATGCGCCGATTCCAGTTCGCTGCATTGCCATTCACTCCAAGGCGCCGATTCCAGTTCGCTGCATTGCCATTCACTCCAATGCGCCGATTCCAGTTCGCTGCATTGCCATTCACTCCAAGGCGCCGATTCCAGTTCGCTGCATTGCCATTCACTCCAAGGCGCCGATTCCAGTTCGCTGCATTGCCATTCACTCCAATGCGCCGATTCCAGTTCGCTGCATTGCCATTCACTCCAATGCGCCGATTCCAGTTCGCTGCATTGCCATTCACTCCAATGCGCCGATTCCAGTTCGCTGCATTGCCATTCACTCCAATGCGCCGATTCCAGTTCGCTGCATTGCCATTCACTCCAATGCGCCGATTCCAGTTCGCTGCATTGCCATTCACTCCAATGCGCCGATTCCAGTTCGCTGCATTGCCATTCACTCCAAGGCGCCGATTCCAGTTCGCTGCATTGCCATTCACTCCAATGCGCCGATTCCAGTTCGCTGCATTGCCATTCACTCCAATGCGCCGATTCCAGTTCGCTGCATTGCCATTCACTCCAATGCGCCGATTCCAGTTCGCTGCATTGCCATTCACTCCAAGGCGCCGATTCCAGTTCGCTGCATTGCCATTCACTCCAATGCGCCGATTCCAGTTCGCTGCATTGCCATTCACTCCAAGGCGCCGATTCCAGTTCGCTGCATTGCCATTCACTCCAAGGCGCCGATTCCAGTTCGCTGCATTGCCATTCACTCCAAGGCGCCGATTCCAGTTCGCTGCATTGCCATTCACTCCAAGGCGCCGATTCCAGTTCGCTGCATTGCCATTCACTCCAAGGCGCCGATTCAGTTCGCTGCATTGCCATTCAC
Source organism: Squalus acanthias (assembly GCA_030390025.1). Lineage (NCBI taxonomy): Eukaryota > Metazoa > Chordata > Chondrichthyes > Squaliformes > Squalidae > Squalus > Squalus acanthias. The sequence goes on from CM059445.1 coordinate 25,213,422, forward strand.
TCCAATGCGCCGATTCCAGTTCGCTGCATTGCCATTCACTCCAATGCGCCGATTCCAGTTCGCTGCATTGCCATTCACTCCAATGCGCCGATTCCAGTTCGCTGCATTGCCATTCACTCCAATGCGCCGATTCCAGTTCGCTGCATTGCCATTCACTCCAATGCGCCGATTCAGTTCGCTGCATTGCCATTCACTCCAATGCGCCGATTCCAGTTCGCTGCATTGCCATTCACTCCAATGCGCCGATTCCAGTTCGCTGCATTGCCATTCACTCCAAGGCGCCGATTCCAGTTCGCTGCATTGCCATTCACTCCAAGGCGCCGATTCCAGTTCGCTGCATTGCCATTCACTCCAAGGCGCCGATTCCAGTTCGCTGCATTGCCATTCACTCCAAGGCGCCGATTCCAGTTCGCTGCATTGCCATTCACTCCAATGCGCCGATTCCAGTTCGCTGCATTGCCATTCACTCCAAGGCGCCGATTCCAGTTCGCTGCATTGCCATTCACTCCAAGGCGCCGATTCCAGTTCGCTGCATTGCCATTCACTCCAAGGCGCCGATTCCAGTTCGCTGCATTGCCATTCACTCCAAGGCGCCGATTCCAGTTCGCTGCATTGCCATTCACTCCAAGGCGCCGATTCCAGTTCGCTGCATTGCCATTCACTCCAATGCGCCGATTCCAGTTCGCTGCATTGCCATTCACTCCAATGCGCCGATTCCAGTTCGCTGCATTGCCATTCACTCCAATGCGCCGATTCCAGTTCGCTGCATTGCCATTCACTCCAATGCGCCGATTCCAGTTCGCTGCATTGCCATTCACTCCAATGCGCCGATTCCAGTTCGCTGCATTGCCATTCACTCCAATGCGCCGATTCCAGTTCGATGCATTGCCATTCACTCCAAGGCGCCGATTCCAGTTCGCTGCATTGCCATTCACTCCAATGCGCCGATTCCAGTTCGCTGCAATGCCATTCACTCCAATGCGCCGATTCCAGTTCGCTGCATTGCCATTCACTCCAATGCGCCGATTCCAGTTCGCTGCATTGCCATTCACTCCAAGGCGCCGATTCCAGTTCGCTGCATTGCCATTCACTCCAATGCGCCGATTCCAGTTCGCTGCATTGCCATTCACTCCAAGGCGCCGATTCCAGTTCGCTGCATTGCCATTCACTCCAAGGCGCCGATTCCAGTTCGCTGCATTGCCATTCACTCCAAGGCGCCGATTCCAGTTCGCTGCATTGCCATTCACTCCAAGGCGCCGATTCCAGTTCGCTGCATTGCCATTCACTCCAAGGCGCCGATTGCAGTTCGCTGCATTGCCATTCACTCCAATGCGCCGATTCCAGTTCGCTGCATTGCCATTCACTCCAATGCGCCGATTCCAGTTCGCTGCATTGCCATTCACTCCAATGCGCCGATTCCAGTTCGCTGCATTGCCATTCACTCCAATGCGCCGATTCCAGTTCGCTGCATTGCCATTCACTCCAATGCGCCGATTCCAGTTCGCTGCATTGCCATTCACTCCAATGTGCCGATTCAAGTTCGCTGCATTGCCATTCACTCCAATTCGCTGATTCCAGTTCGCTGCATTGCCATTCACTCCAATGCACCGATTCCAGTTCGCTGCATTGCCATTCACTCCAAGGCGCCGATTCCAGTTCGCTGCATTGCCATTCACTCCAAGGTGCCGATTCCAGTTGGCTGCATTGCCATTCACTACAAGGCGACGATTCCAGTTCGCTGCTTTGCCATTCAATCCAATGCGCAGATTCCAGATCGTTGCATTGCCATTCACTCCAATGTGCCGATTCCAGTTCGCTGCATTGCCATTCACTCCAATTCGCCGAATCCAGTTCGCTGCATTGCCATTCACTCCAATGCGCTGATTGCAGTTCGCTGCATTGCCATTCACTCCAATGCGCCGATTCCAGTTCGTTGCATTGCCATTCACTCCAATGCGCCGATTCCAGTTCGTTGCATTTCCATTCACTCCAAGGCGCCGATTCCAGTTAGCTGCATTGCCATTCACGCCAATGCGCCGATTCCAGTTCACTGCATTGCCATTCACTCCAATGCGCCGATTCCAGTTCTCTGCAATGCCATTCACTTCAATGCGCCGATTCCAGTTCGCTGCATTGCCATTCACTGCAATGCGCCGATTCCAGTTCGCTGCATTGCCATTCACTCCAAGGCGCCGATTCAGTTCGCTGCTTTGCCATTCACTCCAAGGCGCCGATTGCACTTTCGCTGCATTGCCATTCACTCCAAGGCGCCGATTCCAGTTCGCTACATTGTCATTCACTCCAAGGCGCCGATTCCAGTTCGCTGCATTGCCATTCACGCCAAGGCGCCGATTCCAGTTCGCTGCATTGCCATTCACTCCAATGCGCCGATTCCAGTTCGCTGCATTGCCATTCACTCCAAGGCGCCGATTCCAGTTCGCTGCATTGCCATTCACTCCAAGGCGCCGATTCCACTTCGCTGCATTGCCATTCACTCCAAGGCGCCGATTCCAGTTCGCTGCATTGCCATTCACTCCAAGGCGCCGATTCCAGTTCGCTGCATTGCCATTCACTCCAAGGCGCCGATTCCAGTTCGCTGCATTGCCATTCACTCCAATGCGCCGATTCCAGTTCGCTGCATTGCCATTCACTCCAATGCGCCGATTCCAGTTCGCTGCATTGCCATTCACTCCAATGCGCCGATTCCAGTTCGCTGCATTGCCATTCACTCCAAGGCGCCGATTCCAGTTCGCTGCATTGCCATTCACTCCAATGCGCCGATTCCAGTTCGCTGCATTGCCATTCACTCCAATGCGCCGATTCCAGTTCGCTGCATTGCCATTCACTCCAAGGCGCCGATTCCAGTTCGCTGCATTGCCATTCACTCCAATGCGCCGATTCCAGTTCGCTGCATTGCCATTCACTCCAATGCGCCGATTCCAGTTCGCTGCATTGCCATTCACTCCAATGCGCCGATTCCAGTTCGCTGCATTGCCATTCACTCCAAGGCGCCGATTCCAGTTCGCTGCATTGCCATTCACTCCAATGCGCCGATTCCAGTTCGCTGCATTGCCATTCACTCCAAGGCGCCGATTCCAGTTCGCTGCATTGCCATTCACTCCAATGCGCCGATTCCAGTTCGCTGCATTGCCATTCACTCCAATGCGCCGATTCCAGTTCGCTGCATTGCCATTCACTCCAATGCGCCGATTCCAGTTCGCTGCATTGCCATTCACTCCAAGGCGCCGATTCCAGTTCGCTGCATTGCCATTCACTCCAAGGCGCCGATTCCAGTTCGCTGCATTGCCATTCACTCCAAGGCGCCGATTCCAGTTCGCTGCATTGCCATTCACTCCAAGGCGCCGATTCCAGTTCGCTGCATTGCCATTCACTCCAAGGCGCCGATTCCAGTTCGCTGCATTGCCATTCACTCCAATGCGCCGATTCCAGTTCGCTGCATTGCCATTCACTCCAATGCGCCGATTCCAGTTCGCTGCATTGCCATTCACTCCAATGCGCCGATTCCAGTTCGCTGCATTGCCATTCACTCCAATGCGCCGATTCCAGTTCGCTGCATTGCCATTCACTCCAATGCGCCGATTCCAGTTCGCTGCATTGCCATTCACTCCAATGCGCCGATTCCAGTTCGCTGCATTGCCATTCACTCCAATGCGCCGATTCCAGTTCGCTGCATTGCCATTCACTCCAATGCGCCGATTCCAGTTCGCTGCATTGCCATTCACTCCAATGCGCCGATTCCAGTTCGCTGCATTGCCATTCACTCCAAGGCGCCGATTCCAGTTCGCTGCATTGCCATTCACTCCAAGGCGCCGATTCCAGTTCGCTGCATTGCCATTCACTCCAAGGCGCCGATTCCAGTTCGCTGCATTGCCATTCACTCCAATGCGCCGATTCCAGTTCGCTGCATTGCCATTCACTCCAATGCGCCGATTCCAGTTCGCTGCATTGCCATTCACTCCAATGCGCCGATTCCAGTTCGCTGCATTGCCATTCACTCCAATGCGCCGATTCCAGTTCGCTGCATTGCCATTCACTCCAATGCGCCGATTCCAGTTCGCTGCATTGCCATTCACTCCAATGCGCCGATTCCAGTTCGCTGCATTGCCATTCACTCCAAGGCGCCGATTCCAGTTCGCTGCATTGCCATTCACTCCAATGCGCCGATTCCAGTTCGCTGCATTGCCATTCACTCCAATGCGCCGATTCCAGTTCGCTGCATTGCCATTCACTCCAATGCGCCGATTCCAGTTCGCTGCATTGCCATTCACTCCAAGGCGCCGATTCCAGTTCGCTGCATTGCCATTCACTCCAAGGCGCCGATTCCAGTTCGCTGCATTGCCATTCACTCCAAGGCGCCGATTCCAGTTCGCTGCATTGCCATTCACTCCAAGGCGCCGATTCCAGTTCGCTGCATTGCCATTCACTCCAAGGCGCCGATTCCAGTTCGCTGCATTGCCATTCACTCCAAGGCGCCGATTCCAGTTCGCTGCATTGCCATTCACTCCAAGGCGCCGATTCCAGTTCGCTGCATTGCCATTCACTCCAAGGCGCCGATTCCAGTTCGCTGCATTGCCATTCACTCCAAGGCGCCGATTCCAGTTCGCTGCATTGCCATTCACTCCAATGCGCCGATTCCAGTTCGCTGCATTGCCATTCACTCCAATGCGCCGATTCCAGTTCGCTGCATTGCCATTCACTCCAATGCGCCGATTCCAGTTCGCTGCATTGCCATTCACTCCAATGCGCCGATTCCAGTTCGCTGCATTGCCATTCACTCCAATGCGCCGATTCCAGTTCGCTGCATTGCCATTCACTCCAATGCGCCGATTCCAGTTCGCTGCATTGCCATTCACTCCAAGGCGCCGATTCCAGTTCGCTGCATTGCCATTCACTCCAATGCGCCGATTCCAGTTCGCTGCATTGCCATTCACTCCAATGCGCCGATTCCAGTTCGCTGCATTGCCATTCACTCCAATGCGCCGATTCCAGTTCGCTGCATTGCCATTCACTCCAAGGCGCCGATTCCAGTTCGCTGCATTGCCATTCACTCCAATGCGCCGATTCCAGTTCGCTGCATTGCCATTCACTCCAATGCGCCGATTCCAGTTCGCTGCATTGCCATTCACTCCAATGCGCCGATTCCAGTTCGCTGCATTGCCATTCACTCCAATGCGCCGATTCCAGTTCGCTGCATTGCCATTCACTCCAATGCGCCGATTCCAGTTCGCTGCATTGCCATTCACTCCAAGGCGCCGATTCCAGTTCGCTGCATTGCCATTCACTCCAATGCGCCGATTCCAGTTCGCTGCATTGCCATTCACTCCAATGCGCCGATTCCAGTTCGCTGCATTGCCATTCACTCCAATGCGCCGATTCCAGTTCGCTGCATTGCCATTCACTCCAAGGCGCCGATTCCAGTTCGCTGCATTGCCATTCACTCCAATGCGCCGATTCCAGTTCGCTGCATTGCCATTCACTCCAATGCGCCGATTCCAGTTCGCTGCATTGCCATTCACTCCAATGCGCCGATTCCAGTTCGCTGCATTGCCATTCACTCCAATGCGCCGATTCCAGTTCGCTGCATTGCCATTCACTCCAATGCGCCGATTCCAGTTCGCTGCATTGCCATTCACTCCAATGCGCCGATTCCAGTTCGCTGCATTGCCATTCACTCCAAGGCGCCGATTCCAGTTCGCTGCATTGCCATTCACTCCAATGCGCCGATTCCAGTTCGCTGCATTGCCATTCACTCCAATGCGCCGATTCCAGTTCGCTGCATTGCCATTCACTCCAATGCGCCGATTCCAGTTCGCTGCATTGCCATTCACTCCAAGGCGCCGATTCCAGTTCGCTGCATTGCCATTCACTCCAAGGCGCCGATTCCAGTTCGCTGCATTGCCATTCACTCCAAGGCGCCGATTCCAGTTCGCTGCATTGCCATTCACTCCAATGCGCCGATTCCAGTTCGCTGCATTGCCATTCACTCCAATGCGCCGATTCCAGTTCGCTGCATTGCCATTCACTCCAATGCGCCGATTCCAGTTCGCTGCATTGCCATTCACTCCAATGCGCCGATTCCAGTTCGCTGCATTGCCATTCACTCCAATGCGCCGATTCCAGTTCGCTGCATTGCCATTCACTCCAATGCGCCGATTCCAGTTCGCTGCATTGCCATTCACTCCAATGCGCCGATTCCAGTTCGCTGCATTGCCATTCACTCCAATGCGCCGATTCCAGTTCGCTGCATTGCCATTCACTCCAAGGCGCCGATTCCAGTTCGCTGCATTGCCATTCACTCCAAGGCGCCGATTCCAGTTCGCTGCATTGCCATTCACTCCAATGCGCCGATTCCAGTTCGCTGCATTGCCATTCACTCCAATGCGCCGATTCCAGTTCGCTGCATTGCCATTCACTCCAATGCGCCGATTCCAGTTCGCTGCATTGCCATTCACTCCAATGCGCCGATTCCAGTTCGCTGCATTGCCATTCACTCCAATGCGCCGATTCCAGTTCGCTGCATTGCCATTCACTCCAATGCGCCGATTCCAGTTCGCTGCATTGCCATTCACTCCAAGGCGCCGATTCCAGTTCGCTGCATTGCCATTCACTCCAATGCGCCGATTCCAGTTCGCTGCATTGCCATTCACTCCAATGCGCCGATTCCAGTTCGCTGCATTGCCATTCACTCCAATGCGCCGATTCCAGTTCGCTGCATTGCCATTCACTCCAATGCGCCGATTCCAGTTCGCTGCATTGCCATTCACTCCAAGGCGCCGATTCCAGTTCGCTGCATTGCCATTCACTCCAAGGCGCCGATTCCAGTTCGCTGCATTGCCATTCACTCCAAGGCGCCGATTCCAGTTCGCTGCATTGCCATTCACTCCAAGGCGCCGATTCCAGTTCGCTGCATTGCCATTCACTCCAAGGCGCCGATTCCAGTTCGCTGCATTGCCATTCACTCCAATGCGCCGATTCCAGTTCGCTGCATTGCCATTCACTCCAATGCGCCGATTCCAGTTCGCTGCATTGCCATTCACTCCAAGGCGCCGATTCCAGTTCGCTGCATTGCCATTCACTCCAAGGCGCCGATTCCAGTTCGCTGCATTGCCATTCACTCCAATGCGCCGATTCCAGTTCGCTGCATTGCCATTCACTCCAAGGCGCCGATTCCAGTTCGCTGCATTGCCATTCACTCCAATGCGCCGATTCCAGTTCGCTGCATTGCCATTCACTCCAATGCGCCGATTCCAGTTCGCTGCATTGCCATTCACTCCAATGCGCCGATTCCAGTTCGCTGCATTGCCATTCACTCCAATGCGCCGATTCCAGTTCGCTGCATTGCCATTCACTCCAATGCGCCGATTCCAGTTCGCTGCATTGCCATTCACTCCAATGCGCCGATTCCAGTTCGCTGCATTGCCATTCACTCCAAGGCGCCGATTCCAGTTCGCTGCATTGCCATTCACTCCAATGCGCCGATTCCAGTTCGCTGCATTGCCATTCACTCCAATGCGCCGATTCCAGTTCGCTGCATTGCCATTCACTCCAATGCGCCGATTCCAGTTCGCTGCATTGCCATTCACTCCAATGCGCCGATTCCAGTTCGCTGCATTGCCATTCACTCCAATGCGCCGATTCCAGTTCGCTGCATTGCCATTCACTCCAATGCGCCGATTCCAGTTCGCTGCATTGCCATTCACTCCAATGCGCCGATTCCAGTTCGCTGCATTGCCATTCACTCCAATGCGCCGATTCCAGTTCGCTGCATTGCCATTCACTCCAATGCGCCGATTCCAGTTCGCTGCATTGCCATTCACTCCAATGCGCCGATTCCAGTTCGCTGCATTGCCATTCACTCCAATGCGCCGATTCCAGTTCGCTGCATTGCCATTCACTCCAATGCGCCGATTCCAGTTCGCTGCATTGCCATTCACTCCAATGCGCCGATTCCAGTTCGCTGCATTGCCATTCACTCCAATGCGCCGATTCCAGTTCGCTGCATTGCCATTCACTCCAATGCGCCGATTCCAGTTCGCTGCATTGCCATTCACTCCAATGCGCCGATTCCAGTTCGCTGCATTGCCATTCACTCCAAGGCGCCGATTCCAGTTCGCTGCATTGCCATTCACTCCAAGGCGCCGATTCCAGTTCGCTGCATTGCCATTCACTCCAATGCGCCGATTCCAGTTCGCTGCATTGCCATTCACTCCAAGGCGCCGATTCCAGTTCGCTGCATTGCCATTCACTCCAATGCGCCGATTCCAGTTCGCTGCATTGCCATTCACTCCAATGCGCCGATTCCAGTTCGCTGCATTGCCATTCACTCCAAGGCGCCGATTCCAGTTCGCTGCATTGCCATTCACTCCAATGCGCCGATTCCAGTTCGCTGCATTGCCATTCACTCCAATGCGCCGATTCCAGTTCGCTGCATTGCCATTCACTCCAATGCGCCGATTCCAGTTCGCTGCATTGCCATTCACTCCAATGCGCCGATTCCAGTTCGCTGCATTGCCATTCACTCCAAGGCGCCGATTCCAGTTCGCTGCATTGCCATTCACTCCAAGGCGCCGATTCCAGTTCCCTTGCATTGCCATTCACTCAAATGCGCGATTCCAGTTCGCTGCATTGCCATTCACATCCAAATGCAACGGATTCCAGTTCGCTGCTTGCCATTCACTCCAATGTGTCGATTCCAGTTCGCTGGCATTGCCATTCACATAACTCAATGAGCCGATCAAGTATTCGCTGCATTGCCATTCACTCCAATTTCGCTGATTCCAGTTCGCTGCATTGCCATTCACACTCCAAGGCGCCGATTCCAGTTCGCTGCATTGCCATTCACTCCAATGCGCCGATTCCAGTTCGCTGCATTGCCATTCACTCCAATGCGCCGATTCCAGTTCGCTGCATTGCCATTCACTCCAATGCGCCGATTCCAGTTCGCTGCATTGCCATTCACTCCAATGCGCCGATTCCAGTTCGCTGCATTGCCATTCACTCCAATGCGCCGATTCCAGTTCGCTGCATTGCCATTCACTCCAATACGCCGATTCCAGTTCGCTGCATTGCCATTCCATTCACTCCAATGCGCCGATTCCAGTTCGCTGCATTGCCATTCACTCCAAGGCGCCGATTCCAGTTCGCTGCATTGCCATTCACTCCAATGCGCCGATTCCAGTTCGCTGCATTGCCATTCACTCCAAGGCGCCGATTCCAGTTCGCTGCATTGCCATTCACTCCAAGGCGCCGATTCCAGTTCGCTGCATTGCCATTCACTCCAAGGCGCCGATTCCAGTTCGCTGCATTGCCATTCACTCCAAGGCGCCGATTCCAGTTCGCTGCATTGCCATTCACTCCAATGCGCCGATTCCAGTTCGCTGCATTGCCATTCACTCCAATGCGCCGATTCCAGTTCGCTGCATTGCCATTCACTCCAATGCGCCGATTCCAGTTCGCTGCATTGCCATTCACTCCAATGCGCCGATTCCAGTTCGCTGCATTGCCATTCACTCCAATGCGCCGATTCCAGTTCGCTGCATTGCCATTCACTCCAATGCGCCGATTCCAGTTCGCTGCATTGCCATTCACTCCAATGCGCCGATTCCAGTTCGCTGCATTGCCATTCACTCCAATGCGCCGATTCCAGTTCGCTGCATTGCCATTCACTCCAATGCGCCGATTCCAGTTCGCTGCATTGCCATTCACTCCAAGGCGCCGATTCCAGTTCGCTGCATTGCCATTCACTCCAATGCGCCGATTCCAGTTCGCTGCATTGCCATTCACTCCAAGGCGCCGATTCCAGTTCGCTGCATTGCCATTCACTCCAATGCGCCGATTCCAGTTCGCTGCATTGCCATTCACTCCAATGCGCCGATTCCAGTTCGCTGCATTGCCATTCACTCCAATGCGCCGATTCCAGTTCGCTGCATTGCCATTCACTCCAATGCGCCGATTCCAGTTCGCTGCATTGCCATTCACTCCAAGGCGCCGATTCCAGTTCGCTGCATTGCCATTCACTCCAATGCGCCGATTCCAGTTCGCTGCATTGCCATTCACTCCAATGCGCCGATTCCAGTTCGCTGCATTGCCATTCACTCCAATGCGCCGATTCCAGTTCGCTGCATTGCCATTCACTCCAATGCGCCGATTCCAGTTCGCTGCATTGCCATTCACTCCAATGCGCCGATTCCAGTTCGCTGCATTGCCATTCACTCCAATGCGCCGATTCCAGTTCGCTGCATTGCCATTCACTCCAATGCGCCGATTCCAGTTCGCTGCATTGCCATTCACTCCAATGCGCCGATTCCAGTTCGCTGCATTGCCATTCACTCCAATGCGCCGATTCCAGTTCGCTGCATTGCCATTCACTCCAAGGCGCCGATTCCAGTTCGCTGCATTGCCATTCACTCCAAGGCGCCGATTCCAGTTCGCTGCATTGCCATTCACTCCAAGGCGCCGATTCCAGTTCGCTGCATTGCCATTCACTCCAATGCGCCGATTCCAGTTCGCTGCATTGCCATTCACTCCAAGGCGCCGATTCCAGTTCGCTGCATTGCCATTCACTCCAAGGCGCCGATTCCAGTTCGCTGCATTGCCATTCACTCCAATGCGCCGATTCCAGTTCGCTGCATTGCCATTCACTCCAATGCGCCGATTCCAGTTCGCTGCATTGCCATTCACTCCAATGCGCCGATTCCAGTTCGCTGCATTGCCATTCACTCCAATGCGCCGATTCCAGTTCGCTGCATTGCCATTCACTCCAATGCGCCGATTCCAGTTCGCTGCATTGCCATTCACTCCAATGCGCCGATTCCAGTTCGCTGCATTGCCATTCACTCCAAGGCGCCGATTCCAGTTCGCTGCATTGCCATTCACTCCAATGCGCCGATTCCAGTTCGCTGCATTGCCATTCACTCCAATGCGCCGATTCCAGTTCGCTGCATTGCCATTCACTCCAATGCGCCGATTCCAGTTCGCTGCATTGCCATTCACTCCAAGGCGCCGATTCCAGTTCGCTGCATTGCCATTCACTCCAAGGCGCCGATTCCAGTTCGCTGCATTGCCATTCACTCCAATGCGCCGATTCCAGTTCGCTGCATTGCCATTCACTCCAATGCGCCGATTCCAGTTCGCTGCATTGCCATTCACTCCAATGCGCCGATTCCAGTTCGCTGCATTGCCATTCACTCCAATGCGCCGATTCCAGTTCGCTGCATTGCCATTCACTCCAATGCGCCGATTCCAGTTCGCTGCATTGCCATTCACTCCAATGCGCCGATTCCAGTTCGCTGCATTGCCATTCACTCCAAGGCGCCGATTCCAGTTCGCTGCATTGCCATTCACTCCAAGGCGCCGATTCCAGTTCGCTGCATTGCCATTCACTCCAAGGCGCCGATTCCAGTTCGCTGCATTGCCATTCACTCCAATGCGCCGATTCCAGTTCGCTGCATTGCCATTCACTCCAATGCGCCGATTCCAGTTCGCTGCATTGCCATTCACTCCAAGGCGCCGATTCCAGTTCGCTGCATTGCCATTCACTCCAAGGCGCCGATTCCAGTTCGCTGCATTGCCATTCACTCCAAGGCGCCGATTCCAGTTCGCTGCATTGCCATTCACTCCAATGCGCCGATTCCAGTTCGCTGCATTGCCATTCACTCCAATGCGCCGATTCCAGTTCGCTGCATTGCCATTCACTCCAATGCGCCGATTCCAGTTCGCTGCATTGCCATTCACTCCAATGCGCCGATTCCAGTTCGCTGCATTGCCATTCACTCCAATGCGCCGATTCCAGTTCGCTGCATTGCCATTCACTCCAATGCGCCGATTCCAGTTCGCTGCATTGCCATTCACTCCAAGGCGCCGATTCCAGTTCGCTGCATTGCCATTCACTCCAATGCGCCGATTCCAGTTCGCTGCATTGCCATTCACTCCAAGGCGCCGATTCCAGTTCGCTGCATTGCCATTCACTCCAATGCGCCGATTCCAGTTCGCTGCATTGCCATTCACTCCAAGGCGCCGATTCCAGTTCGCTGCATTGCCATTCACTCCAAGGCGCCGATTCCAGTTCGCTGCATTGCCATTCACTCCAAGGCGCCGATTCCAGTTCGCTGCATTGCCATTCACTCCAAGGCGCCGATTCCAGTTCGCTGCATTGCCATTCACTCCAAGGCGCCGATTCCAGTTCGCTGCATTGCCATTCACTCCAATGCGCCGATTCCAGTTCGCTGCATTGCCATTCACTCCAATGCGCCGATTCCAGTTCGCTGCATTGCCATTCACTCCAATGCGCCGATTCCAGTTCGCTGCATTGCCATTCACTCCAATGCGCCGATTCCAGTTCGCTGCATTGCCATTCACTCCAATGCGCCGATTCCAGTTCGCTGCATTGCCATTCACTCCAATGCGCCGATTCCAGTTCGCTGCATTGCCATTCACTCCAATGCGCCGATTCCAGTTCGCTGCATTGCCATTCACTCCAATGCGCCGATTCCAGTTCGCTGCATTGCCATTCACTCCAATGCGCCGATTCCAGTTCGCTGCATTGCCATTCACTCCAATGCGCCGATTCCAGTTCGCTGCATTGCCATTCACTCCAATGCGCCGATTCCAGTTCGCTGCATTGCCATTCACTCCAATGCGCCGATTCCAGTTCGCTGCATTGCCATTCACTCCAAGGCGCCGATTCCAGTTCGCTGCATTGCCATTCACTCCAAGGCGCCGATTCCAGTTCGCTGCATTGCCATTCACTCCAATGCGCCGATTCCAGTTCGCTGCATTGCCATTCACTCCAATGCGCCGATTCCAGTTCGCTGCATTGCCATTCACTCCAATGCGCCGATTCCAGTTCGCTGCATTGCCATTCACTCCAATGCGCCGATTCCAGTTCGCTGCATTGCCATTCACTCCAATGCGCCGATTCCAGTTCGCTGCATTGCCATTCACTCCAATGCGCCGATTCCAGTTCGCTGCATTGCCATTCACTCCAATGCGCCGATTCCAGTTCGCTGCATTGCCATTCACTCCAATGCGCCGATTCCAGTTCGCTGCATTGCCATTCACTCCAATGCGCCGATTCCAGTTCGCTGCATTGCCATTCACTCCAAGGCGCCGATTCCAGTTCGCTGCATTGCCATTCACTCCAAGGCGCCGATTCCAGTTCGCTGCATTGCCATTCACTCCAATGCGCCGATTCCAGTTCGCTGCATTGCCATTCACTCCAATGCGCCGATTCCAGTTCGCTGCATTGCCATTCACTCCAATGCGCCGATTCCAGTTCGCTGCATTGCCATTCACTCCAAGGCGCCGATTCCAGTTCGCTGCATTGCCATTCACTCCAATGCGCCGATTCCAGTTCGCTGCATTGCCATTCACTCCAATGCGCCGATTCCAGTTCGCTGCATTGCCATTCACTCCAAGGCGCCGATTCCAGTTCGCTGCATTGCCATTCACTCCAATGCGCCGATTCCAGTTCGCTGCATTGCCATTCACTCCAATGCGCCGATTCCAGTTCGCTGCATTGCCATTCACTCCAATGCGCCGATTCCAGTTCGCTGCATTGCCATTCACTCCAAGGCGCCGATTCCAGTTCGCTGCATTGCCATTCACTCCAAGGCGCCGATTCCAGTTCGCTGCATTGCCATTCACTCCAAGGCGCCGATTCCAGTTCGCTGCATTGCCATTCACTCCAAGGCGCCGATTCCAGTTCGCTGCATTGCCATTCACTCCAAGGCGCCGATTCCAGTTCGCTGCATTGCCATTCACTCCAATGCGCCGATTCCAGTTCGCTGCATTGCCATTCACTCCAATGCGCCGATTCCAGTTCGCTGCATTGCCATTCACTCCAATGCGCCGATTCCAGTTCGCTGCATTGCCATTCACTCCAATGCGCCGATTCCAGTTCGCTGCATTGCCATTCACTCCAATGCGCCGATTCCAGTTCGCTGCATTGCCATTCACTCCAATGCGCCGATTCCAGTTCGCTGCATTGCCATTCACTCCAATGCGCCGATTCCAGTTCGCTGCATTGCCATTCACTCCAATGCGCCGATTCCAGTTCGCTGCATTGCCATTCACTCCAATGCGCCGATTCCAGTTCGCTGCATTGCCATTCACTCCAATGCGCCGATTCCAGTTCGCTGCATTGCCATTCACTCCAATGCGCCGATTCCAGTTCGCTGCATTGCCATTCACTCCAATGCGCCGATTCCAGTTCGCTGCATTGCCATTCACTCCAATGCGCCGATTCCAGTTCGCTGCATTGCCATTCACTCCAATGCGCCGATTCCAGTTCGCTGCATTGCCATTCACTCCAATGCGCCGATTCCAGTTCGCTGCATTGCCATTCACTCCAATGCGCCGATTCCAGTTCGCTGCATTGCCATTCACTCCAATGCGCCGATTCCAGTTCGCTGCATTGCCATTCACTCCAATGCGCCGATTCCAGTTCGCTGCATTGCCATTCACTCCAATGCGCCGATTCCAGTTCGCTGCATTGCCATTCACTCCAATGCGCCGATTCCAGTTCGCTGCATTGCCATTCACTCCAATGCGCCGATTCCAGTTCGCTGCATTGCCATTCACTCCAAGGCGCCGATTCCAGTTCGCTGCATTGCCATTCACTCCAATGCGCCGATTCCAGTTCGCTGCATTGCCATTCACTCCAATGCGCCGATTCCAGTTCGCTGCATTGCCATTCACTCCAAGGCGCCGATTCCAGTTCGCTGCATTGCCATTCACTCCAATGCGCCGATTCCAGTTCGCTGCATTGCCATTCACTCCAAGGCGCCGATTCCAGTTCGCTGCATTGCCATTCACTCCAATGCGCCGATTCCAGTTCGCTGCATTGCCATTCACTCCAATGCGCCGATTCCAGTTCGCTGCATTGCCATTCACTCCAAGGCGCCGATTCCAGTTCGCTGCATTGCCATTCACTCCAAGGCGCCGATTCCAGTTCGCTGCATTGCCATTCACTCCAAGGCGCCGATTCCAGTTCGCTGCATTGCCATTCACTCCAAGGCGCCGATTCCAGTTCGCTGCATTGCCATTCACTCCAATGCGCCGATTCCAGTTCGCTGCATTGCCATTCACTCCAATGCGCCGATTCCAGTTCGCTGCATTGCCATTCACTCCAATGCGCCGATTCCAGTTCGCTGCATTGCCATTCACTCCAATGCGCCGATTCCAGTTCGCTGCATTGCCATTCACTCCAATGCGCCGATTCCAGTTCGCTGCATTGCCATTCACTCCAATGCGCCGATTCCAGTTCGCTGCATTGCCATTCACTCCAATGCGCCGATTCCAGTTCGCTGCATTGCCATTCACTCCAATGCGCCGATTCCAGTTCGCTGCATTGCCATTCACTCCAATGCGCCGATTCCAGTTCGCTGCATTGCCATTCACTCCAATGCGCCGATTCCAGTTCGCTGCATTGCCATTCACTCCAATGCGCCGATTCCAGTTCGCTGCATTGCCATTCACTCCAATGCGCCGATTCCAGTTCGCTGCATTGCCATTCACTCCAATGCGCCGATTCCAGTTCGCTGCATTGCCATTCACTCCAATGCGCCGATTCCAGTTCGCTGCATTGCCATTCACTCCAATGCGCCGATTCCAGTTCGCTGCATTGCCATTCACTCCAATGCGCCGATTCCAGTTCGCTGCATTGCCATTCACTCCAATGCGCCGATTCCAGTTCGCTGCATTGCCATTCACTCCAATGCGCCGATTCCAGTTCGCTGCATTGCCATTCACTCCAATGCGCCGATTCCAGTTCGCTGCATTGCCATTCACTCCAATGCGCCGATTCCAGTTCGCTGCATTGCCATTCACTCCAATGCGCCGATTCCAGTTCGCTGCATTGCCATTCACTCCAATGCGCCGATTCCAGTTCGCTGCATTGCCATTCACTCCAAGGCGCCGATTCCAGTTCGCTGCATTGCCATTCACTCCAATGCGCCGATTCCAGTTCGCTGCATTGCCATTCACTCCAAGGCGCCGATTCCAGTTCGCTGCATTGCCATTCACTCCAAGGCGCCGATTCCAGTTCGCTGCATTGCCATTCACTCCAAGGCGCCGATTCCAGTTCGCTGCATTGCCATTCACTCCAAGGCGCCGATTCCAGTTCGCTGCATTGCCATTCACTCCAAGGCGCCGATTCCAGTTCGCTGCATTGCCATTCACTCCAAGGCGCCGATTCCAGTTCGCTGCATTGCCATTCACTCCAAGGCGCCGATTCCAGTTCGCTGCATTGCCATTCACTCCAATGCGCCGATTCCAGTTCGCTGCATTGCCATTCACTCCAATGCGCCGATTCCAGTTCGCTGCATTGCCATTCACTCCAATGCGCCGATTCCAGTTCGCTGCATTGCCATTCACTCCAATGCGCCGATTCCAGTTCGCTGCATTGCCATTCACTCCAATGCGCCGATTCCAGTTCGCTGCATTGCCATTCACTCCAATGCGCCGATTCCAGTTCGCTGCATTGCCATTCACTCCAATGCGCCGATTCCAGTTCGCTGCATTGCCATTCACTCCAAGGCGCCGATTCCAGTTCGCTGCATTGCCATTCACTCCAATGCGCCGATTCCAGTTCGCTGCATTGCCATTCACTCCAATGCGCCGATTCCAGTTCGCTGCATTGCCATTCACTCCAATGCGCCGATTCCAGTTCGCTGCATTGCCATTCACTCCAATGCGCCGATTCCAGTTCGCTGCATTGCCATTCACTCCAATGCGCCGATTCCAGTTCGCTGCATTGCCATTCACTCCAATGCGCCGATTCCAGTTCGCTGCATTGCCATTCACTCCAATGCGCCGATTCCAGTTCGCTGCATTGCCATTCACTCCAATGCGCCGATTCCAGTTCGCTGCATTGCCATTCACTCCAATGCGCCGATTCCAGTTCGCTGCATTGCCATTCACTCCAAGGCGCCGATTCCAGTTCGCTGCATTGCCATTCACTCCAATGCGCCGATTCCAGTTCGCTGCATTGCCATTCACTCCAATGCGCCGATTCCAGTTCGCTGCATTGCCATTCACTCCAATGCGCCGATTCCAGTTCGCTGCATTGCCATTCACTCCAATGCGCCGATTCCAGTTCGCTGCATTGCCATTCACTCCAATGCGCCGATTCCAGTTCGCTGCATTGCCATTCACTCCAAGGCGCCGATTCCAGTTCGCTGCATTGCCATTCACTCCAATGCGCCGATTCCAGTTCGCTGCATTGCCATTCACTCCAAGGCGCCGATTCCAGTTCGCTGCATTGCCATTCACTCCAATGCGCCGATTCCAGTTCGCTGCATTGCCATTCACTCCAAGGCGCCGATTCCAGTTCGCTGCATTGCCATTCACTCCAAGGCGCCGATTCCAGTTCGCTGCATTGCCATTCACTCCAATGCGCCGATTCCAGTTCGCTGCATTGCCATTCACTCCAAGGCGCCGATTCCAGTTCGCTGCATTGCCATTCACTCCAAGGCGCCGATTCCAGTTCGCTGCATTGCCATTCACTCCAATGCGCCGATTCCAGTTCGCTGCATTGCCATTCACTCCAAGGCGCCGATTCCAGTTCGCTGCATTGCCATTCACTCCAATGCGCCGATTCCAGTTCGCTGCATTGCCATTCACTCCAAGGCGCCGATTCCAGTTCGCTGCATTGCCATTCACTCCAATGCGCCGATTCCAGTTCGCTGCATTGCCATTCACTCCAATGCGCCGATTCCAGTTCGCTGCATTGCCATTCACTCCAATGCGCCGATTCCAGTTCGCTGCATTGCCATTCACTCCAATGCGCCGATTCCAGTTCGCTGCATTGCCATTCACTCCAATGCGCCGATTCCAGTTCGCTGCATTGCCATTCACTCCAATGCGCCGATTCCAGTTCGCTGCATTGCCATTCACTCCAATGCGCCGATTCCAGTTCGCTGCATTGCCATTCACTCCAATGCGCCGATTCCAGTTCGCTGCATTGCCATTCACTCCAATGCGCCGATTCCAGTTCGCTGCATTGCCATTCACTCCAATGCGCCGATTCCAGTTCGCTGCATTGCCATTCACTCCAATGCGCCGATTCCAGTTCGCTGCATTGCCATTCACTCCAATGCGCCGATTCCAGTTCGCTGCATTGCCATTCACTCCAATGCGCCGATTCCAGTTCGCTGCATTGCCATTCACTCCAATGCGCCGATTCCAGTTCGCTGCATTGCCATTCACTCCAAGGCGCCGATTCCAGTTCGCTGCATTGCCATTCACTCCAATGCGCCGATTCCAGTTCGCTGCATTGCCATTCACTCCAATGCGCCGATTCCAGTTCGCTGCATTGCCATTCACTCCAATGCGCCGATTCCAGTTCGCTGCATTGCCATTCACTCCAAGGCGCCGATTCCAGTTCGCTGCATTGCCATTCACTCCAATGCGCCGATTCCAGTTCGCTGCATTGCCATTCACTCCAATGCGCCGATTCCAGTTCGCTGCATTGCCATTCACTCCAATGCGCCGATTCCAGTTCGCTGCATTGCCATTCACTCCAATGCGCCGATTCCAGTTCGCTGCATTGCCATTCACTCCAATGCGCCGATTCCAGTTCGCTGCATTGCCATTCACTCCAATGCGCCGATTCCAGTTCGCTGCATTGCCATTCACTCCAATGCGCCGATTCCAGTTCGCTGCATTGCCATTCACTCCAATGCGCCGATTCCAGTTCGCTGCATTGCCATTCACTCCAAGGCGCCGATTCCAGTTCGCTGCATTGCCATTCACTCCAAGGCGCCGATTCCAGTTCGCTGCATTGCCATTCACTCCAAGGCGCCGATTCCAGTTCGCTGCATTGCCATTCACTCCAAGGCGCCGATTCCAGTTCGCTGCATTGCCATTCACTCCAAGGCGCCGATTCCAGTTCGCTGCATTGCCATTCACTCCAAGGCGCCGATTCCAGTTCGCTGCATTGCCATTCACTCCAATGCGCCGATTCCAGTTCGCTGCATTGCCATTCACTCCAATGCGCCGATTCCAGTTCGCTGCATTGCCATTCACTCCAAGGCGCCGATTCCAGTTCGCTGCATTGCCATTCACTCCAATGCGCCGATTCCAGTTCGCTGCATTGCCATTCACTCCAATGCGCCGATTCCAGTTCGCTGCATTGCCATTCACTCCAATGCGCCGATTCCAGTTCGCTGCATTGCCATTCACTCCAATGCGCCGATTCCAGTTCGCTGCATTGCCATTCACTCCAATGCGCCGATTCCAGTTCGCTGCATTGCCATTCACTCCAAGGCGCCGATTCCAGTTCGCTGCATTGCCATTCACTCCAATGCGCCGATTCCAGTTCGCTGCATTGCCATTCACTCCAATGCGCCGATTCCAGTTCGCTGCATTGCCATTCACTCCAAGGCGCCGATTCCAGTTCGCTGCATTGCCATTCACTCCAAGGCGCCGATTCCAGTTCGCTGCATTGCCATTCACTCCAATGCGCCGATTCCAGTTCGCTGCATTGCCATTCACTCCAAGGCGCCGATTCCAGTTCGCTGCATTGCCATTCACTCCAATGCGCCGATTCCAGTTCGCTGCATTGCCATTCACTCCAATGCGCCGATTCCAGTTCGCTGCATTGCCATTCACTCCAATGCGCCGATTCCAGTTCGCTGCATTGCCATTCACTCCAATGCGCCGATTCCAGTTCGCTGCATTGCCATTCACTCCAATGCGCCGATTCCAGTTCGCTGCATTGCCATTCACTCCAATGCGCCGATTCCAGTTCGCTGCATTGCCATTCACTCCAATGCGCCGATTCCAGTTCGCTGCATTGCCATTCACTCCAATGCGCCGATTCCAGTTCGCTGCATTGCCATTCACTCCAATGCGCCGATTCCAGTTCGCTGCATTGCCATTCACTCCAATGCGCCGATTCCAGTTCGCTGCATTGCCATTCACTCCAATGCGCCGATTCCAGTTCGCTGCATTGCCATTCACTCCAATGCGCCGATTCCAGTTCGCTGCATTGCCATTCACTCCAATGCGCCGATTCCAGTTCGCTGCATTGCCATTCACTCCAATGCGCCGATTCCAGTTCGCTGCATTGCCATTCACTCCAAGGCGCCGATTCCAGTTCGCTGCATTGCCATTCACTCCAATGCGCCGATTCCAGTTCGCTGCATTGCCATTCACTCCAAGGCGCCGATTCCAGTTCGCTGCATTGCCATTCACTCCAATGCGCCGATTCCAGTTCGCTGCATTGCCATTCACTCCAATGCGCCGATTCCAGTTCGCTGCATTGCCATTCACTCCAATGCGCCGATTCCAGTTCGCTGCATTGCCATTCACTCCAATGCGCCGATTCCAGTTCGCTGCATTGCCATTCACTCCAATGCGCCGATTCCAGTTCGCTGCATTGCCATTCACTCCAAGGCGCCGATTCCAGTTCGCTGCATTGCCATTCACTCCAATGCGCCGATTCAGTTCGCTGCATTGCCATTCACTCCAAGGCGCCGATTCCAGTTCGCTGCATTGCCATTCACTCCAATGCGCCGATTCCAGTTCGCTGCATTGCCATTCACTCCAATGCGCCGATTCCAGTTCGCTGCATTGCCATTCACTCCAATGCGCCGATTCCAGTTCGCTGCATTGCCATTCACTCCAATGCGCCGATTCCAGTTCGCTGCATTGCCATTCACTCCAATGCGCCGATTCCAGTTCGCTGCATTGCCATTCACTCCAATGCGCCGATTCCAGTTCGCTGCATTGCCATTCACTCCAAGGCGCCGATTCCAGTTCGCTGCATTGCCATTCACTCCAAGGCGCCGATTCCAGTTCGCTGCATTGCCATTCACTCCAATGCGCCGATTCCAGTTCGCTGCATTGCCATTCACTCCAAGGCGCCGATTCCAGTTCGCTGCATTGCCATTCACTCCAAGGCGCCGATTCCAGTTCGCTGCATTGCCATTCACTCCAATGCGCCGATTCCAGTTCGCTGCATTGCCATTCACTCCAATGCGCCGATTCCAGTTCGCTGCATTGCCATTCACTCCAATGCGCCGATTCCAGTTCGCTGCATTGCCATTCACTCCAATGCGCCGATTCCAGTTCGCTGCATTGCCATTCACTCCAATGCGCCGATTCCAGTTCGCTGCATTGCCATTCACTCCAATGCGCCGATTCCAGTTCGCTGCATTGCCATTCACTCCAAGGCGCCGATTCCAGTTCGCTGCATTGCCATTCACTCCAAGGCGCCGATTCCAGTTCGCTGCATTGCCATTCACTCCAATGCGCCGATTCCAGTTCGCTGCATTGCCATTCACTCCAATGCGCCGATTCCAGTTCGCTGCATTGCCATTCACTCCAATGCGCCGATTCCAGTTCGCTGCATTGCCATTCACTCCAAGGCGCCGATTCCAGTTCGCTGCATTGCCATTCACTCCAATGCGCCGATTCCAGTTCGCTGCATTGCCATTCACTCCAATGCGCCGATTCCAGTTCGCTGCATTGCCATTCACTCCAATGCGCCGATTCCAGTTCGCTGCATTGCCATTCACTCCAAGGCGCCGATTCCAGTTCGCTGCATTGCCATTCACTCCAAGGCGCCGATTCCAGTTCGCTGCATTGCCATTCACTCCAAAGCGCCGATTCCAGTTCGCTGCATTGCCATTCACTCCAAGGCGCCGATTCCAGTTCGCTGCATTGCCATTCACTCCAAGGCGCCGATTCCAGTTCGCTGCATTGCCATTCACTCCAATGCGCCGATTCCAGTTCGCTGCATTGCCATTCACTCCAATGCGCCGATTCCAGTTCGCTGCATTGCCATTCACTCCAATGCGCCGATTCCAGTTCGCTGCATTGCCATTCACTCCAAGGCGCCGATTCCAGTTCGCTGCATTGCCATTCACTCCAAGGCGCCGATTCCAGTTCGCTGCATTGCCATTCACTCCAATGCGCCGATTCCAGTTCGCTGCATTGCCATTCACTCCAATGCGCCGATTCCAGTTCGCTGCATTGCCATTCACTCCAATGCTCCGATTCCAGTTCGCTGCATTGCCATTCACTCCAATGCGCCGATTCCAGTTCGCTGCATTGCCATTCACTCCAATTCGCTGATTCCAGTTCGCTGCATTGCCATTCACTCCAATGCGCCGATTCCAGTTCGCTGCATTGCCATTCACTCCAAGGTGCCGATTCCAGTTCGCTGCATTGCCATTCACTCGAAGGTGCCGATTCCAGTTGGCTGCATTGCCATTCACTCCAAGGCGACGATTCCAGTTCGCTGCTTTGCCATTCAATCCAAGGCGCCGATTGCAGTTCGCTGCATTGCCATTCACTCCAAAGCGCCGATTCCAGTTTGCTGCATTGCCATTCACTCCAAGACGCCGATTCCAGTTCGCTGCATTGCCATTCACTCCAATGCGCCGATTCCAGTTCACTGCATTGCCATTCACTCCAATGCGCCGATTCCAGTTCGCTGCATTGCCATTCACTCAAATGCGCCGATTCCAGTTCGCTGCAATGCCATTCACTCCAATGTGCCGATTCCAGTTCGCTGCATTGCCATTCACTCCAATGCGCCGATTCCATTTCGCTGCGATGCCATTCACTCTAATACGCCGATTCCAGTTCACTGCATTGCCATTCACTCCAATGCGCCGATTCCAGTTCGTTACATTGCCATTCACT
The DNA here is from genome assembly GCA_030390025.1 of Squalus acanthias. Lineage (NCBI taxonomy): Eukaryota > Metazoa > Chordata > Chondrichthyes > Squaliformes > Squalidae > Squalus > Squalus acanthias. Next base: position 25,236,096 of record CM059445.1, read on the forward strand.
CCAATGCGCCGATTCCAGTTCTCTGCATTGCCATTCACTCCAAGCCGCCGATTCCAGTTCGCTACATTGTCATTCACTCCAAGGCGCCGATTCCACTTCGCTGCATTGCCATTCACTCCAATGTGCCGATTCCAGTTCGTTGCAATGCCATTCACTCCAATGCGCCGATTCCACTTCGCTGCATTGCCATTCACTCCAAGGCGACGATTCCAGTTCGCTGCATTGCCATTCACTCCAATGCGCCGATTCCAGTTCGCTGCATTGCCATTCACTCCAAGGCGACGATTCCAGTTCGCTGCATTGCCATTCACTCCAAAGCGCCGATTCCAGTTAGCTGCTTTGCCATTCAATCCAAGGCGCCGATTGCAGTTCGCTGCATTGCCATTCACTCCAAAGCGCCGATTCCAGTTCGCTGCATTGCCATTCACTCCAATGCGCCGATTCCAGTTCGCTGCGATGCCATTCACTCCAATTCGCCGATTCCAGTTAGCTGCATTGCCATTCGTTCCAATGCGCCGATTCCAGTTTGCTGCATTGCCATTCACTCCAATTCGCTGATTCCAGTTCGCTGCATTGCCATTCACTCCAATGCGCCGATTCCAGTTCGCTGCATTGCCATTCCCTCCAAGGCGCCGATTCCAGTTCGCTGCATTGCCATTCACTCGAAGGTGCCGATTCCAGTTGGCTGCATTGCCATTCACTCCAAGGCGACGATTGCAGTTCGCTGCTTTGCCATTCAATCCAAGGCGCCGATTGCAGTTCGCTGCATTGCCATTCACTCCAAAGCGCCGATTCCAGTTTGCTGCATTGCCATTCACTCCAAGGCGCCGATACCAGTTCGCTGCATTGCCATTCACTCCAATGCGCCGATTCCAGTTCACTGCATTGCCATTCACTCCAATGCGCCGATTCCAATTCGCTGCATTGCCATTCACTCCAATGCGCAGATTCCAGTTCGTTGCATTGCCATTCACTCCAATGCGCCGATTCCAGTTCGCTGCATTGCCATTCACTCCAATGCGCCGATTCCAGTTCGCTGCATTGCCATTCACTCAAATGCGCCGATTCCAGTTCGCTGCAATGCCATTCACTCCAATGCGCCGATTCCAGTTCGCTGCATTGCCATTCACTCCAATGCGCCGATTCCATTTCGCTGCGATGCCATTCACTCCAATACGCCGATTCCAGTTCGCTGCATTGCCATTCACTCCAATGCGCCGATTCCAGTTCGTTACATTGCCATTCACTCCAATGCGCCGATTCCAGTTCTCTGCATTGCCATTCACTCCAAGCCGCCGATTCCAGTTCGCTACATTGTCATTCACTCCAAGGCGCCGATTCCACTTCGCTGCATTGCCATTCACTGCAAGGCGCCGATTCCAGTTCGCTGCATTGCCATTCACTCCAATGTGCAGATTCCAGTTTGCTACATTGTCATACACTCCAAGGCGCCGATTCCAGTTCGCTGCATTGCCATTCACGCCAAGGCGCCGATTCCAGTTCGCTGCATTGCCATTCACTCCAAGGCGCCGATTCCAGTTCGCTGCATTGCCATTCACTCCAAGGCGCCGATTCCACTTCGCTGCATTGCCATTCACTCCAAGGCGCCGATTCCAGTTCGCTACATTGCCATTCACTCCAATGCGCCGATTCCACTTCGCTGCATTGCCATTCACTCCAATGCGCCGATTCCAGTTCGCTGCATTGCCATTCATTCCAATGCGCCGATTCCAGTTCGCTGCATTGCCATTCACTCCAATGCGCCGATTCCAGTTCGTTGCATTGCCATTCACTCCAATGCGCAGATTCCAGTTCGTTGCATTTCCATTCACTCCAAGGCTCCGATTCCAGTTCGCTGCATTGCCATTCACTCCAATGCACTGATTCCAGTTCGCTGCATTGCCATTCACTCCAATGCGCCGATTCCAGTTCGCTGCATTGCCATTCACTCCAATGCGCCGATTCCAGATCGTTGCATTGCCGCAACGAAAAAGAACACCTACAATCAGTAAAAATGCCAAAAACACGTCCGCAACGAAAATGATTTCCTAGATACTGAAAAACGTCATAAACAGGGCAGGAACCAGAAAACACACCGAAAAACTGCTAAAAACGCCAAAAACACATCCGCAACGAAAATGAGCTCCTAAATACTGAGAAACGTCATAAACTAGCCAGGAACTATAAAACGCACCTAGAAACTGCAAAAACGTCATAAACAGGGCAGGAACTATAAAACACACCTAAAAACTGCAAAAACGCCAAAAACCCGTCCGCAACGAAAATGATCTCCTAGATACTGAAAAACGTCATAAACAGGGCAGGAACTATAAAACACACCCAAAAACAGCAAAAACGCCAAAAACACGGCCTCAACGAAAAAGAACACAGAGAAACTGCAAAAACGTCATAAACAGGCCAGGAACTATAAAACACACCTAGAAACAGCAAAAACGTCATAAACAGGGCAGGAACTATCAAGCACACCTAAGAAACAGCAAAAACGGCATAAACAGGGCAGGAACTATAAAACACACCTACAGACAGCAAATACGTCATCAACAGGGCAGGAACTATAAAACACACCTAAAAACTGCAAAAACGCCAAAAACACTGCCGCAACGAAAAAGAACACCTATACACAGTAAAAACGCCAAAAACACGTCCGCAACGAATATGATCTGCATACTGAAAAACGTCATTAACAGGGCAGTATCTAGGAGATCATTTACGTTGCGGACGTGTTTTTGGCATTTTTACTTTTTGTAGGTTTTCTTTTTCATTGCGGCCGTGTTTTTGGCGTTTTTGCAGTTTTTAGGTGTGTTTTATAGTTCCTCCCCAGTTTATGAATTTTTTGCAATATATACGTGTGTTTTATAGATCCTGCCCTGTTTATGACGTTTTTGCAGTTTCTCAGTGTACTTTTTCGTTGCGGCCGTGTTTTTGTTTTTGCGTTTTTGCTGTTTCTAGGTGTGCTTGATGGCTGTTGCAGTTTATGCCGTTCTTGCAGTTTTTAGGTGTTATTTTTCGTTGCGGCCGTGTTTTTGGCGTTTTTGCTGTTTTTGAGTGTGTTTTATAGTTCCTGCCCTGTTTATGCCGTTTTTGCTGTTTCTAGCTGTGCTTGATAGTTGTTGCACTGTTTATCCGTTTTTGCTGTATATAGGTGTTCTTTGTCGTTGCGTCCGTGATTTTGGCGTTTTTGATGTTTGTAGGTGTTATTTTTCGTTAGCGCCCTGTTTATGCCGTTTTTGCAGTTTTTAGGTGTGTTTTATAGTTCCTGCCCTGTTTATGACGTTTTTGCAGTTTCTCGGTGTTCTTACTCGTTGCGGGCGTGTTTTTTTGCGTTTTTGCAATTTTTATTGTGTTTTATAGTTCCTGCCCTGTTTATGCCGTTTTTCAGTTTTCAGGTGTGTTTTAGTTCCTGGCCTGTTTATGACGTTTTTGCAGTTTTTCGGTGTTCTTTTTCGTTGCGGCCGTGTTGTTGGCGTTATTGCAGTTTTTAGGTGAGTTTTATAGTTCCTGCCCTGGTTTATGACGTTTTTGCAGTTTGTCGTTGTTCTTTTTCGTTGCGGCCGTGTTTTTGGCGTTTTTGCTGTTTTTGGGTGTGTTTTATAGTTCCTGCCATGTTTATGACGTTTTTGCAGTATATAGGTGTGTTTAATAGTTCCTGCCTTGTTAATGCCGTTTTTGCAATTTTCAGGTGTGTTTTGGTTCCTGGCCTGTTTATGACGTTTTTGCAGTTTTTCCGTGTTCTTTTTCGTTGCTGCCGTGTTTTTGGCGTTTTTGCAGTTTTTAGTTGTGTTTTATAGTTCCTGCCCTGTTTTTGTCGTTTTTGCTGTTTCTAGGTGTGCTTTTATAGTTCCGACCCTGTTTATGACGTTTTCCAATATCTAGATCATTTTCGTTGCGGACGTGTTTTTGGCGTTTTTACTGTTTGTAGGTGTTATTTTTCGTTGCCGCCCTGTTTTTGCCGTTTTTGCAGTTTTTAGGTGTGTTATATAGTTCCTGCCCTGTTTATGACGTTTTTGCAGTTTCTAGGTGTTTTTTTCGCTGCGGCCGTGTTTTTGGCGTTTTTGCTGTTTTTGGGTGTGTTTTATAGTTTCTGCACTGTTTATGCCGTTTCTGCAGTTTTCAGTTGTGTTTTAGTTCCTGGCCTGTTTATGACGTTTTTGCACTATATCGGTGTTCTTTTTCGTTGCGGCCGTGATTTTGGCGTTTTTGATGTTCGTAGGTTTTATCTTTTGTTGCCGCCCTGTTTATGCCGTTTTTGCAGTTTTAGGTGTGTTATATAGTTCCTGCCCTGTTTATGACGTTTTTGCAGTATATACGTGTGTTTTATAGTTCCTGCCCTGTTTATAACGTTTTTCAGTATCTAGGAGCTCATTTTCGTTGCGGACGTGTTTTTGGCGTTTTTACTGTTTGTAGGAGTTCTTTTTCGTTGCAACCGTGTTTTTGGCGTTTTTGCAGGTTTTAGGTGTGTTTTGTAGTACCGGCCTTTTTTTTTTGTCGTTTTTCCTGTTTCTAGGTGTGCTTGATAGTTGTTGCTGTTTATGCCGTTTTTTGCAGTTTTGTGGTGTGTTTTATAGTTCCTGGCCTGTTTTTGACGTTTTTGCAGTTTCTCGGTGTTCTTATTCGTTGCGGGCGTGTTTTTCGCGTTTTTGCAGTTTTTAGGTGTGTTTTATAGATCCTGCCCTGTTTATGCCGTTTTTGCAGTTTTCAGGTGTGTTTTAGTTCCTGCCCTGTTTATGACATTTTTCAGTATCTAGGAGCTCATTTTCGTTGCGGTCATGATTTTGGCGTTTTTACTGTTTGTAGGTGTTCTTTTACGTTGCAGCCGTGTTTTGGGCGTTTTTGCACTTTTTAGGTGTGTTTTATAGTTCCTGCCCTGTTTATGACTTTTTTTGCAGTATATAGGTGTGTTTTATAGTTCCTGCCCTGTTTATGACGTTTGTCAGTATCTAGGAGCTCATTTTCGTTGCGGACGTGGTTTTGGCGTTCTTACTTTTTTTGGTGTTCTTTTTTGTTGCGGCCCTGTTTTTGGCGTTCCTGCCCTTTTTATGCTGTTTTCGCTGTTTCTAGGTGTGCTTGATAGTTGTTGCACTGTTTATGCCGTTTTTGCTGTATATAGGTGTTCTTTTTCGTTGCGGCCGTGATTTTGGCGTTTTTGATGTTTGTAGGTGTTATTTTTCGTTACGGCCCTGTTTATGCCGTTTTTGCAGTTTTTTGGTGTGCTTGATAGTTGTTGCAGATACAGCCGTTTTTGCAGTTTTTAGGTGTGTTTTATGGTCCCTGCCCTGTTTATGACGTTTTTGCAGTTTCTCAGTGTACTTTTTCATGGCAGCCGTGTTAGATACATAGATACATAGAAGATAGGAGCAGGAGTAGGCCATCCGGCCCTTCGAGCCTGCTCCACCATTTAATGAGATCATGGCTGATCCTCCAATTCAGTATCCCGTCCCCGCCTTCTCTCCGTAACCCTTAACCCCTTTTGCCTGTAGAAATATATCTAATTCCCTCTTAAATATATTTAATGAGCTGGCGTACACTGCCCTCTGTGGCAATGAGTTCCACAGGTTCACCACCCTCTGAGTGAAGAAATTCCCCCTCATTTCTGTCCTAAATGGTTTAGCCCTTATCCTCAAATTATGTCCTCTAGTTCTGTTCTCACCCGCCAAGGGAAACATTCCTTCTGCATCTAGTCTGTCTAGACCTGTCAGAATTTTATACACTTCTATGAGGTCCCCTCTCAATCTTCTAAACTCCAGTGTGTACATCCCTAAACTACATAGTCTCTCCTCATAGGTCAATCCCGCCATTCCTGGTATCAGCCTGGTGAATCGCCGCTGCACCCCCTCCATGGCAAGAACATCTTTCCTCAGATGAGGCGACCAAAACTGTACACAGTACTCGAGGTGTGGTCTCACCAGTGTCCTGTACAGCTGCAGCAAGGTATCCCTGTTCCTGTATTCCAACCCTTTTGCTATGAAGGCCAGCATACCGTTTGCCTTCTTGACCGCCTGTTGCACCTGCATGCTCGCCTTCAGTGACTGGTGTACAAGAACACCCAGGTCTCTCTGTACTTCCCCCTCTCCCAATTTATTGCCATTTAAATAATAATTTGCCCTCCCGTTCCTGCACCCAAGGTGGATAACTTCGCACTTGTCCACATTATAGTGCATCTGCCATTTATCCGCCCAATCACCCAGTCTGTCCAAATCGCTCTGGAGCTTCCTGGTCTCCTCCTCTGAGCCCACCCCCCCTCCCAGTTTAGTGTCGTCTGCAAATTTGGAAATGCTGCATCCGACTCCCTGATCCAGGTCATTAATGTAAATTGTGAACAGCTGGGGACCCAGGACAGATCCCTGTGGTACCCCACTTGTTACTGCCTGCCATTCAGAAATGAGCCGTTTATTCCAACTCTCTGTTTTCTATCTGACAGCCAGTTCTCTATCCACGTCAATACTTTCCCCTTTATCCCATGAACTTCAATTTTCCATGCTAATCTTTTATGTGGGACCTTATCGAAGGCCTTTTGGAAGTCCAGGTACACCACATCTACTGGCTCTCCCCCATCTATTTTACCAGTTACTCCCTCAAAAATTTCCAATAGATTAGTCAAGCACGATTTACCCTTTGTAAATCCATGTTGACTCTGTCCTATCCTGTCCCCATTTGCTAAGTGCTCTGCTATTTCATCCTTAATGATGGACTCCAGCATTTTGCCCACAACTGATGTAAGGCTTACAGGTCTGTAATTACCTGCTTTTTCCCTACCCCCCTTTTTGAATAGTGGGGTAACGTTAGCTACCCTCCAATCCATGGGCACTGTTCCCGAGTCTAATGAATTCTGAAAAATCATACTTAGTGCATCCGCTATCTCTAGGGCCACCTCCTTCAGTACCCTAGGATGCATGTTATCAGGCCCTGGGGATTTGTCCGCCTTCAATCCCTTTAGCTTCCTTAACACCATATCCTTAGAGATATCAATTTGCGTCAGTTCCTCCTTTGCCAATGTCCCTATTTTTCCCGATAGCCCAGGGAGGTTTTTTGTGTCTTCCTTCGTAAAGACTGACCCAAAGTATGCATTTATTTGGTCTGCCATTTCCTTATTTCCCGTTATATATTCCCCCGTATCTGACTGCAATGGGCCAATGTGTTGTTAGCGTTTTTGCTGTTTTTGGGTGAGTTTTATAGTTCCTGCCCTGTTTATGCCGTTTTTCAGTATCTAGTAGCTCATTTTCGTTGCGGACGTGTTTTTGGCGTTCTTACTTTTTGTAGGTGTTCTTTTTCGTTGCGGCTGTCTTTTGGGCGTTTTTGCTGTTTTTCGGTGTGTTTTATAGTTTCTGCCCTGTTTATGACGTTTTTGCAGTTGCTAGGTGTTCTTTTTCGTTGCGGCCGTGTTTATGACGTTTTTGCAGTTTCTAGGTGTTCTTCTTCGTTGCGACCGTGATTTGCAGTATGTACGTGTGCTTTTCAGTTGCTGCCGTGTTTTTGGTGTTTTTGCAGTAAATAGGTGTGTTTTATAGTTCCTGCCCTGTTTATGACATTTTGCTGATAGTTGTTGCAGTTTTTGCCGTTTTTGCAGTTTTAGATGTGATTTATAGTTCCTGCCCTGTTTATGACGTTTTTTTCCAGTTTCTAGGTGTTCCTTTTCGTTGCGGCCGTGTTTTTGGCGTTTTTAGCTGTGTTTTATTCTTCCTGCCCTGTTTATGAATTACGGAATTTCCGGACGGGAAGACCGAATGACGGAATTTCCGAGCGGAATGGCCGAATGACGTAATATCCGGGCGGTATGGCCGATTGACGGAATTTCCGAGCGGAATGGCCGAATGACGGAATTTCCGGGGGGAATGGCCGAATGACGGATTTTCCGGGCGGGATGGCCCAATGACGGAATTTCCGGGCGGTATGGCAGAATGAGGGAATTTCCGGGTGGGATGACGGAATTACGGAATTTCCGGGCGGGAACACTGAATGACGGAATTTCCGGGCGGGATGACCGACTTACGGAATTTCCGGGCGGGATGGCCGAATGACGGAATTTCCGGGCGGGAATCCCGAATTACGGAATTTGCGGGCGGGATGGCCGAATGACGGAATTTCCGGGCGGGATGGCCGAATGACGGAATTTCCGGGCAGAATGGCCGAATGACGGAATTTCCGGGCGGCTTGGCCGAATGACAGAATTTCCGGCCGGGATGACCGAATGACGGAATTTCCGGGCGGTAAGACCGAATGACGGAATTACCGGGCGGGAAGACCGAATGACGGAATTTCCGGGCGGGAAGACCGAATGACGGAATTCCCGGGCGGGATGACCGAATGACGGAATTTCCGGGCGGGATGGTGTGCCAGAGGAGGGCGCCAGAAAGCCCAAGAGGAGTGCCAGAGGAGGGCTCCAGAGAGCCCCAGAGGAGTGCCAGAGGAGGGCGCCAGAGAGCCCCAGAGGAGAGCCAGAGGAGGGCGCGAGGGCGTCCCAGATGACTGCCCGAGGAGGGCGCCAGGGAACCCAGAGGAGTGCCAGAGGAGGGCGCCAGGGAGCCCAAGACGAGTGCCAGAGGAGGGCGCCAGAGAGCCCCAGAGGAGTGCCGGAGGAGGGCGCCAGAGAGCCCCAGAGGAGTGCCAGAGGAGGGAGCCAGAGAGCCCGAGAGGAGTGCAAGAGGAGGGCGCCAGGGAACCCCAGAGAAGTGCTAGAGGAGGCCCCCATAGTGCCCCAGAGGAGTGCCAGAGGAAGGCGCCATTGAGCCCCAGAGCAGTGACAGAGAAGGGCGCCTGAGAGCCCCAGAGGAGTGCCAGAGGAGGGCTCCAGAAAGCCCCAGAGGAGTGCCAGAGGAGGGCGCCAGAGAGCCCTAGAGGAGTGCCAGAGGAGTGCGCCAGAGAGCCCCAGAGGTGTGCCAGAGGCGGGCGCCAGAGAGCCCCAGAGCAGTGCCAGAGGACGGCACCAGAGAGACACAGAGTAGTGCCAGAGGAGGGCGCCAGAGAGCCCCAGAGGAGTGCTAGAGGAGACCCCCAGAGTGCCCCAGAGGAGTGCCAGAGGAAGGTGCCATTGAGCCCCAGAGGAGTGACAGAGAAGGGCGCCTGAGAGCCCCAGAGGAGTGCCAGAGGAGGGCTCCAGAAAGCCCCAGAGGAGTGCCAGAGGAGGAAGCCAGAGAGCCCTAGAGGAGTGCCAGAGGAGTGCGCCAGAGAGCCCCAGAGGTGTGCCAGAGGCGGGCGCCAGAGAGCCCCAGAGTAGTGCCAGAGGACGGCGCCAGAGAGACACAGAGTAGTGCCAGAGGAGGGCGCCAGAGAGCCCCAGAGGAGTGCCAGAGGAGGGGAGCCAGAGAGCCCCAGTGGTGTGCCAGAGGACGGCGACAGAGAGCCCCAGAGGAGTGCCAGAGGAGGGCGCCAGAGAGCCCCAGAGGAGTGCCAGAGGAGTGCGCCATTGAGCACCAGAAGAGTGCCAGAGGTGGGCTCCAGAGAGCCTCAGAGGAGTGCCAGAGGAGGGCGCCAGAGAGCCCCAGAGGTGTGCCAGAGGAGGGCGCCAGAGAGCCACAGAGGAGTGCCGGAGGAGGTCGCCAGAGAGCCCCAGAGGTGTGCCAGAGGAGGGCGCCAGAGAGCCACAGAGGAGGAGGGCGCCAGAGAGCCCGAGAGGAGTGCAAGAGGAGGGCGCCAGAGAGCCCGAGAGGAGTGCAAGAGGAGGGCGCCAGAGAGCCCCAGAGGAGTGCCAGAGGAGGGCGCCATTGAGCACCAGAAGAGTGCCAGAGGAGGGCGCCAGAGAGCCCCAGAGGAGTGCCAGAGGAGTGCGCCATTGAGCACCAGAAGAGTGCCAGAGGTGGGCTCCAGAGAGCCTCAGAGGAGTGCCAGAGGAGGGCGCCAGAGAGCCCCAGAGGTGTGCCAGAGGAGGGCGCCAGAGAGCCACAGAGGAGTGCCGGAGGAGGGCGCCAGAGAGCCCCAGAGGTGTGCCAGAGGAGGGCGCCAGAGAGCCTCAGAGGAGTGCCAGAGGAGGGCGCCAGAGAGCCCCAGAGGAGTGCCAGAGGAGGGCGCCAGAGAGCCCGAGAGGAGTGCCAGAGGAGGGCGCCAGAGAGCCCCAGTGGAGTGCCAGAGGAGGGCGCCAGAGAGCCCCAGAAGGGTGCCAGAGGAGGGCGCCAGAGAGACCCAGAGGAGTGCCAGAGGAGGGCGCCAGAGATCCCCAGAGCTGTGCCAGAGTTGGGCGCCATTGAGCCCGAGAGGAATGCCAGAGGAGGGCGCCAGAGAGCCCCAGAGGAGAGCCAGAGGAGGGCTCCAGAGAGCCCCAGAGGAGTGCCAGAGGTGGGCGCCAGAGAGCCCCAGAGGCGTACCAGAGGAGGACGCCAGCGAACCCCAGAGGAGTGCCAGAGTCGGGCGACAGAGAGACCCAGAGGAGTGCCAGAGGAGGGCGCCAGAGAGCCCGAGAGGAGTGCCAGAGGAGGACGCCAGAGAGCCCCAGAGGAGTGCCAGAGTCGGGCGCCAGAGAGCCCCAGAGGTGTGCGGAGGTGGGAGCCAGAGAGCCCCAGAGGAGTGCAAGAGGAGGGCGCCAGAGAGCCCCAGATTAGTGCCAGAGGAGGGCGCCAGAGAGCCCCAGAGAAGTGCTAGAGGAGGCCCCCAGAGTGCCACAGATGAGTGCCAGAGGAAGGCACCAGAGAGCCCGAGAGGAGTGCCAGAGGAGGGCGCCAGAGAGCCCCAGTGGTGTGCCAGAGGAGGGCGCCAGAGAGCCCCAGAAGGGTGCCAGAGGAGCGCGCCAGAGAGCCCCAGAGGAGTGCCAGAGGAGGGCGCCAGAGATCCCCAGAGCTGTGCCAGAGGTGGGAGCCAGAGAGCCCCAGATGAGTGCCAGAGGAGGGCGCCAGTGAGTTCGAGAGGCGTGCAAGAGGAGGACGCCAGAGAGCCGCAGATGAGTGCCAGAGGAGGGCGCCAGAGATCCCCAGAGAAGTGCTAGAGGAGGCCCCCAGAGTGCCCCAGAGGAGTGCCAGAGGAAGGCGCCAGAGAGCCCGAGAGGAGTGCCAGAGGAGGGCGCCAGAGAGCCCCGGTGTCTGTGAACGGTGTTGTTTCCAGTCGTGAGTCCCTTGTCCCGTTTCTGTGAACAGTGATGTTTCCTGTAGTGAGTCCCCTGTCCCGGTGTCTGTGAACAGTAGTGTTTCCAGTCGTGAATCCCCTGTCCCCGTGTCTGTGAACAGTGGTGTTTCCAGTAGTGAGTCCCCTGTCCCGCTGTCTCTGAACAGTGGTGTTTCCAGTATGGAGTCCCCTGTCCCGGTGTCTGTGAACAATGGTGTTTCTGGGAGTGAGTCCCCTGTTCCGGTGTCTGTGAACAATAGTTTTTCCAGTAGTGAGTCCCCTGTCCCGGTGTTTGTGAACAATGGTGTTTCCAGTAGTGAGCCCCCTGTCTGTGAACAATGTTGTTTCCAGCAGTGATTCCCCTATCCCGGTGTCTGTGAACGGTGTTGTTTCCAATCCTGAGTCCCCTGTCCCGTTTCTGTGAACAATGATGATTCCTGTAGTGAGTCCCCTGTCCCGGTGTCTGTGAACAGTAGTGTTTCCAGTAGTGAGTCCCCTGTCCCGGTGTCTGAACAATGGTGTTTCCAGTAGTGAACCCGCTGTCCCCGTGTCTGTGAACAGTGGTGTTTCCAGTAGTGAGTCCCCTGTCTCGGTGTCTGTGAACAGTGGTGTTTCCAGTAGTGATCCCCCTATCCCGGTGTCTATGAACAGTGAGGTTTCCAATAGTGAGTCCCCTGTCTCGATGTCTGTGAACAGTGGTGTTTCCAGTAGTGAGTCCCCTGTCCCGGTGTCTATGAACAGTGTTGTTTCCAGTAGTGAGCCCCCTGTCCCGGTGTCTGTGAACAGTGGTGTTTCCAGTAGTGAGTCCCCTGTCCCGTTGTCAGTGAACAATGGTGTTTCCAGTAGTGAGTCCCCTGTCCCTGTGTCTGTCAACAATGGACTTTCCAGTCGTGAGTCCCTTGTCCCGTTTCTGTGAACAGTGATGTTTCCTGTAGTGAGTCCCCTGTCCCGGTGTCTGTGAACAGTAGTGTTTCCAGTAGTGAATCCCCTGTCCCCGTGTCTGTGAACAGTGGTGTTTCCAGTAGTGGGTCCCCTGTCCCGCTGTCTCTGAACAGTGGTGTTTCCAGTAGTGAGTCCCCTTTCCCGGTGTCTGTGAACAATGTTGTTTCCAGCAGTGATTCCCCTATCCCGGTGTCTGTGAACGGTGTTGTTTCCAATCCTGAGTCCCCTGTCCCGTTTCTGTGAACAGTGATGATTCCTGTAGTGAGTCCCCTGTCCCGGTGTCTGTGAACAGTAGTGTTTCCAGTAGTGAGTCCCATGTCCCGGTGTCTGAACAATGGTGTTTCAAGTAGTGAACCCCCTGTCCCCGTGTCTGTGAACAGTGGTGTTTCCAGAAGTGAGTCCCCTGTCTCGGTGTCTGTGAACAGTGGTGTTTCCAGTAGTGATCCCCCTATCCCGGTGTCTATGAACAGTGATGTTTCCAATAGTGAGTCCCCTGTCTCGGTGTCTGTGAACAGTGGTGTTTCCAGTAGTGAGTCCCCTGTCCTTGTGTCTGTGATCAGTGATGTTTCCAGTAGTGAGTCCCCTGTCCTGGTGTCTGTGAACAGTGGTGTTTCCAGTAGTGAGACCCCTGTCCCTGTGTCTGTGAACAATGGTGTTTCCAGTAGTGTGTCCCCGGTCCCGGTGTCAGTGAACAGTCGTGTTTCCAGTAGTGAGTCCCCTGTCCCGGTGTCTGTGAACAGTGGTGTTTCCAGTAGTGAGCCCCCTGTCCCGGTGTCTGTGAACAGTGGTGTTTCCAGTAGTGAGTCCCCTGTCCCGTTGTCAGTGAACAATGGTGTTTCCAGTAGTGAGTCCCCTGTCCCTGTGTCTGTCAACAATGGTCTTTCCAGTAGTGAGTCCCCTGTCCCGGTGTCTGTGAACAATGGTGTTTCCAGCAGTGAGCGCCCTCCCGGTGTCTGTGAACGGTGTTGTTTCCAGTCGTGAGTCCCTTGTCCCGTTTCTGTGAACAGTGATGTTTCCTGTAGTGAGTCCCCTGTCCCGGTGTCTGTGAACAGTAGTGTTTCCAGTAGTGAATCCCCTCTCCCCGTGTCTGTGAACAGTGGTGTTTCCAGTAGTGAGTCCCCTGTCCCGCTGTCTCTGAACAGTGGTGTTTCCAGTAGTGATCCCCCTATCCCGGTGTCTATGAACAGTGATGTTTCAAATAGTGATTCCCCTGTCTCGGTGTCTGTGAACAGTGGTGTTTCCAGTAGTGAGTCCCCTGCCCCGGTGTTTGTGAACAGTGTTGTTTCCAGTAGTGATCCCCCTATCCCGGTGTCTATGAACAGTGTTGTTTCCAGTAGTGAGCCCCCTGTCCCGGTGTCTGTGATCAGTGCTGTCTCCAGTAGTGAGTCCCCTGTCCTCGTGTCTGTGAACAATGGTGTTTCCCGTAGTGAGTCCCCTGTCCCGGTGTCTGTGAACAGTGTTGTTTCCAGTAGTGATCCCCCTAACCCGGTGTCTATGAACAGTGTTGTTTCCAGTAGTGAGCCCCCTGTCCCGGTGTCTTTGATCAGTGCTGTTTCCAGTAGTGAGTCCCCTGTCCTCGTGTCTGTGAACAGTGGTGTTTCCAGTAGTGAGTCCTCTGTCCCGGTGTCTGTGAACAATGGTGTTTCTGGTAGTGAGTCCCCTGTTCCGGTGTCTGTGAACAATGGTTTTTCCAGTAGTGAGTCCCCTGTCCCGGTGTTTGTGAACAATGGTGTTTCCAGTAGTGAGCCCCCTGTCCCGGTGTCTGTGAACAATGTTGTTTCCAGCAGTGATTCCCCTATCCCGGTGTCTGTGAACGGTGTTGTTTCCAATCCTGAGAACCCTGTCCCGTTTCTGTGAACAGTGATGATTCCTGTAGTGAGTCCCCTGTCCCGGTGTCTGTGAACAGTGGTGTTTCCAGTAGTGAGTCCCCTGTCCTTGTGTCTGTGATCAGTGATGTTTCCAGTAGTGAGTCCCCTGTCCTGGTGTCTGTGAACAGTAGTGTTTCCAGTAGTGAGTCCCCTGTCCCGGTGTCTGAACAATGGTGTTTCCAGTAGTGAACCCGCTGTCCCCGTGTCTGTGAACAGTGGTGTTTCCAGTAGTGAGTCCCCTGTCTCGGTGTCTGTGAACAGTGGTGTTTCCAGTAGTGATCCCCCTATCCCGGTGTCTATGAACAGTGAGGTTTCCAATAGTGAGTCCCCTGTCTCGGTGTCTGTGAACAGTGGTGTTTCCAGTAGTGAGTCCCCTGTCCCGGTGTCTATGAACAGTGTTGTTTCCAGTAGTGAGCCCCCTGTCCCGGTGTCTGTGAACAGTGGTGTTTCCAGTAGTGAGTCCCCTGTCCCGTTGTCAGTGAACAATGGTGTTTCCAGTAGTGAGTCCCCTTTCCCTGTGTCTGTCAACAATGGTCTTTCCAGTAGTGAGTCCCCTGTCCCGGTGTCTGTGAACAATGGTGTTTCCAGCAGTGAGCGCCCTCCCGGTGTCTGTGAACGGTGTTGTTTCCAGTCGTGAGTCCCTTGTCCCGTTTCGTGAACAGTGATGTTTCCTGTAGTGAGTCCCCTGTCCCGGTGTCTGTGAACAGTAGTGTTTCCAGTAGTGAATCCCCTCTCCCCGTGTCTGTGAACAGTGGTGTTTCCAGTAGTGAGTCCCCTGTCCCGCTGTCTCTGAACAGTGGTGTTTCCAGTAGTGATCCCCCTATCCCGGTGTCTATGAACAGTGATGTTTCAAATAGTGATTCCCCTGTCTCGGTGTCTGTGAACAGTGGTGTTTCCAGTAGTGAGTCCCCTGCCCCGGTGTTTGTGAACAGTGTTGTTTCCAGTAGTGATCCCCCTATCCCGGTGTCTATGAACAGTGTTGTTTCCAGTAGTGAGCCCCTGTCCCGGTGTCTGTGATCAGTGCTGTCTCCAGTAGTGAGTCCCCTGTCCTCGTGTCTGTGAACAATGGTGTTTCCCGTAGTGAGTCCCCTGTCCCGGTGTCTGTGAACAGTGTTGTTTCCAGTAGTGATCCCCCTAACCCGGTGTCTATGAACAGTGTTGTTTCCAGTAGTGAGCCCCTGTCCCGGTGTCTTTGATCAGTGCTGTTTCCAGTAGTGAGTCCCCTGTCCTCGTGTCTGTGAACAGTGGTGTTTCCAGTAGTGAGTCCTCTGTCCCGGTGTCTGTGAACAATGGTGTTTCTGGTAGTGAGTCCCCTGTTCCGGTGTCTGTGAACAATGGTTTTTCCAGTAGTGAGTCCCCTGTCCCGGTGTTTGTGAACAATGGTGTTTCCAGTAGTGAGCCCCCTGTCCCGGTGTCTGTGAACAATGTTGTTTCCAGCAGTGATTCCCCTATCCCGGTGTCTGTGAACGGTGTTGTTTCCAATCCTGAGAACCCTGTCCCGTTTCTGTGAACAGTGATGATTCCTGTAGTGAGTCCCCTGTCCCGGTGTCTGTGAACAGTGGTGTTTCCAGTAGTGAGTCCCCTGTCCTTGTGTCTGTGATCAGTGATGTTTCCAGTAGTGAGTCCCCTGTCCTGGTGTCTGTGAACAGTAGTGTTTCCAGTAGTGAGTCCCCTGTCCCGGTGTCTGAACAATGGTGTTTCCAGTAGTGAACCCGCTGTCCCCGTGTCTGTGAACAGTGGTGTTTCCAGTAGTGAGTCCCCTGTCTCGGTGTCTGTGAACAGTGGTGTTTCCAGTAGTGATCCCCCTATCCCGGTGTCTATGAACAGTGAGGTTTCCAATAGTGAGTCCCCTGTCTCGGTGTCTGTGAACAGTGGTGTTTCCAGTAGTGAGTCCCCTGTCCCGGTGTCTATGAACAGTGTTGTTTCCAGTAGTGAGCCCCCTGTCCCGGTGTCTGTGAACAGTGGTGTTTCCAGTAGTGAGTCCCCTGTCCCGTTGTCAGTGAACAATGGTGTTTCCAGTAGTGAGTCCCCTGTCCCTGTGTCTGTCAACAATGGACTTTCCAGTCGTGAGTCCCTTGTCCCGTTTCTGTGAACAGTGATGTTTCCTGTAGTGAGTCCCCTGTCCCGATGTCTGTGAACAGTAGTGTTTCCAGTAGTGAATCCCCTGTCCCCGTGTCTGTGAACAGTGGTGTTTCCAGTAGTGGGTCCCCTGTCCCGCTGTCTGTGAACAGTGGTGTTTCCAGTAGTGAGTCCCCTGCCCCGGTGTTTGTGAACAGTGTTGTTTCCAGTAGTGATCCCCCTATCCCGGTGTCTATGAACAGTGTTGTTTCCAGTAGTGAGCCCCCTGTCCTGGTGTCTGTGATCAGTGCTGTCTCCAGTAGTGAGTCCCCTGTCCTCGTGTCTGTGAACAATGGTGTTTCTCGTAGTGAGTCCCCTGTCCCGGTGTCTGTGAACAGTGTTGTTTCCAGTAGTGATCCCCCTATCCCGGTGTCTATGAACAGTGTTGTTTCCAGTAGTGAGCCCCCTGTCCCGGTGTCTGTGATCAGTGCTGTTTCCAGTAGTGAGTCCCCTGTCCCGGTGTCTGTGAACAGCAGTGTTTCCAGTAGTGAATCCCCTGTCCCGTGTCTGTGAACAGTGGTGTTTCCAGTAGTGAGTCCCCTGTCCCTGTCCCTGTCAACAATGGTCTTTCCAGTAGTGAGTCCCCTGTCCCGGTGTCTGTGAACAATGGTGTTTCCAGCAGTGAGCGCCCTCTCCCGGTGTCTGTGAACGGTGTTGTTTCCAGTCGTGAGTCCCTTGTCCCGTTTCTGTGAACAGTGATGTTTCCTGTAGTGAGTCCCCTGTCCCGGTGTCTGTGAACAGTAGTGTTTCCAGTAGTGAATCCCCTGTCCCCGTGTCTGTGAACAGTGGTGTTTCCAGTAGTGAGTCCCCTGTCCCTCTGTCTCTGAACAGTGGTGTTTCCAGTTGTGAGTCCCCTGTCCCGGTGTCTGTGAACAATGGTGTTTCTGGTAGTGAGTCCCCTGTTCCGGTGTCTATGAACAATGGTTTTTCCAGTAGTGAGTCCCCTGTCCCGGTGTTTGTGAACAATGGTGTTTCCAGTAGTGAGCCCCCTGTCCCGGTGTCTGTGAACAATCTTGTTTCCAGCAGTGATTCCCCTATCCCGGTGTCTGTGAACGGTGTTGTTTCCAATCCTGAGTCCCCTGTCCCGTTTCTGTGAACAGTGATGATTCCTGTAGTGAGTCCCCTGTCCCGGTGTCTGTGAACAGTAGTGTTTCCAGTAGTGAGTCCCCTGTCCCGGTGTCTGAACAATGGTGTTTCCAGTAGTGAACCCCCTGTCCCCGTGTCTGTGAACAGTGGTGTTTCCAGTAGTGATCCCCCTATCCCGGTGTCTATGAACAGTGATGTTTCCAATAGTGATTCCCCTGTCTCGGTGTCTGTGAACAGTGGTGTTTCCAATAGTGATTCCCCTATCCCGGTGTCTATGAACAGTGTTGTTTCCAGTAGTGAGCCCCCTGTCCCGGTGTCTGTGATCAGTGCTGTTTCCAGTAGTGAGTCCCCTGTCCTCGTGTCTGTGAACAATGGTGTTTCCAGTAGTGAGTCCCCTGTCCCGGTGTCTGTGAACAGTGTTGTTTCCAGTAGTGATCCCCCTATCCCGGTGTCTATGAACAGTGTTGTTTCCAGTAGTGAGCCCCCTGTCCCGGTGTCTGTGATCAGTGCTGTTTCCAGTAGTGAGTCCCCTGTCCTCGTGTCTGTGAACTTGGTGTTTCCAGTAGTGAGTCCCCTGTCCCGGTGTCTGTGAACAATGGTGTTTCTGGTAGTGAGTCCCCTGTTCCGGTGTCTGTGAACAATGGTTTTTCCAGTAGTGAGTCCCCTGTCCCGGTGTTTGTGAACAATGGTGTTTCCAGTAGTGAGCCCCCTGTCCCGGTGTCTGTGAACAATGTTGTTTCCAGCAGTGATTCCCCTATCCCGGTGTCTGTGAACTGTGTTGTTTCCAATCCTGAGTCCCCTGTCCCGTTTCTGTGAACAGTGATGATTCCTGTAGTGAGTCCCCTGTCCCGGTGTCTGTGAACAGTAGTGTTTCCAGTAGTGAGTCCCCTGTCCCGGTGTCTGAACAATGGTGTTTCAAGTAGTGAACCCCCTGTCCCCGTGTCTGTGAACAGTGGTGTTTCCAGTAGTGAGTCCCCTGTCTCGGTGTCTGTTAACAGTGGTGTTTCCAGTAGTGATCCCCCTATCCCGGTGTCTATGAACAGTGATGTTTCCAATAGTGAGTCCCCTGTCTCGGTGTCTGTGAACAGTGGTGTTTCCAGTAGTGAGTCCCCTGTCCTTGTGTCTGTGATCAGTGATGTTTCCAGTAGTGAGTCCCCTGTCCTGGTGTCTGTGAACAGTGGTGTTTCCAGTAGTGAGACCCCTGTCCCTGTGTCTGTGAACAACGGTGTTTCCAGTAGTGTGTCCCCGGTCCCGGTGTCAGTGAACAGTCGTGTTTCCAGTCGTGAGTCCCCTGTCCCGGTGTCTGTGAACAGTGGTGTTTCCAGTAGTGAGCCCCCTGTCCTGGTGTCTGTGAACAGTGGTGCTTCCAGTAGTGAGTCCCCTGTCCCATTGTCAGTGAACAATGGTGTTTCCAGTAGTGAGTCCCCTGTCCCTGTTTCTGTCAACAATGGTCTTTCCAGTAGTGAGTCCCCTGTCCCGGTGTCTGTGAACAATGGTGTTTCCAGCAGTGAGCGCCCTCTCCCGGTGTCTGTGAACGGTGTTGTTTCCAGTCGTGAGTCCCTTGTCCCGTTTCTGTGAACAGTGATGTTTCCTGTAGTGAGTCCCCTGTCCCGGTGTCTGTGAACAGTAGTGTTTCCAGTAGTGAATCCCCTGTCCCCGTGTCTGTGAACAGTGGTGTTTCCAGTAGTGAGTCCCCTGTCCGGCTGTCTCTGAACAGTGGTGTTTCCAGTAGTGAGTCCCCTGTCCCGGTGTCTGTGAACAATGGTGTTTCTGGTAGTGAGTCCCCTGTCCCCGTGTCTGTGAACAGTGGTGTTTCCAGTAGTGAGTCCCCTGTCTCGGTGTCTGTGAACAGTGGTGTTTCCAGTAGTGATCCCCCTATCCCGGTGTCTATGAACAGTGATGTTTCCAATAGAGATTCCCCTGTCTCGGTGTCTGTGAACAGTGGTGTTTCCAATAGTGAGTCCCCTGTCCCGGTGTTTGTGAACAGTGTTGTTTCCAGTAGTGATTCCCCTGTCCCGGTGTCTGTGAACAGTAGTGTTTCCAGTAGTGAGTCCCCTGTCCCGGTGTCTGAACAATGGTGTTTCCAGTAGTGAACCCCCTGTCCCCGTGTCTGTGAACAGTGGTGTTTCCAGTAGTGAGTCCCCTGTCTCGGTGTCTGTGAACAGTGGTGTTTCCAGTAGTGATCCCCCTATCCCGGTGTCTATGAACAGTGATGTTTCAATAGTGATTCCCCTGTCTCGGTGTCTGTGAACAGTGGTGTTTCCAGTAGTGAGTCCCCTGCCCCGGTGTTTGTGAACAGTGTTGTTTCCAGTAGTGATCCCCCTATCCCGGTGTCTATGAACAGTGTTGTTTCCAGTAGTGAGCCCCCTGTCCCGGTGTCTGTGATCAGTGCTGTCTCCAGTAGTGAGTCCCCTGTCCTCGTGTCTGTGAACAATGGTGTTTCCCGTAGTGAGTCCCCTGTCCCGGTGTCTGTGAACAGTGTTGTTTCCAGTAGTGATCCCCCTATCCCGGTGTCTATGAACAGTGTTGTTTCCAGTAGTGAGCCCCCTGTCCCGGTGTCTTTGATCAGTGCTGTTTCCAGTAGTGAGTCCCCTGTCCTCGTGTCTGTGAACAGTGGTGTTTCCAGTAGTGAGTCCTCTGTCCCGGTGTCTGTGAACAATGGTGTTTCTGGTAGTGAGTCCCCTGTTCCGGTGTCTGTGAACAATGTTTTTTCCAGTAGTGAGTCCCCTGTCCCGGTGTTTGTGAACAATGGTGTTTCCAGTAGTGAGCCCCCTGTCCCGGTGTCTGTGAACAATGTTGTTTCCAGCAGTGATTCCCCTATCCCGGTGTCTGTGAACGGTGTTGTTTCCAATCCTGAGAACCCTGTCCCGTTTCTGTGAACAGTGATGATTCCTGTAGTGAGTCCCCTGTCCCGGTGTCTGTGAACAGTAGTGTTTCCAGTAGTGAGTCCCCTGTCCCGGTGTCTGAACAATGGTGTTTCAAGTAGTGAACCCCCTGTCCCCGTGTCTGTGAACAGTGGTGTTTCCAGTAGTGAGTCCCCTGTCTCGGTGTCTGTGAACAGTGGTGTTTCCAGTAGTGATCCCCCTATCCCTGTGTCTATGAACAGTGATGTTTCCAATAGTGAGTCCCCTGTCTCGGTGTCTGTGAACAGTGGTGTTTCCAGTAGTGAGTCCCCTGTCCTTGTGTCTGTGATCAGTGATGTTTCCAGTAGTGAGACCCCTGTCCCTGTGTCTGTGAACAATGGTGTTTCCAGTAGTGTGTCCCCGGTCCCGGTGTCAGTGAACAGTCGTGTTTCCAGTAGTGAGTCCCCTGTCCCGGTGTCTGTGAACAGTGGTGTTTCCAGTAGTGAGCCCCCTGTCCCGGTGTCTGTGAACAGTGGTGTTTCCAGTAGTGAGTCCCCTGTCCCGGTGTCTGTGAACAGTGGTGTTTCCAGTAGTGAGTCCCCTTCCCGGTGTCTATGAACAGTGTTGTTTCCAGTAGTGAGCCCCCTGTCCCAGGTGTCTGTGATCAGTGCGTGTTTCCAGTAGTGAGTCCCCTGTCCTCGTGTCTGTGAACAATGGTGTTTCCAGTAGTGAGTCCCCTGTCCCGGTGTCTGTGAACAATGGTCTTTCCAGTAGTGAGTCCCCCTATCCCGGTGTCTGTGAACAGTGGTGTTTCCAGTAGTGAGCCCCTGTCCCGGTGTCTGTGAACAGTGTTGTTTCCAGTAGTGAGTCCCCTGTCCCGTGTCTGTGAACAGTGTGTTTCCTGTAGTGAGTCCCCTGTCCCGGTGTCTGTGAACAGTGGTGTTTCCAGTAGTGAGTCCCCCTGTCCCGGTGTCTGTGAACAGTGGTGTTTCCAGTAGTGAGTCCCCTGTCCCGGTGTCTTGAACAGTGGTGTTTCCAGTTGTGAGTCCCCTGTCCCGGTGTCTGTGAACAATGGTGTTTCTGTAGTGAGTCCCCTGTTCCGGTGTCTATGAACAATGGTTTTTCCAGTAGTGAGTCCCCTGTCCCGGTGTCTGTGAACAATGGTGTTTCCAGTAGTGAGCCCCCTGTCCCGGTGTCTGTGAACAATGTTGTTTCCAGCAGTGATTCCCCTATCCCGCTGTCTGTGAACGGTGTTGTTTCCAATCCTGAGTCCCCTGTCCCGTTTCTGTGAACAGTGATGATTCCTGTAGTGAGTCCCCTGTCCCGGTGTCTGTGAACAGTAGTGTTTCCAGTAGTGAGTCCCCTGTCCCGGTGTCTGAACAATGGTGTTTCCAGTAGTGAACCCCCTGTCCCCGTGTCTGTGAACAGTGGTGTTTCCAGTAGTGATCCCCCTATCCCGGTGTCTATGAACAGTGATGTTTCCAATAGTGATTCCCCTGTCTCGGTGTCTGTGAACAGTGGTGTTTCCAATAGTGATTCCCCTATCCCGGTGTCTATGAACAGTGTTGTTTCCAGTAGTGAGCCCCCTGTCCCGGTGTCTGTGATCAGTGCTGTTTCCAGTAGTGAGTCCCCTGTCCTCGTGTCTGTGAACTTGGTGTTTCCAGTAGTGAGTCCCCTGTCACGGTGTCTGTGAACAATGGTGTTTCTGGTAGTGAGTCCCCTGTTCCGGTGTCTGTGAACAATGGTTTTTCCAGCAGTGAGTCCCCTGTCCCGGTGTTTGTGAACAATGGTGTTTCCAGTAGTGAGCCCCCTGTCCCGGTGTCTGTGAACAATGTTGTTTCCAGCAGTGATTCCCCTATCCCGGTGTCTGTGAACTGTGTTGTTTCCAATCCTGAGTCCCCTGTCCCGTTTCTGTGAACAGTGATGATTCCTGTAGTGAGTCCCCTGTCCCGGTGTCTGTGAACAGTAGTGTTTCCAGTAGTGAGTCCCCTGTCCCGGTGTCTGAACAATGGTGTTTCAAGTAGTGAACCCCCTGTCCCCGTGTCTGTGAACAGTGGTGTTTCCAGTAGTGAGTCCCCTGTCTCGGTGTCTGTTAACAGTGGTGTTTCCAGTAGTGATCCCCCTGTCCCGGTGTCTGTGAACAGTGATGTTTCCAGTAGTGAGTCCCCTGTCTCGGTGTCTGTGAACAGTGGTGTTTCCAGTAGTGAGTCCCCTGTCCCTGTGTCTGTGAACAGTGATGTTTCCAGTAGTGAGTCCCCTGTCCTGGTGTCTGTGAACAGGGTGTTTCCAGTAGTGAGTCCCCTGTCCCGGTGTCAGTGAACAGTGGTGTTTCCAGTAGTGAGTCCCCTGTCCCGGTGTCTGTGAACAGTGGTGTTTCCAGTAGTGAGTCCCCTGTCCCGGTGTCTGTGAACAGTGGTGTTTCCAGTAGTGAGTCCCCTGTCCCGGTGTCAGTGAACAATGGTGTTTCCAGTAGTGAGTCCCCTGTCCCTGTTTCTGTGAACAGTGGTGTTTCCAGTAGTGAGTCCCCTGTCCCGGTGTCTGTGAACAATGGTGTTTCCAGCAGTGAGCGCCCTCTCCCGGTGTCTGTGAACGGTGTTGTTTCCAGTCGTGAGTCCCTTGTCCCGTTTCTGTGAACAGTGATGTTTCCTGTAGTGAGTCCCCTGTCCCGGTGTCTGTGAACAGTAGTGTTTCCAGTAGTGAATCCCCTGTCCCCGTGTCTGTGAACAGTGGTGTTTCCAGTAGTGAGTCCCCTGTCTCGGTGTCTGTGAACAGTGGTGTTTCCAGTAGTGATCCCCCTATCCCGGTGTCTATGAACAGTGATGTTTCCAATAGAGATTCCCCTGTCTCGGTGTCTGTGAACAGTGGTGTTTCCAATAGTGAGTCCCCTGTCCCGGTGTTTGTGAACAGTGTTGTTTCCAGTAGTGATCCCCCTATCCCGGTGTGTATGAACAGTGTTGTTTCCAGTTGTGAGCCCCCTGTCCCGGTGTCTGTGATCAGTGCTGTTTCCAGTAGTGAGTCCCCTGTCCTCGTGTCTGTGAACAATGGTGTTTCCAGTAGTGAGTCCCCTGTCCCGGTGTCTGTGAACAGTGGTGTTTCCAGTAGTGAGTCCCCTGTCCCGCTGTCTGTGAACAGTGGTGTTTCCAGTAGTGAGTCCCCTGTCCCGGTGTCTGTGAACAATGGTGTTTCTGTAGTGAGTCCCCTGTTCCGGTGTCTGTGAACAATCGTTTTTCCAGTAGTGAGTCCCCTGTCCCGGTGTTTGTGAACAATGGTGTTTCCAGTAGTGAGCCCCCTGTCCCGGTGTCTGTGAACAATGTTGTTTCCAGCAGTGATTCCCCTATCGCAGTGTCTGTGAACGGTGTTGTTTCCAATCCTGAGTCCCCTGTCCCGTTTCTGTGAACAGTGATGATTCCTGTAGTGAGTCCCCTGTCCCGGTGTCTGTGAACAGTAGTGTTTCCAGTAGTGAGTCCCCTGTCCCGGTGTCTGAACAATGGTGTTTCAAGTAGTGAACCCCCTGTCCCCGTGTCTGTGAACAGTGGTGTTTCCAGTAGTGAGTCCCCTGTCTTGGTGTCTGTGAACAGTGGTGTTTCCAGTAGTGATCCCCTATCCCGGTGTCTGTGAACAATGTTGTTTCCAGTAGTGATCCCCCTATCCCGGTATCTATGAACAGTGTTGTTTCCAGTAGTGAGCCCCCTGTCCCGGTGTCTGTGAACAGTGGTGTTTCCAGTAGTGAGTCCCCTGTCCTCGTGTCTGTGAACAGTGGTGTTTCCAGTAGTGAGTCCACTGTCCCGGTGTCTGTGAACAGTGGTGTTTCCAGTAGTGAAGCCCCTGTCCCGGTGTCAGTGAACAGAGGTGTTTACAGTAGTGAGTCCCCTGTCCCGGTGTCTGTGAACAATGGTCTTTCCAGTCGTGAGTCCCCTGTCCCGGTGTCTGTGAACAATGGTTTTTCCAGTAGTGAGTCCCCTGTCCCGGTGTATATGAACAGTGGTCTTTCCGGTAGTGAGTCCCCTGTCACGGTGTCTGTGAACAATGGTGTTTCCAGGAATGAGTCCCCTCTCCCGGTGTCTGTGAACAGTGGTGTTTCCAGTAGTGAGTCCCCTGTCCCGCTGTCTCTGAACAGTGGTATTTCCAGTAGTGAGTCCCCTGACTCGGTGTCTGTGAACAGTGGTGTTTCCAGTAGTGATCCCCTGTCCCGGTGTCGATGAACAGTGATGTTTCCAGTAGTGAGTCCCCTGTCCTGGTGTCTGTGAACAGTGGTGTTTCCCGTAGTGAGTCCCCTGTCCTGGTGTCTGTGATCAGTAATGTATCCAGTAGTGAGTCCCCTGTCCTGGTGTCTGTGAACAGTGGTGTTTCCAATAGTGTGTCCCCTGTCCCTGTGTCTGTGAACAGTGGTGTTTCCAGTAGTGAGTCCCCTGTCCCGGTGTTTGTGAACAGTGTTGTTTCCAGTAGTGATCCCCCTATCCCAGTGTCTATGAACAGTGTTGTTTCCAGTAGTGAGCCCCTGTCCCGGTGTCTGTGATCAGTGCTGTTTCCAGTAGTGAGTCCCCTGTCCTCGTGTCTGTGAACAGTGGTGTTTCCAGTAGTGAGTCCCCTGTCCCGGTGTCTGTGAACAATGTTGTTTCCAGCAGTGATTCCCCTATCCCGGTGTCTGTGAACGGTGTTGTTTCCAAGTCCTGAGAACCCTGTCCCGTTTCTGTGAACAGTGATGATTCCTGTAGTGAGTCCCCTGTCCCGGTGTCTGTGAACAGTAGTGTTTCCAGTAGTGAGTCCCCTGTCCCGGTGTCTGAACAATGTTGTTTCAAGTAGTGAACCCCCTGTCCCCGTGTCTGTGAACAGTGGTGTTTCCAGTAGTGAGTCCCCTGTCTCGGTGTCTGTGAACAGTGGTGTTTCCAGTAGTGATCCCCCTATCCCGGTGTCTATGAACAGTGATGTTTCCAATAGTGAGTCCCCTGTCTCGGTGTCTGTGAACAGTGGTGTTTCCAGTAGTGAGTCCCCTGTCCTTGTGTCTGT
The DNA here is from genome assembly GCA_030390025.1 of Squalus acanthias. Taxonomy (NCBI): domain Eukaryota; kingdom Metazoa; phylum Chordata; class Chondrichthyes; order Squaliformes; family Squalidae; genus Squalus; species Squalus acanthias. The sequence continues at coordinate 25,261,006 of CM059445.1, forward strand.
GATCAGTGATGTTTCCAGTAGTGAGTCCCCTGTCCTGGTGTCTGTGAACAGTGGTGTTTCCAGTAGTGAGACCCCTGTCCCTGTGTCTGTGTACAATGGTGTTTCCAGTAGTGTGTCCCCGGTCCCGGTGTCAGTGAACAGTCGTGTTTCCAGTAGTGAGTCCCCTGTCCCGGTGTCTGTGAACAGTGGTGTTTCCAGTATTGAGCCCCCTGTCCCGGTGTCTGTGAACAGTGGTGTTTCCAGTAGTGAGTCCCCTGCCCCGGTGTTTGTGAACAGTGTTGTTTCCAGTAGTGATCCCCCTATCCCGGTGTCTATGAACAGTGTTGTTTCCAGTAGTGAGCCCCCTGTCCTGGTGTCTGTGATCAGTGCTGTCTCCAGTAGTGAGTCCCCTGTCCTCGTGTCTGTGAACAATGGTGTTTCCCGTAGTGAGTCCCCTGTCCCGCTGTCTGTGAACAGTGGTGTTTCCAGTAGTGATCCCCCTATCCCGGTGTCTATGAACAGTGTTGTTTCCAGTAGTGAGCCCCCTGTCCCGGTGTCTGTGAACAGTGGTGTTTCCAGTAGTGAGTCCCCTGTCCCGGTGTCAGTGAACAATGGTGTTTCCAGTAGTGAGTCCCCTGTCCCGGTGTCTGTGAACAATGGTCTTTCCAGTAGTGAGTCCCCTGTCCCGGTGTCTGTGAACAATGGTGTTTCCAGTAGTGAGTCCCCTCTCCCGGTGTCTGTGAACAGTGGTGTTTCCAGTAGTGAGTCCCCTGTCCCGGTGTCTGTGAACAGTGGTGTTTCCAGTAGTGAGTCCCCTGTCCCGGTGTCTGTGAACAGTGTGTTTCCAGTAGTGAGTCCCCTGTCCCGTGTCTGTGAACAGTGGTGTTTCCAGTAGTGAGTCCCCTGTCCCGTGTCTGTGAACAGTGGTGTTTCCAGTAGTGAGTCCCCTGTCCCGGTGTCTGTGAACAGTGGTGTTTCCAGTAGTGAGTCCCCTGTCCGGTGTCTGTGAACAGTGGTGTTTCCAGTAGTGAGTCCCCTGTCCCGGTGTCTGTGAACAATGGTGTTTCCAGTAGTGAGTCCCCCTGTCCCGGTGTCTGTGAACAATGTTGTTTCCAGTAGTGATTCCCCTGTCCCGGTGTCTGTGAACAGTGTTGTTTCCAGTAGTGAGTCCCCTGTCCCGTTTCTGTGAACAGTGGTGTTTCCAGTAGTGAGTCCCCTGTCCCGGTGTCTGTGAACAGTGGTGTTTCCAGTAGTGAGTCCCCTGTCCCGGTGTCTGTGAACAGTGGTGTTTCCAGTAGTGAGTCCCCTGTCCCGTGTCTGTGAACAGTGGTGTTTCCAGTAGTGATCCCCTGTCCCGGTGTCTGTGAACAGTGATGTTTCCAGTAGTGAGTCCCCTGTCCCGGTGTCTGTGAACAGTGGTGTTTCCAGTAGTGATTCCCCTATCCCGGTGTCTGTGAACAGTGTTGTTTCCAGTAGTGAGCCCCCTGTCCCGGTGTCTGTGAACAGTGCTGTTTCCAGTAGTGAGTCCCCTGTCCTCGTGTCTGTGAACTTGGTGTTTCCAGTAGTGAGTCCCCTGTCACGGTGTCTGTGAACAATGGTGTTTCTGGTAGTGAGTCCCCTGTTCCGGTGTCTGTGAACAATGGTTTTTCCAGCAGTGAGTCCCCTGTCCCGGTGTTTGTGAACAATGGTGTTTCCAGTAGTGAGCCCCCTGTCCCGGTGTCTGTGAACAATGTTGTTTCCAGCAGTGATTCCCCTATCCCGGTGTCTGTGAACTGTGTTGTTTCCAATCCTGAGTCCCCTGTCCCGTTTCTGTGAACAGTGATGATTCCTGTAGTGAGTCCCCTGTCCCGGTGTCTGTGAACAGTAGTGTTTCCAGTAGTGAGTCCCCTGTCCCGGTGTCTGAACAATGGTGTTTCAAGTAGTGAACCCCCTGTCCCCGTGTCTGTGAACAGTGGTGTTTCCAGTAGTGAGTCCCCTGTCTCGGTGTCTGTTAACAGTGGTGTTTCCAGTAGTGATCCCCCTATCCCGGTGTCTATGAACAGTGATGTTTCCAATAGTGAGTCCCCTGTCTCGGTGTCTGTGAACAGTGGTGTTTCCAGTAGTGAGTCCCCTGTCCTGTGTCTGTGAACAGTGATGTTTCCAGTAGTGAGTCCCCTGTCCTGGTGTCTGTGAACAGTGGTGTTTCCAGTAGTGAGACCCCTGTCCCTGTGTCTGTGAACAACGCTGTTTCCAGTAGTGTGTCCCAGGTCCCGGTGTCAGTGAACAGTCGTGTTTCCAGTCGTGAGTCCCCTGTCCCGGTGTCTGTGAACAGTGGTGTTTCCAGTAGTGAGCCCCCTGTCCTGGTGTCTGTGAACAGTGGTGCTTCCAGTAGTGAGTCCCCTGTCCCATTGTCAGTGAACAATGGTGTTTCCAGTAGTGAGTCCCCTGTCCCTGTTTCTGTCAACAATGGTCTTTCCAGTAGTGAGTCCCCTGTCCCGGTGTCTGTGAACAATGGTGTTTCCAGCAGTGAGCGCCCTCTCCCGGTGTCTGTGAACGGTGTTGTTTCCAGTCGTGAGTCCCTTGTCCCGTTTCTGTGAACAGTGATGTTTCCTGTAGTGAGTCCCCTGTCCCGGTGTCTGTGAACAGTAGTGTTTCCAGTAGTGAATCCCCTGTCCCCGTGTCTGTGAACAGTGGTGTTTCCAGTAGTGAGTCCCCTGTCTCGGTGTCTGTGAACAGTGGTGTTTCCAGTAGTGATCCCCCTATCCCGGTGTCTATGAACAGTGATGTTTCCAATAGAGATTCCCCTGTCTCGGTGTCTGTGAACAGTGGTGTTTCCAATAGTGAGTCCCCTGTCCCGGTGTTTGTGAACAGTGTTGTTTCCAGTAGTGATCCCCCTATCCCGGTGTGTATGAACAGTGTTGTTTCCAGTTGTGAGCCCCCTGTCCCGGTGTCTGTGATCAGTGCTGTTTCCAGTAGTGAGTCCCCTGTCCTCGTGTCTGTGAACAATGGTGTTTCCAGTAGTGAGTCCCCTGTCCCGGTGTCTGTGAACAGTGGTGTTTCCAGTAGTGAGTCCCCTGTCCCGCTGTCTGTGAACAGTGGTGTTTCCAGTAGTGAGTCCCCTGTCCCGGTGTCTGTGAACAATGGTGTTTCTGGTAGTGAGTCCCCTGTTCCGGTGTCTGTGAACAATCGTTTTTCCAGTAGTGAGTCCCCTGTCCCGGTGTTTGTGAACAATGGTGTTTCCAGTAGTGAGCCCCCTGTCCCGGTGTCTGTGAACAATGTTGTTTCCAGCAGTGATTCCCCTATCGCAGTGTCTGTGAACGGTGTTGTTTCCAATCCTGAGTCCCCTGTCCCGTTTCTGTGAACAGTGATGATTCCTGTAGTGAGTCCCCTGTCCCGGTGTCTGTGAACAGTAGTGTTTCCAGTAGTGAGTCCCCTGTCCCGGTGTCTGAACAATGGTGTTTCAAGTAGTGAACCCCCTGTCCCCGTGTCTGTGAACAGTGGTGTTTCCAGTAGTGAGTCCCCTGTCTTGGTGTCTGTTAACAGTGGTGTTTCCAGTAGTGATCCCCCTATCCCGGTGTCTGTGAACAATGTTGTTTCCAGTAGTGATCCCCCTATCCCGGTATCTATGAACAGTGTTGTTTCCAGTAGTGAGCCCCCTGTCCCGGTGTCTGTGAACAGTGGTGTTTCCAGTAGTGAGTCCCCTGTCCTCGTGTCTGTGAACAGTGGTGTTTCCAGTAGTGAGTCCACTGTCCCGGTGTCTGTGAACAGTGGTGTTTCCAGTAGTAAGCCCCCTGTCCCGGTGTCAGTGAACAGAGGTGTTTACAGTAGTGAGTCCCCTGTCCCGGTGTCTGTGAACAATGGTCTTTCCAGTCGTGAGTCCCCTGTCCCGGTGTCTGTGAACAATGGTTTTTCCAGTAGTGAGTCCCCTGTCCCGGTGTATATGAACAGTGGTCTTTCCGGTAGTGAATCCCCTGTCACGGTGTCTGTGAACAATGGTGTTTCCAGGAATGAGTCCCCTCTCCCGGTGTCTGTGAACAGTGGTGTTTCCAGTAGTGAGTCCCCTGTCCCGCTGTCTCTGAACAGTGGTGTTTCCAGTAGTGAGTCCCCTGACTCGGTGTCTGTGAACAGTGGTGTTTCCAGTAGTGATCCCCTGTCCCGGTGTCGATGAACAGTGATGTTTCCAGTAGTGAGTCCCCTGTCCTGGTGTCTGTGAACAGTGGTGTTTCCCGTAGTGAGTCCCCTGTCCTGGTGTCTGTGATCAGTAATGTATCCAGTAGTGAGTCCCCTGTCCTGGTGTCTGTGAACAGTGGTGTTTCCAATAGTGTGTCCCCTGTCCCTGTGTCTGTGAACAGTGGTGTTTCCAGTAGTGAGTCCCCTGTCCCGGTGTTTGTGAACAGTGTTGTTTCCAGTAGTGATCCCCCTATCCCGGTGTCTATGAACAGTGTTGTTTCCAGTAGTGAGCCCCTGTCCCGGTGTCTGTGATCAGTGCTGTTTCCAGTAGTGAGTCCCCTGTCCTCGTGTCTGTGAACAGTGGTGTTTCCAGTAGTGAGTCCCCTGTCCCGGTGTCTGTGAACAGTGGTGTTTCCAGTAGTGAGCCCCCTGTCCCGCTGTCTGTGAACAGTGGTGTTTCCAGTAGTGAGTCCCCTGTCCCTTTGTCAGAGAACAATGGTGTTTCCAGTAGTGAGTCCCCTGTCCTGGTGTCTGTGAACAGTGGTGTTTCCAGTAGTGAGTCCCCTGTCCCGGTGTCTGTGAACAGTGGTGTTTCCAGTAGTGAGCCCCCTGTCCCGGTATCTGTGAACAGTGGTGTTTCCAGTAGTGTGTCCCCTGTCCCGGTGTCTCAACAATGGTGTTTCAAGGAGTGAACCCCCTGTCCCCGTGTCTGTGAACAGTGGTGTTTCCAGTAGTGAGTCCCCTGTCTCGGTGTCTGTTAACAGTGGTGTTTCCAGTAGTGATCCCCCTATCCCGGTGTCTATGAACAGTGATGTTTTCAATAGTGAGTCCCCTGTCTCGGTGTCTGTGAACAGTGGTGTTTCCAGTAGTGAGTCCCCTGTCCTGGTGTCTGTGATCAGTGATGTTTCCAGTAGTGATTCCCCTGTCCTGCTGTCTGTGAACAGTGGTGTTTCCAGTAGTGAGACCCCTGTCCCTGTGTCTGTGAACAATGGTGTTTCCAGTAGTGTGTCCCCGGTCCCGGTGTCAGTGAACAGTCGTGTTTCCAGTAGTGAGTCCCCTGTCCAGGTGTCTGTGAACAATGTTGTTTCCAGTAGTGATCCCCCTATCCCGGTATCTATGAACAGTGTTGTTTCCAGTAGTGAGCCCCCTGTCCCGGTGTCTGTGAACAGTGGTGTTTCCAGTAGTGAGTCCCCTGTCCCGGTGTCTGTGAACAGTGGTGTTTCCAGTAGTGAGTCCCCTGTCCCGGTGTCTGTGAACAGTGGTGTTTCCAGTAGTGAGTCCCCTGTCCCGGTGTCTGTGAACAGAGGTGTTTCCAGTAGTGAGTCCCCTGTCCCGGTGTCTGTGAACAATGGTCTTTCCAGTAGTGAGTCCCCTGTCCCGGTGTCTGTGAACAATGGTGTTTCCAGTCGTGAGTCCCCTGTCCCGGTGTATATGAACAGTGGTCTTTCCGGTAGTGAGTCCCCTGTCACGGTGTCTGTGAACAATGGTGTTTCCAGGAATGAGTCCCCTCTCCCGGTGTTTGTGAACAGTGGTGTTTCCAGTAGTGAGTCCCCTGACTCGGTGTCTGTGAACAGTGGTGTTTCCAGTAGTGATCCCCTGTCCCGGTGTCGATGAACAGTGATGTTTCCAGTAGTGAGTCCCCTGTCCTGGTCTCTGTGAACAGTGGTGTTTCCCGTAGTGAGTCCCCTGTCCTGGTGTCTGTGATCAGTAATGTATCCAGTAGTGAGTCCCCTGTCCTGGTGTCTGTGAACAGTGGTGTTTCCAATAGTGTGTCCCCTGTCCCTGTGTCTGTGAACAGTGGTGTTTCCAGTAGTGAGTCCCCTGTCCCGGTGTTTGTGAACAGTGTTGTTTCCAGTAGTGATCCCCCTATCCCGGTGTCTATGAACAGTGTTGTTTCCAGTAGTGAGCCCCTGTCCCGGTGTCTGTGATCAGTGCTGTTTCCAGTCGTGAGTCCACTGTCCTCGTGTCTGTGAACAGTGGTGTTTCCAGTAGTGAGTCCCCTGTGAACAGTGGTGTTTCCAGTAGTGAGCCCCCTGTCCCGCTGTCTGTGAACAGTGGTGTTTCCAGTAGTGAGTCCCCTGTCCCGTTGTCAGTGAACAATGGTGTTTCCAGTAGTGAGTCCCCTGTCCTGGTGTCTGTGAACAGTGGTGTTTCCAGTAGTGAGTCCCCTGTCCCGGTGTCTGTGAACAGTGGTGTTTCCGGTAGTGAGCCCCCTGTCCCGGTATCTGTGAACAGTGGTGTTTCCAGTAGTGAGTCCCCTGTCCCGTTGTCAGTGAACAATGGTGTTTCCAGTAGTGTGTCCCCGGTCCCGGTGTCAGTGAACAGTCGTGTTTCCAGTAGTGAGTCCCCTGTCCAGGTGTCTGTGAACAATGGTGTTTCCAGCAGAGGGCGCCCTCTCCCGGTGTCTGTGAACAATGTTGTTTCCAGTAGTGATTCCCCTATCCAGGTGTCTGTGAACGGTGTTGTTTACAGTCGTGAGTCCCTTGTCCCGTTTCTGTGAACAGTGATGTTTCCTGTAGTGAGTCCCCTGTCCCGGTGTTTGTGAACAGTAGTGTTTCCAGTAGTGAATCCCCTGTCCCCCTGTCTGTGAGCAGTGGTGTTTCCAGTAGTGAGTCCCCTGTCCCGCTGTCTCTGAACAGTGGTGTTTCCAGTAGTGAGTCACCTGTCCCGGTGTCTGTGAACAATGGTGTTTCTGGTAGTGCGTCCCCTGTTCCGGTGTCTGTGAACAATGGTTTTTCCTGTAGTGAGTCCCCTGTCCCGGTGTTTGTGAACAATGGTGTTTCCAGTAGTGAGCCCCCTGTCCCGGTGTCTGTGAACAATGTTGTTTCCAGCAGTGATTCCCCTATCCCGGTGTCTGTGACCGGTGTTGTTTCCAGTCCTGAGTCCCCTGTCCCGTTTCTGTGAACAGTGATGATTCCTGTAGTGAGTTCCCTGTCCCGGTGTCTGTGAACAGTAGTGTTTCCAGTAGTGAGTCCCCTGTCCCGGTGTCTGAACAATGGTGTTTCCAGTAGTGAACCCCCTGTGCCCGTGTCTGTGAACAGTGGTGTTTCCAGTAGTGATCCCCTGTCCTGGTGTCTGTGAACAGTGGTGTTTCCAGTAGTGAGTCCCCTGTCCTGGTGTCTGTGATCAGTGATGTTTCCAGTAGTGAGTCCCCTATCCTGGTGTCTGTGAACAGTGGTGTTTCCAGTCGTGAGTCCCCTGTCCTGGTGTCTGTGAACAGTGGTGTTTCCAGTGGTGAGACCCCTCTCCCGGTGTCTGTGAACAGTGGTGTTTCCAGTAGTGAGTCCCTTGTCCTGGTGTCTGTGAACAGTGGTGTTTCCCGTAGTGAGTCCCCTGTCCTGGTGTCTGTGATCAGTAATGTTTCCAGTAGTGAGTCCCCTGTCCTGGTGTCTGTGAACAGTGGTGTTTCAAATAGTGTGTCCCCTGTCCCTGTGTCTGTGAACAGTGGTGTTTCCAGTAGTGAGTCCCCTGTCCCGGTGTTTGTGAACAGTGTTGTTTCCAGCAGTGATCCCCCTATCCCGGTGTGTATGAACAGTGTTGTTTCCAGTTGTGAGCCCCCTGTCCCGGTGTCTGTGATCAGTGCTGTTTCCAGTAGTGAGTCCCCTGTCCTCGTGTCTGTGAACAATGGTGTTTCCAGTAGTGAGTCCCCTGTCCCGGTGTCTGTGAACAGTGGTGTTTCCAGTAGTGAGTCCCCTGTCCCGCTGTCTCTGAACAGTGGTGTTTCCAGTAGTGAGTCCCCTGTCCCGGTGTCTGTGAACAATGGTGTTTCTGGTAGTGAGTCCCCTGTTCCGGTGTCTGTGAACAATCGTTTTTCCAGTAGTGAGTCCCCTGTCCCGGTGTTTGTGAACAATGGTGTTTCCAGTAGTGAGCCCCCTGTCCCGGTGTCTGTGAACAATGTTGTTTCCAGCAGTGATTCCCCTATCCCGGTGTCTGTGACCGGTGTTGTTTCCAGTCCTGAGTCCCCTGTCCCGTTTCTGTGAACAGTGATGATTCCTGTAGTGAGTCCCCTGTCCCGGTGTCTGTGAACAGTAGTGTTTCCAGTAGTGAGTCCCCTGTCCCGGTGTCTGAACAATGGTGTTTCCAGTAGTGAACCCCCTGTGCCCGTGTCTGTGAACAGTGGTGTTTCCAGTAGTGATCCCCTGTCCTGGTGTCTGTGAACAGTGGTGTTTCCAGTTGTGAGTCCCCTGTCCTGGTGTCTGTGATCAGTGATGTTTCCAGTAGTGAGTCCCCTATCCTGGTGTCTGTGAACAGTGGTGTTTCCAGTCGTGAGTCCCCTGTCCTGGTGTCTGTGAACAGTGGTGTTTCCAGTGGTGAGACCCCTCTCCCGGTGTCTGTGAACAGTGGTGTTTCCAGTAGTGAGTCCCTTGTCCTGGTGTCTGTGAACAGTGGTGTTTCCCGTAGTGAGTCCCCTGTCCTGGTGTCTGTGATCAGTAATGATTCCAGTAGTGAGTCCCCTCTCCTGGTGTCTGTGAACAGTGGTGTTTCAAATAGTGTGTCCCCTGTCCCTGTGTCTGTGAACAGTGGTGTTTCCAGTAGTGAGTCCCCTGTGCCGGTGTTTGTGAACAGTTTTGTTTCCAGTAGTGATCCCCCTATCCCGGTGTCTATGAACAGTGTTGTTTCCAATAGTGAGCCCCCTGTCCCGGTGTCTGTGATCAGTGCTGTTTCCAGTAGTGAGTCCCCTGTCCTCGTGTCTGTGAACAGTGGTGTTTCCAGTAGTGAGTCCCCTGTCCCGGTGTCTGTGAACAGTGGTGTTTCCAGTAGTGAGCCCCCTGTCCTAGTGTCTGTGAAAAGTGGTGTTTCCAGTAGTGAGTCCCCTGTCCCGTTGTCAGTGAACAATGGTGTTTCCAGTAGTGAGTCCCCTGTCCCTGTGTCTGTGAACAATGGTCTTTCCAGTAGTGAGTCCCCTGTCCCGGTGTCTGTGAACAATGGTGTTTCCAGCAGTGAGCGCCCTCTCCCGGTGTCTGTGAACAATGTTGTTTCCAGTAGTGATTCCCCTATCCCGGTGTCTGTGAACGATGTTGTTTCCAGTCGTGAGTCCCTTGTCCCATTTCTGTGAACAGTGATGTTTCCTGTAGTGAGTCCCCTGTCCCGGTGTCTGTGAACAGTAGTGTTTCCAGTAGTGAATCCCCTGTCCCCGTGTCTGTGAACAGTGGTGTTTCCAGTAGTGAGTCCCCTGTCGCGCTGTCTCTGAACAGTGGTGTTTCCAGTAGTGAGACCCCTCTCCCGGTGTTTGTGAACAGTGGTGTTTCCAGTAGTGAGTCCCTTGTCCTGGTGTCTGTGAACAGTGGTGTTTCCCGTAGTGAGTCCCCTGTCCTGGTGTCTGTGATCAGTAATGTTTCCAGTAGTGAGTCCCCTGTTCTGGTGTCTGTGAACAGTGGTGTTTCCAATAGTGTGTCCCCTGTCCCTGTGTCTGTGAACAGTGGTGTTTCCAGTAGTGAGTCCCCTGTCCCGGTGTTTGTGAACAGTGTTGTTTCCAGTAGTGATCCCCCTATCCCGGTGTCTATGAACAGTGTTGTTTCCAGTAGTGAGCCCCCTGTCCCGGTGTCTGTGATCAGTGCTGTTTCCAGTAGTGAGTCCCCTGTCCTCGTGTCTGTGAACAGTGGTGTTTCCAGTAGTGAGTCCCCTGTCCCGGTGTCTGTGAACAGTGGTGTTTCCAGTAGTGAGCCCCCTGTCCCAGTGTCTGTGAAAAGTGGTGTTTCCAGTAGTGAGTCCCCTGTCCCGTTGTCAGTGAACAATGGTGTTTCCAGTAGTGAGTCCCCTGTCCCTGTGTCTGTGAACAATGGTCTTTCCAGTAGTGAGTCCCCTGTCCCGGTGTCTGTGAACAATGGTGTTTCCAGCAGTGAGCGCCCTCTCCCGGTGTCTGTGAACAATGTTGTTTCCAGTAGTGATTCCCCTATCCCGGTGTCTGTGAACGGTGTTGTTTCCAGTCGTGAGTCCCTTGTCCCGTTTCTGTGAACAGTGATGTTTCCTGTAGTGAGTCCCCTGTCCCGGTGTCTGTGAACAGTAGTGTTTCCAGTAGTGAATCCCCTGTCCCCGTGTCTGTGAACAGTGGTGTTTCCAGTAGTGAGTCCCCTGTCCCGCTGTCTCTGAACAGTGGTGTTTCCAGTAGTGAGTCCCCTGTCCCGGTGTCTGTGAACAATGGTGTTTCTGGTAGTGAGTCCCCTGTCCCGGTGTTTGTGAACAATGGTGTTTCCAGTAGTGAGCCCCCTGTCCCGGTGTCTGTGAACAATGTTGTTTCCAGCAGTGATTCCCCTATGCCGGTGTCTGTGAACGGTGTTGTTTCCAGTCCTGAGTCCCCTGTCCCGGTGTCTGTGAACAATGGTTTTTCCAGTAGTGAGGCCCCTGTCCCGGTGTTTGTGAACAATGGTGTTTCCAGTAGTGAGCCCCCTGTCCCGGTGTCTATGAACAGTGATGTTTCCAGTAGTGAGTCCCCTGTCCTGGTGTCTGTGATCAGTGATGTTTCCAGTAGTGAGTCCCCTGTCCTGGTGTCTGTGAACAGTGGTGTTTCCAGTAGTGAGTCCCCTGTCCTGGTGTCTGTGCACAGTGGTGTTTCCAGTGGTGAGACCCCTGTCCCGGTGTCTGTGAACAGTGGTGTTTCCAGTAGTGAGACCCCTGTCCCTGTGTCTGTGAACAATGGTGTTTCCAGTCGTGTGTCACCGGTCCCGGTGTCAGTGAACAGTCGTGTTTCCAGTAGTGAGTCCCCTGTCCAGGTGTCTGTGAACAGTGTTGTTTCCAGTCGTGAGTCCCCTGTCCCGGTGTCTGTGAACAATGGTGTTTCCAGTAGTGAGTCCCCTGTCCTCGTGTCTGTGAACAGTGGTGTTTCCAGTAGTGAGTCCCCTGTCCCGGTGTCTGTGAACACTGGTGTTTCCAGCAGTGAGCCCCCTGTCCCGGTGTCTGTGAACAGTGGTGTTTCCAGTAGTGAGTCCCCTGTCCCGGTGTCAGTGAACAGAGGTGTTTCCAGTAGTGAGTCCCCTGTCCCGGTGTCTGTGAACAATGGTCTTTCCAGTAGTGAGTCCCCTGTCCCGGTGTCTGTGAACAGTGGTGTTTCCAGTCGTGAGTCCCCTGTCCCGGTGTCTATGAACGGTGGTGTTTCCAGTAGTGAGTCCCCTGTCCCGGTGTCAGTGAACAATGCTGTTTCCAGTAGTGAGTCCCCTGTCCCGGTGTATATGAACAGTGGTCTTTCATGTAGTGAGTCCCCTGTCCCGGTGTCTGTGAACAATGGTGTTTCCAGTAATGATTCACCTCTCCCGGTGTCTGTGAACAGTGGTGTTTCCAGTAGTGAGTCCCCTGTCCCGGTGTCAGTGAATAGTCGTGTTTCCAGTGGTGAGTCCCCTGTCCCGGTGTCTGTGAACAGTGGTGTTTCCAGTAGTGAGCCCCCTGTCCCGGTGTCTGTGAACAATGGTCTTTCCAGTAGTGAGTCCCCTATCCCGGTGTCTGTGAACAATGGTGTTTCCAGCTGTGAGCGCCCTCTCCCGGTGTCTGTGAACAATGTTGTTTCCAGAGGTCATGATGTGGAGATGCCGGCGTTGGACTGGGGTGGACAAAAATGAAAAGTCGCACAACACCAGGTTATAGTCCAACAGATTTATTTAATTTTACTTTAAAAATAAAATTAATCTGTTGGACTATAACCTAGTGTTGTGCGACTTCTCAATGTTGTTTCCAGTAGTGATTCCCCTATCCCGGTGTCTGTGAACAGTGGTGTTTCCAGTCGTGAGTCCCCTGTCCTCGTGTCTGTGAACAGTGGTGTTTCCAGTTGTGAGTCCCCGGTCCCGGTGTCTGTGAACAGTGGTGTTTCCAGTAGTGAGTCCCCCGTCCCGGTGTCTGTGAACAATGGTCTTTCCAGTAGTGAGTCCCCTGTCCCGGTGTCTGTGAACAATGGTGTTTCCAGTAGTGAGTCCTCTGTCCCGGTGTATATGAACAGTGGTGTTTCCAGTAGTGAGTCCCCTGTCCCGGTGTCTGTGAACAATGGTGTTTCCAGTAATGAGTCCCCTCTCCCGGAGTCTGTGAACAGTGGTGTTTGCAGTAGTGAGTCCCCTGTCCCGCTGTCTCTGAACAGTGGTGTTTCCAGTAGTGAGTCCCCTGTCTCGCTGTCTGTGAACAGTGGTGTTTCCAGTAGTGAACCCCCTATCCCGCTGTCGATGAACAGTGATATTGCCAGTAGTGAGTCCCCTGTCCTGGTGTCTGTGAACAGTGGTGTTTCCAATAGTGTGTCCCCTGTCCCAGTGTCTGTGAACAGTGGTGTTTCCAGTAGTGAGTCCCCTGTCCCGGTGTCTATGAACGGTGGTGTTTCCAGTAGTGAGTCCCCTGTCCCGGTGTCAGTGAACAATGCTGTTTCCAGTAGTGAGTCCCCTGTCCCGGTGTATATGAACAGTGGTCTTTCATGTAGTGAGTCCCCTGTCCCGGTGTCTGTGAACAATGGTGTTTCCAGTAATGATTCACCTCTCCCGGTGTCTGTGAACAGCGGTGTTTCCAGTAGTGAGTCCCCTGTCCCGGTGTCAGTGAATAGTCGTGTTTCCAGAAGTGAGTCCCCTGTCCCGGTGTCTGTGAACAGTGTTGTTTCCAGTAGTGAGCCCCTTGTCCCGGTGTCTGTGAGCAGTGGTGTTTCCAGTAGTGATCCCCCAATCCCGGTGTCTATGAACAGTGGTGTTTCCAGTAGTGAGTCCCCTGTCCCGGTGTCTGTGAACAGTGGTCTTTCCAGTAGTGAGTCCCCTGTCCCGGTGTCTGTGAACAATGGTGTTTCCAGTAGTGAGTCCTCTGTCCCGGTGTCTGTGAACAATGGTGTTTCCGTAGTGAGTCCCCTGTCCCGGTGTCTGTGAACAATGGTGTTTCCAGTAGTGAGTCCCCTGTCCCGGTGTCTGTGAACAATGGTGTTTCCAGTAGTGAGTCCCCTGTCCCGGTGTCTGTGAACAATGGTGTTTCCAGTAGTGAGTCCCCTGTCCCGGTGTCTGTGAACAATGGTCTTTCCAGTAGTGAGTCCCCTGTCCCGGTGTCTGTGAACAATGGTGTTTCCGGTAGTGAGTCCCCTGTCCCGGTGTCTGTGAACAATGGTGTTTCCAGTAATGAGTCCCCTCTCCCGGTGTCTGTGAAGAGTGGTGTTTCCAGTAGTTAGTCCCCTGTCCCGCTGTCTCTGAACAGTGGTGTTTCCAGTAGTGAGTCCCCTGTCTCGCTGTCTGTGAACAGTGGTGTTTCCAATAGTGATCCCCCTATCCCGGTGTCGATGAACAGTGATATTTCCAGTAGTGAGTCCCCTGTCCTGGTGTCTGTGAACAGTGGTGTGTCCCGTAGTGAGTCCCCTGTCCTGGTGTCTGTGATCAGTAATGTTTCCAGTAGTGTATCGCCTGTCCTGGTGTCTGTGAACAGTGGTGTTTCCAATAGTGTGTCCCCTGTCCCAGTGTCTGTGAACAGTGGTGTTTCCAGTAGTGAGTCCCCTGTCCCGGTGTCTATGAACGGTGGTGTTTCCAGTAGTGAGTCCCCTGTCCCGGTGTCAGTGAACAATGCTGTTTCCAGTCGTGAGTCCCCTGTCCCGGTGTATATGAACAGTGGTCTTTCATGTAGTGAGTCCCCTGTCCCGGTGTCTGTGAACAATGGTGTTTCCAGTAATGATTCACCTCTCCCGGTGTCTGTGAACAGTGGTGTTTCCAGTAGTGAGTCCCCTGTCCCGGTGTCAGTGAATAGTCGTGTTTCCAGAAGTGAGTCCCCTGTCCCGGTGTCTGTGAGCACTGGTGTTTCCAGTAGTGATCCCCCATTCCCGGTGTCTATGAACAGTGTTGTTTCCAGTAGTGAGCCCCCTGTCCCGGTGTCTGTGATCAGTGCTGTTTCCAGTAGTGAGTCCCCTGTCCTCGTGTCTGTGAACAGTGGTGTTTCCAGTAGTGAGTCCCCTGTCCCGGTGTCTGTGAACAGTGGTGTTTCCAGTAGTGAGTCCCCTGTCCCGGTGTCTGTGAACAGTGGTGTTTCCAGTAGTGAGTCCCCTGTCCCGGTGTCTGTGAACAGTGGTGTTTCCAGTAGTGAGTCCCCTGTCCCGGTGTCTGTGAACAATGGTGTTTCCAGTAGTGAGTCCCCTGTCCCGGTGTCTGTGAACAATGGTGTTTCCAGTAGTGAGTCCCCTGTCCCGGTGTCTGTGAACAGTGTGTTTCCAGTAGTGAGTCCCCTGTCCCGTGTCTGTGAACAATGGTGTTCCAGTAGTGAGTCCCCTGTCCCGGTGTCTGTGAACAGTGGTGTTTCCAGTAGTGAGTCCCCTGTCCCGGTGTCTGTGAACAGTGGTGTTTCCAGTAGTGAGTCCCCTGTCCCGGTGTCTGTGAACAGTGATGTTTCCAGTAGTGAGTCCCCTGTCCCGGTGTCTGTGAACAGTACTGTTTCCAGTAGTGAATCCCCTGTCCCCGTGTCTGTGAACAGTGGTGTTTCCAGTAGTGAGTCCCCTGTCCCGGTGTCAGTGAACAATGGTGTTTCTTGTAGTGAGTCCCCTGTCCCGGTGTCTGTGAACAATGGTCTTTCCAGTAGTCAGTCCCCTGTCCCGGTGTCTGTGAACAGTGGTGTTTCCGGAGTGATTCCCCTGTCCCGGTGTCTGTGAACTGTGGTTTTTCCAGTAGTGAGTCCCCTGTCCCGGTGTCTGTGAACAGTGGTGTTTCCAGTAGTGAGCCCACTGTCCCGGTGTCTGTGCACAGTGGTGATTCCAGTAATGAGTCCGTTGTCCCAGTGGCCGTAAACAGTGGTGTATCCAATAGTGAGTCCCCTGTCTCGGTGTCTGTGAACAGTGCTGTTTCCAGTAGTGAGCCCCTTGTCACGGTGTCTGTGAACAGTGATGTTTCCAGTCGTGAGACCCCTGTCCCGGTGTCTGTGAACAGTGTAGTTTCCAGTAATGAGTCCCCTGTCCCGTTGCCTGTGAACAATGGTGTTTCCAGCAATGAGTCCCCTGTCCCGTTGCCTGTGAACAGTGGTGTTTCCAGTAGTGAGTCCCCTGTCCCGGTGTCTGTGAACAGTGGTGTTTCCAGTAATGAGCCCCCTGTCCCGGTGTTTGTGAACAGTGGTGTTTCCAGTAGTGAGTCCCCTGTCCCGGTGTCAGTGAACAATGGTGTTTCCAGTAGTGAGTCCCCTGTCACGGTGTCTGTGAACAATGGTCTTTCCAGTAGTGAGTCACCTATCCCGGTGTCTGTGAACAATGGTGTTTCCAGCAGTGCGCGCCCTCTCCCGGTGTCTATGAACAATGTTGTTTCCAGAGGTCATGATGGAGAGATGCCGGCGTTGGACTGGGGTGGACAAAAATGAGAAGTCGCACAACACCAGGTTATAGTCCAACAGATTTATTTAATTTTACTTTAAAAATAACATTAATCTGTTGGACTATAACCTGGTGTTGTGCGACTTCTCAATGTTGTTTCCAGTAGTGATTCCCCTATCCCGGTGTCTGTGAACAGTGGTGTTTCCAGTAGTGAGTCCCCTGTCCTCGTGTCTGTGAACAGTGGTGTTTCCAGTAGTGAGTCCCCGGTCCCGGTGTCTGTGAACAGTGGTGTTTCCAGTAGTGAGCCCCCTGTCCCGGTGTCTGTGAACAGTGGTGTTTCCAGTCGTGAGTCCCCTGTCCCGGTGTCAGTGAACAGAGGTGTTTCCAGTAGTGAGTCCCCTGTCCCGGTGTCTGTGAACAATGGTCTTTCCAGTGGTGAGTCCCCTGTCCCGGTGTCTGTGAACAATGGTGTTTCCAGTAGTGAGTCCTCTGTCCCGGTGTATATGAACAGTGGTCTTTCCGGTAGTGAGTCCCCTGTCCTGGTGTCTGTGAACAGTGGTGTTTCCCGTAGTGAGTCCCCTGTCCTGGTGTCTGTGATCAGTAATGTTTCCAGTGGTGAATCGCCTGTCCTGGTGTCTGTGAACAGTTGTGTTTCCAATAGTGTGTCCCCTGTCCCAGTGTCTGTGAACAGTGGTGTTTCCAGTAGTGAGTCCCCTGTCCCGGTGTCTATGAACGGTGGTGTTTCCAGTAGTGAGTCCCCTGTCCCGGTGTCTGTGAACAATGGTGTTTCCAGTAATGATTCACCTCTCCCGGTGTCTGTGAACAGTGGTGTTTCCAGTAGTGAGTCCCCTGTCCCGGTGTCAGTGCATAGTCGTGTTTCCAGTAGTGAGTCCCCTGTCCCGGTGTCTGTGAACAGTGTTGTTTCCAGTAGTGAGTCCCCTGTCCCGGTGTCTGTGAGCAGTGGTGTTTCCAGTAGTGATCCCCCATTCCCGGTGTCTATGAACAGTGTTGTTTCCAGTAGTGAGCCCCCTGTCCCGGTGTCTGTGATCAGTGCTGTTTCCAGTAGTGAGTCCCCTGTCCTCGTGTCTGTGAACAGTGGTGTTTCCAGTAGTGAGTCCCCTGTCCCGGTGTCTGTGAACAGTGGTGTTTCCAGTAGTGAGCCCCCTGTCCCGGTGTCTGTGAACAGTGGTGTTTCCAGTAGTGAGTCCCCTGTCCCAGTGTCAGTGAACAATGGTGTTTCCAGTAATGATTCACCTCTCCCGGTGTCTGTGAACAGTGGTGTTTCCAGTAGTGAGTCCCCTGTCCCGGTGTCTGTGAACAGTGTTGTTTCCAGTAGTGAGTCCCCTGTCCCGGTGTCTGTGAGCAGTGGTGTTTCCAGTAGTGATCCCCCATTCCCGGTGTCTATGAACGGTGGTGTTTCCAGTAGTGAGTCCCCTGTCCCGGTGTCAGTGAACAATGCTGTTTCCAGTCGTGAGTCCCCTGTCCCGGTGTATATGAACAGTGGTCTTTCATGTAGTGAGTCCCCTGTCCCGGTGTCTGTGAACAATGGTGTTTCCAGTAATGATTCACCTCTCCCGGTGTCTGTGAACAGTGGTGTTTCCAGTAGTGAGTCCCCTGTCCCGGTGTCAGTGAATAGTCGTGTTTCCAGAAGTGAGTCCCCTGTCCCGGTGTCTGTGAGCACTGGTGTTTCCAGTAGTGATCCCCCATTCCCGGTGTCTATGAACAGTGTTGTTTCCAGTAGTGAGCCCCCTGTCCCGGTGTCTGTGATCAGTGCTGTTTCCAGTAGTGAGTCCCCTGTCCTCGTGTCTGTGAACAGTGGTGTTTCCAGTAGTGAGTCCCCTGTCCCGGTGTCTGTGAACAGTGGTGTTTCCAGTAGTGAGCCCCCTGTCCCGGTGTCTGTGAACAGTGGTGTTTCCAGTAGTGAGTCCCCTGTCCCGGTGTCAGTGAACAATGGTGTTTCCAGTAGTGAGTCCCCTGTCCCGGTGTCTGTGAACAATGGTCTTTCCAGTAGTGAGTCCCCTATCCCGGTGTCTGTGAACAATGGTGTTTCCAGCAGTGAGCGCCCTCTCCCGGTGTCTGTGAACAATGTTGTTTCCAGAGGTCATGATGTGGAGATGCCGGCGTTGGACTGGGGTGGACAAAAATGAGAAGTCGCACAACACCAGGGTATAGTTCAACAGATTTATTTAATTTTACTTTAAAAATAAAATTAATCTGTTGGACTATAACCTGGTGTTGTGCGACTTCTCAATGTTGTTTCCAGTAGTGATTCCCCTATCCCGGTGTCTGTGAACGGTGTTGTTTCCAGTCGTGAGTCCCTTGTCCCGTTTCTGTGAACAGTGCTGTTTCCTGTAGTGAGTCCCCTGTCCCGGTGTCTGTGAACAGTACTGTTTCCAGTAGTGAATCCCCTGTCCCCGTGTCTGTGAACAGTGGTGTTTCCAGTAGTGAGTCCCCTGTCCCGGTGTCAGTGAACAATGGTGTTTCTTGTAGTGAGTCCCCTGTCCCGGTGTCTGTGAACAATGGTCTTTCCAGTAGTCAGTCCCCTGTCCCGGTGTCTGTGAACAGTGGTGTTTCCGGGAGTGATTCCCCTGTCCCGGTGTCTGTGAACTGTGGTTTTTCCAGTAGTGAGTCCCCTGTCCCGGTGTCTGTGAACAGTGGTGTTTCCAGTAGTGAGCCCACTGTCCCGGTGTCTGTGCACAGTGGTGATTCCAGTAATGAGTCCGTTGTCCCAGTGGCCGTAAACAGTGGTGTATCCAATAGTGAGTCCCCTGTCTCGGTGTCTGTGAACAGTGCTGTTTCCAGTAGTGAGCCCCTTGTCACGGTGTCTGTGAACAGTGATGTTTCCAGTCGTGAGACCCCTGTCCCGGTGTCTGTGAACAGTGTAGTTTCCAGTAATGAGTCCCCTGTCCCGTTGCCTGTGAACAATGGTGTTTCCAGCAATGAGTCCCCTGTCCCGTTGCCTGTGAACAGTGGTGTTTCCAGTAGTGAGTCCCCTGTCCCGGTGTCTGTGAACAGTGGTGTTTCCAGTAATGAGCCCCCTGTCCCGGTGTTTGTGAACAGTGGTGTTTCCAGTAGTGAGTCCCCTGTCCCGGTGTTTGTGAACAGTGGTGTTTCCAGTAGTGAGTCCCCTGTCCCGGTGTCAGTGAACAATGGTGTTTCCAGTAGTGAGTCCCCTGTCACGGTGTCTGTGAACAATGGTCTTTCCAGTAGTGAGTCACCTATCCCGGTGTCTGTGAACAATGGTGTTTCCAGCAGTGAGCGCCCTCTCCCGGTGTCTATGAACAATGTTGTTTCCAGAGGTCATGATGGAGAGATGCCGGCGTTGGACTGGGGTGGACAAAAATGAGAAGTCGCACAACACCAGGTTATAGTCCAACAGATTTATTTAATTTTACTTTAAAAATAACATTAATCTGTTGGACTATAACCTGGTGTTGTGCGACTTCTCAATGTTGTTTCCAGTAGTGATTCCCCTATCCCGGTGTCTGTGAACAGTGGTGTTTCCAGTAGTGAGTCCCCTGTCCTCGTGTCTGTGAACAGTGGTGTTTCCAGTAGTGAGTCCCCGGTCCCGGTGTCTGTGAACAGTGGTGTTTCCAGTAGTGAGCCCCCTGTCCCGGTGTCTGTGAACAGTGGTGTTTCCAGTCGTGAGTCCCCTGTCCCGGTGTCAGTGAACAGAGGTGTTTCCAGTAGTGAGTCCCCTGTCCCGGTGTCTGTGAACAATGGTCTTTCCAGTGGTGAGTCCCCTGTCCCGGTGTCTGTGAACAATGGTGTTTCCAGTAGTGAGTCCTCTGTCCCGGTGTATATGAACAGTGGTCTTTCCGGTAGTGAGTCCCCTGTCCTGGTGTCTGTGAACAGTGGTGTTTCCCGTAGTGAGTCCCCTGTCCTGGTGTCTGTGATCAGTAATGTTTCCAGTGGTGAATCGCCTGTCCTGGTGTCTGTGAACAGTTGTGTTTCCAATAGTGTGTCCCCTGTCCCAGTGTCTGTGAACAGTGGTGTTTCCAGTAGTGAGTCCCCTGTCCCGGTGTCTATGAACGGTGGTGTTTCCAGTAGTGAGTCCCCTGTCCCGGTGTCTGTGAACAATGGTGTTTCCAGTAATGATTCACCTCTCCCGGTGTCTGTGAACAGTGGTGTTTCCAGTAGTGAGTCCCCTGTCCCGGTGTCAGTGCATAGTCGTGTTTCCAGTAGTGAGTCCCCTGTCCCGGTGTCTGTGAACAGTGTTGTTTCCAGTAGTGAGTCCCCTGTCCCGGTGTCTGTGAGCAGTGGTGTTTCCAGTAGTGATCCCCCATTCCCGGTGTCTATGAACAGTGTTGTTTCCAGTAGTGAGCCCCCTGTCCCGGTGTCTGTGATCAGTGCTGTTTCCAGTAGTGAGTCCCCTGTCCTCGTGTCTGTGAACAGTGGTGTTTCCAGTAGTGAGTCCCCTGTCCCGGTGTCTGTGAACAGTGGTGTTTCCAGTAGTGAGCCCCTGTAAGGGATTCCCCTGACCCTGCGTGTCTCGTAGCCTGTGAGATTCACGCGGCTCTGTGCAGCCTGTATGTCAGTGCGGGTCTAGGCCTGGTTGCCTGTTCTGGTCTCCAGCCAGTCTGGGAACACTAGACACACCTGTGAGTGGTTCGAATCACTCTCCCTTACGGTTCTAGATACTGGACTTAGATGCGAGAGCAGTAATGGAGATAAAACTCATGTAGACTTGGTTTGAATGGTACGAAATGGAAAATCTTTATTGCATGATACTTAAAATTATGAAATACATGTCATAAGCACAGATTAATGACAGTACAATCTTACAAACGGTTATATAGTCGATCTTAGGGAAACGAGGAACGAACGGCACAACGTAAATAGGGGCACACATTACAAATATCCTTAATCTTTAAACCCTCCCCTATCAATATCTATCCTAAACTAGCTTCGTAGGATCTCGAGACTCATGCTCACCACTCGTGATAACTCGGAGAAATTCCGAATAGCTGATCGGATGTTTTTCACCGCAGCACCCACGTGTCGGTCAGGAGATCTCCTGGTCCCACTTGTTTACTTGCTTCTGCTGCTCCGGCTAGTAGGCTGGACCGTCTGCTGTGATGAAGACCTCTGTTGGTGGGTTTCACAGATTAGTCTTGGAGCACCGTTGTCAATATCATTGATACGATGTGTTTTCCACGTTCCAACCTCCTTAGAAGTTTAAAGAGGAAAACTTCCTGGCGAGAAAACTTGGCTGATCGACCTACAGGCGCGGTCGGGATTTACTGACCGTGGCGATGGATATGGTCTTCTTCTCTTCTCTCATCTCATCTCATCTCATCTCATCTCGGGCCTTTGGTTCCGCTGCCAGTTACCAACATAGGTCTTCGTTACGCGACACGAGGTAGATCCGAACGGATCAGAAAGTTCAACAGTCTTTTCAGAAGAGGCAACAGGCACGCAGAAGCCCAACTACGAGTACACAGGAGCAGCCACGAGGTTACGAATCGACCGGATAAAACACAGGAGCAATCGAGCGAACGCAGGAGCACGAACAAGAGCACGAGGCAAGAGGCAAGAGACAAGAGAGCGAGTGGACGGTTTGGGGCCTGCAATTATAGTGCAAAAATCTTCCGTTTCCCGCCCAACTATAATGTCCATTCCTTTGTTTAGGGTTTGGCGCCCAAATGTCTTGTATGGGTGATCTCCGTCCTTAATGGGTTTCGGGGCTACTCATGAATGTTTGAGTACCTGTTAATATTTCTCCCATTGTTAAATCGGTCGGTGTTCTCCCTGGAGGGGTTTGGGGCTTCCAAGTGTCCTGTATAACTACCTGCTAACGGCTCTCTCATCGTAGAGTCGTTGGGAGTTTACATATTAATGTCCTTTGGATGGGCCCTTGATTACTCGGTACAATGGCTTTCCTTTGTACCTGGGAGACCGATTCCAGTATCTATGTTTATACTGCAAACCCATAATGTCTCGTGTATTATCTTCACTGTGCTGAATCGTTATCGATCTTGCACAAATGTTTAATGGAACGCCATCTTGTCTGCCTGTTGAAAAGTCTAGAATGTTCTGTCACGAGGTGCGGCGGCCATTTTACAGGCTGCTTGTGTCCAATTTAAACCTGCCAGCATTCTGCTGAAATAAAAGCTGTTTGAACGAAACTTTGTGTTTTCTCCTTATTAATCAAATCGCGATATATTGCGAATTCTACAGTCCCTCCTGTTGATGCGAATAACTCCGCTTATCGTATCAAAAATCACAGTGGTGAGCAATCTTATCTCGATTTCACTCCGAATCCAGTAAATTAATCCCATAAATTTTAACTTAACTAGGGTCTCTGTGTCGTCCTTATTTCCCAAGAAAATCACATTTTATATCACCGTAGGCATCATTTGCCCTTAAACTTACACCACTTGTTTTCCTTCCCGGCGTAACCAGGCCGATACCTCACGCATCACCTGTATATTTGTCTTTTATTCAGGGAAAGAAAAAAACAAAACCCAAAACCAAACAATCAACACCATCACCAAAATAAACAAATCCCAACTCTTAAACATGTCGAGTTTCCAACGTATTTACAATGAGTACAAACTTCCGCGGCGCACGTGGCGAGCGGGAGTGACGCCATTTTCCGATTACACGGTGCTCTCATCGTGCACGCGCACGTAACGTTCTCGCCACTCTCCCGTGTTTTCATGCTTGGTGAGGCGCTTGTCTCTTTTACAATGTATGACCAATAGGTACACTACAATAAACACTTGACAGACGACTAAAATGTGGGAGGCTATTCTGATCCATGAAGGTACTTCAATATTCGTGAACAGATTCCACCACGGCGGAACCACTATGTCCAGAATGTCTGTTCCTATTTCGACAGTTTTCTGCTCTAATGTATAAAAATGTTTCTGTGATACCGCGACGGCTTTCAGAAGTTTGGTTAAATGCTCAGGGAGAGGGGGAATGAGGTATCCAAAATGCGCGACAAATCGCTGCAAGTCGGTGAAATTCTCTTTTACTGTGAGGTGAACAGTGGATGGTTCAGGGATTGGGATGATTCGCTGTTGTGCTACTTGAACTTCAGCCCTGGGTTTAAAACAGAAACTGCTGTCACTCACCGGACACCGGCTACGGTTTCCATGCTGGTAGTGTTGCGCTGCAGTGGTAACACAATATGTTCCACCCCCGATGTATGCTACCTGCGGAGGCACATGATCTTGTGCCATTGCCTCCATGGTGCAATTCATGGACTTGGCGCCAGCCGTTCTGAACCCGCACTGTGGTGTTAAAAAGGCATTCAAGTGCTGGGGGCACAGTATTATGTGTGCTCCCCTGCCACGACAACCAGAGAGATCTGTACCTGTCATCGTTTGCTCCCAGCGGATGACGTAAGGTGGAACCGCTGCATAACGAATGTGGGCTCCCCCCTGAATGACACCAATGTTCTCTACCCGATATACCGGGGCGGGCTTTGCTGTGTTGCCCAAAACCGGCATGCGTAATACTATTCCCATAATAGTATGGTTTGAACGTCCGCAGTCCACGGGGACTGGGTAAGCTTCTGAAGCTAGCCTGAGCTGGCACGGACTTAATGCGTTCTGAAAAGGGTGGAGCGCCCGTAGGTGTTTGTTACTTATCCAGGACGGAACCAAACCTTGTTTTAAATCCTCCAAATTACTGCGGCCCTCGCCCAGTAACCACGCCCCGTAAAGCACGCACACCTCGTTCTGCGCAGCTTGATCGGATGCATTCCGATCTTCCCTGATCAGGGCATTTACCGTACGCGCATGTTTCTCCAGCTCTGCTATAATTTCCTTTAAATGGAGAGTCATGGCTTGGTCCTCGTGCAGACCTGACCCTACCACTTTATTCTCATCTGTTAGAATGTCTTTTAACTGTGTTTTTAAACCATTAATCTGGGTCTGCAGCTCCACACTGTCTAGAGCGTTGACCACAGATGTCCCTGTGTTAAAAGCAGTGAACGCATCGTTCACCAAACCCCTTCTTTGCCTCCCTACTTGATCCAAAACTTCCTGCGGTGCGGTGTACAAACTTGTCTTATCAATTTCTGCAAAATCAAACTCGTAAAATTGTCTGAACATCTTGGTCAACAGGACCTGATACAACTGTTCCGTCTTTTTGGGGCACCACTCTGGTAACCGTACCTCAGTGAGATTTAAAATCACCGAGGCCACCGCGTAATGTACCCCCTGAAATAGTATCTGGTCTGTGGGGACCAGTACCAAACCGTTCCCGGGTCCCTTACTAGCTTTAGGGCACCCTTCTTCCTCAGCTAGAACCACCGGAATCGTGGGCGGGGCTTTGCGTGGGCGCGTAATGAGTTCAGTGGCATTTACTGGGATCGGGGAGAATGGGGCTCCGCACCCCCTGGTGCTCGCATCCCACCTCATCCCCTGTCCGTTATCCTGCCACTGATTAATAAAAAATATGGAGATGCCTTTGGGGCAAACGTACTTTGACCCCCACATACATACATAAATCCCCTCATCCGGTTCCCACCATTTGTCCCAACAGACTTTCACTTGTCCGTCTGTCCCCGTAATTGTCCGATGGGTATTATTACCCAGTCGTTCCCACTCGACCGAAGAGTTTCTCATAGTTTTGCTCAGCTTTCGCAGCCACCACCATCGGCTCAATGGGACATTCCCACTACAGGTCAAACAAATCCGTTTGCCGACGGTGACGCTGATCCTGGGTGCGATGATCCTTACTTTGGGGCACATTAAAGAAGTCTCTTTGTAGGCGAACCCCGATGTGCTGGAATACTCCGTTGAGTTCGTTCCCAGCCATCCTGGCCACCTTCCCTTGTGGAAATAGGTGCTGGTCCCCTCTGCCTTCCGTCTTCCGGTCCCATCCACCGCGATGGGGGCCGTGTCCCCGGAACATCCAAACACCACGACATCCTTGGTGTGGCCTCGATAGGCCAATCCACATCCGATTGCCACGAGCAATACTAGAATTCGTTCCATCATTCCTTGGTTCCTGTGATCAGATAGAATGAGGTAGCCAGCCTCGCAAAAGTCTCTGGCTTTTGTGAAGGGTGAGCGGGTCCCCTGACCTCGCCTCACGTAAACTTCAACGTTTGCTGAATAGACTTCCTCTAAACCTAGCCTTAAAACTCCCATCATTTTATCGTTTTCTGTTAAAAACACTACAAACTTAGCCTTATTAAAACTACAAACTTAACCTTGAACTATAAACTTAAAACTTAACCTTGAACTAATAAACTTAAAACCTTAAACTAATAACTTTACAGTGCCGCCCGTTCTCAGGGCGGCCCCTTTAAATTCTGAGAAGGCTGCTGCGAGCTCTTCCCGACGGTGGGAGGGCACTGACCCTTCCCTCTGATCTGCCGCAGCCTGTTACTGCTGCGATGTGGCCTGTCTCTACCCGGGTTATCTTAACCTGAAGTCTACGCCTTGGGGCAGTCTGGGGACATGACCACATCCTCCTGGGCTGGGGTTCTCTACTTGACCTACGGGGAGTTGCTATGGGCGGGGGTTCCGTGACGGACGGACCGGGTTCCGAGACCTCCAACGGGATGACCTGGGGTTCCATCACAGTCGCCGGCTCCGCCTCCGCTGACTCCGCCTCCCTAACCTCGGGGCTGGCAGTTCGTGGCTCCGCCCTGCTCGGCCCAGCAGGCGGCCCTTCACTCGTGATCTCTGCCTCCCCTGAGGACTGGACGTTCAAGGCGGGCGGCCACATCTCTGGGAGCCACATTGGTACTCTCTGTGCTCCTATAGCGGCTGGCCCTGCCTCCTCTAGCTCCTCCCTCCTGTCCTCGGGACCTGCAGCTTGTGTGTCCACCCTGTGTGGATCTCTACCTACAGCCCCATTCCCCCCAGACCGTTCCTCAGGAACCACCCGTCATCATCACTATGCTCATCTGCACTATCCTCATCTGACCAGGGTACCCTGGGTTCTTCGTCATCTAACCCCCAACTCCAGAAAAACGCTGCATGATCGTCCGGGATGTCCCTTCCCCTGATGCAAGCTGCTATGCCTGCCTGTGTGCCTTGTGGTCCTACCTGGGGCTGTGCTTCCCCACTCGCAGGTCTGGCCCCTCCCTTAAGACAGGCCACCGCCCCTGCTTGTTTCTGTGAA
The DNA here is from genome assembly GCA_030390025.1 of Squalus acanthias. Classification (NCBI taxonomy): domain Eukaryota; kingdom Metazoa; phylum Chordata; class Chondrichthyes; order Squaliformes; family Squalidae; genus Squalus; species Squalus acanthias. Next base: position 25,286,444 of record CM059445.1, read on the forward strand.
ATCTCACCTGCTGGAGGCTGCAGATTTCTATCCTGTTTTAAATACTCATACTCCCTGCTCCTGGCTACCCTGTAGGCTGTTTTTATCTCTCTAAGCTGCCCTTCTAGCCTGAGCACGTCTAACTTTCCCATTGCTCGGGCATTCTCCTCCCGCAGGGCCTGCTCTCTAAGCTGCCCTTCCAGCCCATCTATTTTCCCTATTAAGCGGGCGTTCTCCTCCCGCAAGGCCTGCTCTTTTAAACTGGCCTCCTCACCGCAGACCCCCTCCTGTGCGTGTCTTTTAAAAGGACACAGGTAGGCAGGCTGCGTGGGCTCTAGTCATTGGGTACTATTAGACGGTCCTGCGGCACCTACGGGGCCGGTTGCGACCGCCACCTGTCCACGCGCATTCAAGACTAGCTTGCGCATGGCTCCTAACACTGCTTCGAGGTCGTCGGGAGGGGTGGGTGCCTTGGCTTCCTTAGCCGGGACAGGCGCCTGGGCTCGGACCGCGGGATTTTTATCCTTGGAATCCTTCCAAGGGTTCCTGCAGTGCTTGCGCCAGTGCCCTGTCTTCCCACACCCGTAACAAGCATTACTGGCTTGTGGGACGCGATTACCCTCCTGATGCCACTCTCTTTGAGCCGGGGCTGCGGGTCGTACCTCATGTACTCTTCCCTTAAAGGGACGTGTCGTCATACCCCTTATATTACGATAACCTAACGTGAGTCGATTCAAGACCGACTCTTCCGTAAGGTTGAGGTCATTGGGATCGAACCAGGCTTTTGCCTGCTCTCTAACGGCTGGTAAACTGTTGGCTATTATGCACCTAAGCCAATGAGTTAGAGCGGCGCCTTCCACATCTTCGCGCTCGGGCGCACCTAGACAGCTGCACTCATATACTGGCCACAGCCTGTCGGCAAAAACCTTCGGGGGTTCTCCCTCCATCTGCACTGTCTGTCCCACTCTAGCAAACGGACCTCCGTCGTTCGCCCCCAACACTTCTAGGACCTCATTTTTTAATTCCTCATAACTTTTGTTTCCCCTCTTGCTCTCGCCTGAGAGACACTGAAGGACCGAGCTGTCTAATGAGAACAGCAGCATTTTTGCTGTCTCCCCATCATCGCAGCCGTTAATGGCTGCGGCTTGCTCAACTTCCCTGAAATGTACGGAAGGGTCGTCTATCTCGGTCAGCTTCCGTACGTGGTTTATCATAGCTCTCAGCTGATGTGAACTGTGAGGCAACACCAGCTGTCCGAGGAGATCCCCCGGTTCTTCCCCACCGTTTCTGCTTGGGCCCCTTTTAATACCCGTTACTGGATACAACGATCCCTTTTCTTCTTCCTTTTCAATGGGCTTTTTCGTTTCTTCCATTGCTTCCTCCCTAACCCAGGTTTCTGAATAGCTGGGTGGCGCGGAGGGCGCAGTGGCTACTACTTCTTCTGCTTTACTTGGTGGGGATTTTCTAAATCTCTCATTTACTAGCGGCTGGTGCGCCGACGGATTGATAAGGCACACCATGCCGTTCGCATCATTCACGGCCTTTTTGAGGCTCTCTATCTCCCTTTGGCAGGCGCTATGGTCGGCTCCCTGAAACTTATCCTCAAGGGCCAACTTATACGCCGACCTAACCCCCATTAAGCTCTCTTCTTGAGTTCTTATCTGGGCAGCTTGGCGGTTGCATCTTTCCTTTAACCTACTCTCATTCAATTTTGCTTCAGTGACCTGGCACTCGAGATACTCTATCCTTGTTTTAAGGTGACTGGAGACTTCCTGGCTTTCCTGGTGTAACTCATTTAAATTCTTAATGAGCACCTCCCCTCCAGAAACCTTCTCCTCCATTTCTCCCTCTAAATGGCTGATTCGAGCTGTTAGCGCTGTAATGGTCTGGTTTGAAATCTGAACCTGCCTTTTGTAGCACATAAGCCAGACTGCTTTCTCAACTGTCTTTTTATGTTCCTTACTATCTGTCCACCTTTCAGCTGCCTCTAGTGGGCTCTTATCCGCTAACAATTCACTTATCCACTTCTTAGTTAGATTAACCTTTCCAAACACATAATCCGCTATCTTTTCCTGCATAACATTTCGTACAGTCATTCCAAAATCTAACACACTACCCTCTCGCTGCCAGTGTCCTGTCGCGGTCGCCATTTTCTGTAAGGGATTCCCCTGACCCTGCGTGTCTCGTAGCCTGTGAGATTCACGCGGCTCTGTGCAGCCTGTATGTCAGTGCGGGTCTAGGCCTGGTTGCCTGTTCTGGTCTCCAGCCAGTCTGGGAACACTAGACACACCTGTGAGTGGTTCGAATCACTCTCCCTTATGGTTCTAGACACTGGACTTAGATGCGAGAGCAGTAATGGAGATAAAACTCATGTAGACTTGGTTTGAATGGTACGAAATGGAAAATCTTTATTGCATGATACTTAAAATTATGAAATACATGTCATAAGCACAGATTAATGACAGTACAATCTTACAAACGGTTATATAGTCGATCTTAGGGAAACGAGGAACGAACGGCACAACGTAAATAGGGGCACACATTACAAATATCCTTAATCTTTAAACCCTCCCCTATCAATATCTATCCTAAACTAGCTTCGTAGGATCTCGAGACTCATGCTCACCACTCGTGATAACTCGGAGAAATTCCGAATAGCTGATCGGATGTTTTTCACCGCAGCACCCACGTGTCGGTCAGGAGATCTCCTGGTCCCACTTGTTTACTTGCTTCTGCTGCTCCGGCTAGTAGGCTGGACCGTCTGCTGTGATGAAGACCTCTGTTGGTGGGTTTCACAGATTAGTCTTGGAGCACCGTTGTCAATATCATTGATACGATGTGTTTTCCACGTTCCAACCTCCTTAGAAGTTTAAAGAGGAAAACTTCCTGGCGAGAAAACTTGGCTGATCGACCTACAGGCGCGGTCGGGATTTACTGACCGTGGCGATGGATATGGTCTTCTTCTCTTCTCCTCTCATCTCATCTCATCTCATCTCATCTCGGGCCTTTGGTTCCGCTGCCAGTTACCAACATAGGTCTTCGTTACGCGACACGAGGTAGATCCGAACGGATCAGAAAGTTCAACAGTCTTTTCAGAAGAGGCAACAGGCACGCAGAAGCCCAACTACGAGTACACAGGAGCAGCCACGAGGTTACGAATCGACCGGATAAAACACAGGAGCAATCGAGCGAACGCAGGAGCACGAACAAGATCACGAGGCAAGAGGCAAGAGACAAGAGAGCGAGTGGACGGTTTGGGGCCTGCAATTATAGTGCAAAAATCTTCCGTTTCCCGCCCAACTATAATGTCCATTCCTTTGTTTAGGGTTTGGCGCCCAAATGTCTTGTATGGGTGATCTCCGTCCTTAATGGGTTTCGGGGCTACTCATGAATGTTTGAGTACCTGTTAATATTTCTCCCATTGTTAAATCGGTCGGTGTTCTCCCTGGAGGGGTTTGGGGCTTCCAAGTGTCCTGTATAACTACCTGCTAACGGCTCTCTCATCGTAGAGTCGTTGGGAGTTTACATATTAATGTCCTTTGGATGGGCCCTTGATTACTCGGTACAATGGCTTTCCTTTGTACCTGGGAGACCGATTCCAGTATCTATGTTTATACTGCAAACCCATAATGTCTCGTGTATTATCTTCACTGTGCTGAATCGTTATCGATCTTGCACAAATGTTTAATGGAACGCCATCTTGTCTGCCTGTTGAAAAGTCTAGAATGTTCTGTCACGAGGTGCGGCGGCCATTTTACAGGCTGCTTGTGTCCAATTTAAACCTGCCAGCATTCTGCTGAAATAAAAGCTGTTTGAACGAAACTTTGTGTTTTCTCCTTATTAATCAAATCGCGATATATTGCGAATTCTACACCCCCTGTCCCGGTGTCTGTGAACAGTGGTGTTTCCAGTAGTGAGTCCCCTGTCCCAGTGTCAGTGAACAATGGTGTTTCCAGTAATGATTCACCTCTCCCGGTGTCTGTGAACAGTGGTGTTTCCAGTAGTGAGTCCCCTGTCCCGGTGTCAGTGCATAGTCGTGTTTCCAGTAGTGAGTCCCCTGTCCCGGTGTCTGTGAACAGTGTTGTTTCCAGTAGTGAGTCCCCTGTCCCGGTGTCTGTGAGCAGTGGTGTTTCCAGTAGTGATCCCCCATTCCCGGTGTCTATGAACAGTGTTGTTTCCAGTAGTGAGCCCCCTGTCCCGGTGTCTGTGATCAGTGCTGTTTCCAGTAGTGAGTCCCCTGTCCTCGTGTCTGTGAACAGTGGTGTTTCCAGTAGTGAGTCCCCTGTCCCGGTGTCTGTGAACAGTGGTGTTTCCAGTAGTGAGCCCCCTGTCCCGGTGTCTGTGAACAGTGGTGTTTCCAGTAGTGAGTCCCCTGTCCCAGTGTCAGTGAACAATGGTGTTTCCAGTAGTGAGTCCCCTGTCCCGGTGTCTGTGAACAATGGTCTTTCCAGTAGTGAGTCCCCTATCCCGGTGTCTGTGAACAATGGTGTTTCCAGCAGTGAGCGCCCTCTCCCGGTGTCTGTGAACAATGTTGTTTCCAGAGGTCATGATGTGGAGATGCCGGCGTTGGACTGGGGTGGACAAAAATGAAAAGTCGCACAACACCAGGTTATAGTTCAACAGATTTATTTAATTTTACTTTAAAAATTAAATTAACCTGTTGGACTATAACCTGGTGTTGTGCGACTTCTCAATGTTGTTTCCAGTAGTGATTCCCCTATCCCGGTGTCTGTGAACGGTGTTGTTTCCAGTCGTGAGTCCCTTGTCCCGTTTCTGTGAACAGTGCTGTTTCCTGTAGTGAGTCCCCTGTCCCCGTGTCTGTGAACAGTGGTGTTTCCAGTAGTGAGTCCCCTGTCCCGGTGTCAGTGAACAATGGTGTTTCTTGTAGTGAGTCCCCTGTCCCGGTGTCTGTGAACAATGGTCTTTCCAGTAGTGAGTCCCCTGTCCCGGTGTCTGTGAACAGTGGTGTTTCCGGGAGTGATTCCCCTGTCCCGGTGTCTGTGAACTGTGGTGTTTCCAGTAGTGAGTCCCCTGTCCCGGTGTCTGTGAACAGTGGTGTTTCCAGTAGTGAGCCCACTGTCCCGGTGTCTGTGCACAGTGGTGATTCCAGTAATGAGTCCGTTGTCCCAGTGGCCGTAAACAGTGGTGTATCCAGTAGTGAGTCCCCTGTCTCGGTGTCTGTGAACAGTGCTGTTTCCAGTAGTGAGCCCCTTGTCACGGTGTCTGTGAACAGTGATGTTTCCAGTCGTGAGACCCCTGTCCCGGTGTCTGTGAACAGTGTAGTTTCCAGTAATGAGTCCCCTGTCCCGTTGCCTGTGAACAATGGTGTTTCCAGCAATGAGTCCCCTGTCCCGTTGCCTGTGAACAGTGGTGTTTCCAGTAGTGAGTCCCCTGTCCCGGTGTCTGTGAACAGTGGTGTTCCTTGTAGTGAGTCCCCTGTCCCGGTGTCTGTGCACAATAGTGTTTCCAGTAATGAGTCTCCTGTCCCGGTGTCTGGGAACAGTGGTGTTTCCAATAGTGAAACCCTTGTCCCGGTGTCTGTGAACAGTGGTGTTTCCGGTAGTGATTCCCCTGTCCCGGTGTCTGTGAACTGTGGTGTTTCCAGTAGTGAGTTCCCTGTCCCGGTGTCTGTGAACAGTGGTGTTTCCAGTAGTGAGACCCCTGTCCCGGTGTCTGTGAACAGTGGTGTTTCTTGTAGTGAGTCCCCTGTCCCGGTGTCTGTGAACAGTGGTGTTTCCAGTAGTGAGCCCCCCTGTCCCGGTGTCTGTGAACAGTGGTGTTTCCAGTAGTAAGCCCCCTGTCCCGGTGTCTGTGAACAGTGGAGTTTCCAGTTGTGTGCCCCCTGTCTTGGTGTCTGTGAACAATGGTGTTTCCAGTAGTGAGCCCCCTGTGCTGGTGTCTGTGTACAGTGGTGTTTCCAGTAATGACACCCCTGTCTCTGTGTCTGTGAACAGTGCTGTTTCCAGTAGTGAGCCCCTTGTCACGGTGTCTGTGAACAGTGATGTTTCCAGTCGTGAGACCCCAGTCCCAGTGTCTGTGAACAGTGGAGTTTCCAGTAATGAGTCCGCTGTCCCGTTGCCTGTGAACAATGGTGTTTCCAGCAATGAGTCCCCTGTCCCGTTGCCTGTGAACAGTGGTGTTTCCAGTAGTGAGTCCCCTGTCCCGGTGTCTGTGAACAGTGGTGTTTCTTGTAGTGAGTCCCCTGTCCCGGTGTCTGTGAACAATAGTGTTTCCAGTAATGAGTCTCCTGTCCCGGTGTCTGGGAACAGTGGTGTTTCCAGCAGTGAAACTCCTGTCCCGGTGTCTGTGAACAGTGGTGTTTCCGGTAGTGATTCCCCTGTCCCGGTGTCTGTGAACTGTGGTGTTTCCAGTAGTGAGTCCCCTGTCCCGGTGTCTGTGAACAGTGGTGTTTCCAGTAGTGAGCCCACTGTCCCGGTGTCTGTGCACAGTGGTGTTTCCAGTAATGAGTCCGTTGTCCCAGTGGCCGTAAACAGCGGTGTTTCCAGTAGTGAGTCCCCTGACTCGGTGTCTGTGAACAGTGCTGTTTCCAGTAGTGAGCCCCCTGTCCCGGTGTCTGTGAACAGTGGTGTTTCCAGTAGTGAGCCCCCTGTCCCGGTGTCTGTGAACGGTGGAGTTTCCAGTTGTGTGCCCCCTGTCTTGGTGTCTGTGAACAATGGTGTTTCCAGTAGTGAGCCACCTGTGCTAGTGTCTGTGTACAGTGGTGTTTCCAGTAATGAGACCCCTATCCCGGTGTCTGTGAACAATGGTGTATTCAGTAGTGAGTCCCCTCTCCCGGTGTGTATGAACAGCGGTGTTTCCATTTGTGAGTCCCCTGTCCTGGTGTCTAAGAACAGTGGTGTTTCCAGTCGTGAGCCCCCTGTCCTGGTGTCTGTGAACAGTGGTGTTTCCAGTAGTGTGTCCCCTGTTGCCGTGACTGTCAACAGTGATGTTTCCAGTCGTGAGCCCCCTGTCCCGGTGTCTATGAACAGTGATGTTTCTTGTAGTGAGTCCCCTGTCCCGGTGTCTGTGAACAGTGGTGTTTCTTGTAGTGAGTCCCCTGTCCCGGTGTCTGTGAACAGTGGTGTTTCCAGTAGTGAGCCCCCCTGTCCCGGTGTCTGTGAACAGTGGTGTTTCCAGTAGTAAGCCCCCTGTCCCGGTGTCTGTGAACAGTGGAGTTTCCAGTTGTGTGCCCCCTGTCTTGGTGTCTGTGAACAATGGTGTTTCCAGTAGTGAGCCCCCTGTGCTGGTGTCTGTGTACAGTGGTGTTTCCAGTAATGACACCCCTGTCTCTGTGTCTGTGAACAGTGCTGTTTCCAGTAGTGAGCCCCTTGTCACGGTGTCTGTGAACAGTGATGTTTCCAGTCGTGAGACCCCAGTCCCGGTGTCTGTGAACAGTGGAGTTTCCAGTAATGAGTCCGCTGTCCCGTTGCCTGTGAACAATGGTGTTTCCAGCAATGAGTCCCCTGTCCCGTTGCCTGTGAACAGTGGTGTTTCCAGTAGTGAGTCCCCTGTCCCGGTGTCTGTGAACAGTGGTGTTTCTTGTAGTGAGTCCCCTGACCCGGTGTCTGTGAACAATAGTGTTTCCAGTAATGAGTCTCCTGTCCCGGTGTCTGGGAACAGTGGTGTTTCCAGTAGTGAAACCCCTGTCCCGGTGTCTGTGAACAGTGGTGTTTCCGGTAGTGATTCCCCTGTCCCGGTGTCTGTGAACTGTGGTGTTTCCAGTAGTGAGTCCCCTGTCCCGGTGTCTGTGAACAGTGGTGTTTCCAGTAGTGAGCCCACTGTCCTGGTGTCTGTGCACAGTGGTGTTTCCAGTAATGAGTCCGTTGTCCCAGTGGCCGTAAACAGCGGTGTTTCCAGTAGTGAGTCCCCTGACTCGGTGTCTGTGAACAGTGCTGTTTCCAGTAGTGAGCCCCCTGTCCCGGTGTCTGTGAACAGTGGTGTTTCCAGTAGTGAGCCCCCTGTCCCGGTGTCTGTGAACGGTGGAGTTTCCAGTTGTGTGCCCCCTGTCTTGGTGTCTGTGAACAATGGTGTTTCCAGTAGTGAGCCACCTGTGCTGGTGTCTGTGTACAGTGGTGTTTCCAGTAATGAGACCCCTATCCCGGTGTCTGTGAACAATGGTGTATTCAGTAGTGAGTCCCCTCTCCCGGTGTGTATGAACAGCGGTGTTTCCATTTGTGAGTCCCCTGTCCTGGTGTCTAAGAACAGTGGTGTTTCCAGTCGTGAGCCCCCTGTCCTGGTGTCTGTGAACAGTGGTGTTTCCAGTAGTGTGTCCCCTGTTGCGGTGACTGTCAACAGTGATGTTTCCAGTCGTGAGCCCCCTGTCCCGGTGTCTATGAACAGTGATGTTTCCAGTAGTGAGCCCCCTGTCGCGGTGTCTGTGAACAATGGTGTTTCCAATAGTCAGTTGTAGAATTCGCAATATATCGCGATTTTGTTAATAAGGAGAGAACACAGAGTTTCGTTCAAACAGCTTTTATTTCAGCAGAATGCTGGCAAGTTTAAAGTGGACACAAGCAGCCTGTAAAATGGCCGCCGCACCTCGTGACAGAACATTCTAGACTTTTCAACAGGCAGACAAGATGGCGTTCCAATAAACATTTGTGCAAGATCGATTAAGATTCAGCACAGTGAAGATAATACACGAGACATTATGGGTTTGCAGTATAAACATAGATACTGGAATCGGTCTCCCAGGTACAAAGGAAAGCCATTGTACCGAGTAATCAAGGGCCCATCCAAAAGACATTAATATGTAAAATCCCAACGACTCTACGATGAGAGAGCCGTTAGCAGGTAGTTATACAGGACACTTGGAAGCCCCAAACCCCTCCAGGGAGAACACCGACCGATTTAACAATGGGAGAAATATTAACAGGTACTCAGACATTTACGAGTAGCCCCGAAACCCATTAAGAACGGAGATCACCCATACAAGACATTTGGGCGCCAAACCCTAAACAAAAGAATGGACATTATAGTTGGGCGGGAAACGGAAGATTTTGCACTATAATTGCAGGCTCCAAACCGTCCATTCTCTCTCTTGCTCCTGTGCTTTTATCCGGTCGATTCGTAACCTCGTGGCTGCTCCTGTGTACTCGTAGTTGGGCTTCTGCTTGCCTGTTGCCTCTTCTGAAAAGACTGTTGAACTTTCTGATCCGTTCGGATCTACCTCGTGTCGCGTAACGAAGACCTATGTTGGTAACTGGCAGCGGAACCGAAGGCCCGAGATGAGATGAGATGAGATGAGATGAGATGAGAAGAGAGGAAGACCATATCCATCGCCACGGTCAGTAAATCCCGACCGCGCCTGTAGGTCGATTAGCCAAGTTTTCCTCGCCAGGAAGATTTCTCTTTTGAACTTATAACGAAACATATTGCATCGACGATAACTGGACTGTGTCCAAAGTAACTGGAACGTGAAAACATATCGTATCGATGATATTGACAACTGTGCTCCAAGAGTACCTGTTAAGCCAACCAACACAGGTCTTCATCACAGCAGACGGTCCAGCCTGCTAGCCGGAGCAGCAGAAGCAAGTAAACAAGTGGGACCAGGAGATCTCCTGACCGACACGTGGGTGCTGCGGTGAAAAACATCCGATCAGCTATTCGGAATTTCTCCGAGTTATCACGAGTGGTGAGCATGAGTCTCGAAATCCTACGAATCTAGTTTAGGATAGATATTGATAGGGGAGGGTTTAAGGATTAAGGATATTTGTAATGTGTGCCCCTATTTACTTTGTGCCGTTCGTTCCTCATTTCCCTAAGATCGACTACATAACTGTTTGTAAGATTGTACTGTCATTAATCTGTGCTTATGACATGTATTTCATAATTTTAAGTATCATGCAATAAAGATTTTCCATTTCGTACCATTCAAACCAAGTCTACATGAGTTTTATCTCCATTACTGCTCTCGCATCTAAGTCCAGTGTCTAGAACCGTAAGGGAGAGTGATTCGAACCACTCACAGGTGTGTCTAGTGTTCCCAGACTGGCTGGAGACCAGAACAGGCAACAAGGCCTAGACCCGCACTGACATACAGGCTGCACAGAGCCGCGTGAATCTCACAGGCCGCGAGACACGCAGGGTCAGGAATCCCTTACAGAAAATGGCGACCGCGGCAGGACACTGGCAGCGAGAGGGTAGTGTGTTAGATTTTGGAATGACTGTACGAAATGTTATGCAGGAAAAGATAGCGGATTATGTGTTTGGAAAGGTTAATCTTACTAAGAAATGGATAAGTGAATTGTTAGCGGATAAGAGCCCACTAGAGGCAGCTGAAAGGTGGACAGATAGTAAAGAACATAGAAAGACACTTGAGAAAGCAGTCTGGCTTATGTGTTACAAAAGGCAGGTTCAGATTTCAAACCAGACCATTACAGCGCTAGTAGCTCGAATCAGTCATTTAGAGGGAGAAATGGAGGAGAAGGTTTCTGGAGGGGAGGTGCTCATTAAGAATTTAAATGAGTTACACCAAGAAAGCCAGGAAGTCTCCAGTCACCTTAAAACAAGGATAGATTATCTCGAGTGCCAGGTCACTGAGGCAAAATTGAATGAGAGCAGGTTAAAGGTAAGATGTAACCGCCAAGCTGCCCAGATAAGAACTCAAGAAGAGAGCTTAATGGGGGTTAGGGCGGCATATAATTTGGCCCTTGAGGATAAGTTTCAGGGAGCCGATCATAGCGCCTGCCAAAGGGAGATAGAGCACCTCAAAAAGGCCGTGAACATTGCAAACGGCATGGTGTGCCTTATCAATCCGTCGGCGCACCAGCCGCTAGTAAATGAGAGATTTAGAAAATCCCCACCAAGTAAAGCAGAAGAAGTAGTAGCCACTGCGCCCTCCGCGCCACCCAGCTATTCAGAAACCTGGGTTAGGGAGGAAGCAATGGAAGAAACAAAAGAACCCATTGAAAAGGAAGTAGAAAAGGGATCGTTGTATCCAGTAACGGGTATTAAAAGGGGCCCAAGCAGAAACGGTGGGGAAGAACCGGGGGATCTCCTCGGACAGCTGGTGTTGCCTCACAGTTCACATCAGCTGAGAGCTATGATAAATCACGTACGGAAGCTGACCGAGATAGACGACCCTTCCGTACATTTCAGAGAAGTTGAGCAAGCCGCAGCCATTAACGGCTGCGATGATGGGGAGACAGCAAAAATGCTGCTGTTCTCATTAGACAGCTCGGTCCTTCAGTGTCTCTCAGGCGAGAGCAAGAGGGGAACCAAGAGTTATGAGGAATTAAAGAACGAGGTCCTGGAAGTGTTGGGGGCGAACGACGAAGGTCCGTTTGCTAGAGTGGGACAGACAGTGCAGATGGAGGGAGAACCCCCGAAGGTTTTTGCCGACAGGCTGTGGCCAGTATATGAGCGCAGCTGTCTAGGTGCGCCCGAGCGCGAAGATGTGGAAGGCGCCGCTTTAACTCATTGGCTTAGGTGCATAATAGCCAACAGTTTACCAGCCGTCAGAGAGCAGGCAAAAGCATGGTTTGATCCCAATGACCTCAACATTACGGAAGAGTCGGTCTTGAATCGACTCACGTTAGGTTATCGCAATATAAGGGGTATGGCAACACGTCCCCTTAAGGGAAGAGTACATGAGGTACGACCCGCAGCCCCGTATCAAAGAGAGTGGCATCAGGAGGGTAATCGCGCCCCACAGGCAAGTAATGCTTGTTACGGGTGTGGGAAGACAGGGCACTGGCGCAAGCATTGCAGGAACCCTTGGAAGGATTCCAAGGATAAAAATCCCGCGGTCCGAGCCCAGGCGCCTGTCCCGGCTAAGGAAGCCAAGGCACCCACCCCTCCCGACGACCTCGAAGCAGTGTTAGGAGCCATGCGCAAGCTGGTCTTGAATGCGCGTGGACAGGTGGCGGTCGCAACCGGCCCCGTAGGTGCCGCAGGACCGTCTAATAGTGCCCCATGACTAGAACCAGCACAGCCCGTCTACCTGTGTCCGCTTAGCTATGATGCGTGGAGGCGACCTGTGGTGGAGATGGAGGTAGAGAAACAGAAGGGTAGTTATTTGTTGGACACGGGAGCTTCTTGCACCATAATCCATACAGATAACCCTTTTGACTCGCCGCTATCTACCAAGGTCCCATTCACGTTGGCAGGGTTCACAGGAAAAGAACAGGCTGGCACGTTTTCCCTTCCGCTATCCATTCGTTTAGGAACACTTCGCCTTAAGTGGAAGTGTATACTGATGGCATGGCAAAAGGGGGGTGGAAGAGGTATTCTCGGGTCCGATCTCCTAGCGGGACACGGGATCCTCGTGGACCTCAGAAATCACTGTCTCTGGGGGGCTAAAGGTGAAAAGGGCGAGGTAATAGTGATTCCGGGGGAGGAAGAAACAGGGGTCCTGTGTACCGTACAGCCATCCGGAGGCTACGACCTCAGGCTTATGGTCGCAGATGTCCCAACGGACATGCAAACGTACGTGTCAGATAATATGCACGCGTTTGCAACCCACAAGCACGATTGTGGGAGAGTGGTCGGGTTTGAGGTCAGCGTAGATGGGGACCCCATGACCCGACCCCAAAAGCAGTATAACTTCCCCAAAGAAGCAGAACCCGATATGGAGACAGCAATGTCTTCCTTGGTGCAGCAGGGCGTGTTGAGGCCGATAGCCACACACGTGAACTCCCCATTATGGCCGGTTAGGAAGCCGGATAATTCGTGGAGAGCCACGGTGGACTACAGAGTCCTTAACAGTAACATTCCCGCCTGCGCGCCCACAGTAGCAGCAGTTGCTGACCTAATAGGGAGCATCCCAGCGTCCGCGACCACGTTCACGGTGCTGGATATCTCGAACGGTTTTTGGTCCATCCCGCTGCGGCGAGAGGACCAGTACAAGTTTGCCTTTACTTTCAAAGGGCAACAGTACACGTGGAACTGTCTGCCACAGGGTTTCCACAATAGCCCCAGTATTTTTCATCAGTGTATGGCAGGAAGTTTAAAGGAGTTTAGTCAGCCCAATCAGATAGTACAGTATGTGGATGATTTGCTCCTATTTACGGACTCAAGGGAGGAGCACGGACCACTACTGGACGAGTTATTGGAGCTGTTAGCGAGAAAGGGTTTTAAAATAAACCCTGAGAAAGCACGTATCGGTCAGCGGGAAGTAAAGTTCCTGGGACTGACCATACGCGCTGGGGAAAGAGCCATAGACAAAGCAAGGAGGGAGTCGGTGCAAGAATTACCGATTCCCAACAACGTAAGGGGTGTGAGGTCCTTCTTGGGACTGACCGGTTACTGCAGGGATTTTATCGAAGATTATGCGGCCACAGCGGCGCCGCTCCTCCGACTCCTCCATAAGGGGGTGGAGTGGTTTTGGGACGAGGGCTGCCAAGCAGCCTTCGAGAAGTTAAAAAGGGATCTGCAGACCGCGCCAGCCTTAGGGGCCATAGATGGGGGGAAGGAGTTTTTCCTGGAGGTAGCTGCCAGCGGAGACAGCTTAAGCGCCGTGCTGCTCCAAGAGCGTCACGGCAAGCTGAGGCCGGTTGTCTATTCATCCAGGGTATTAACGGATGTGGAGAGAAGTTTCTCCAATTGCGAAAGGCACCTTTTAGCCACGCATTGGGCTGTGAAAAGATCAGCGATCTTCACGGGGCTCTCTCCCATCACTCTCCTCACACATCACACACCAACTAAGATGCTTCTGGATGGGAGGATTAAAGACGGGACCGTAAGCAGCGCACGCATTGCGCGTTGGACCCTTCTTCTCTCCCAGTTGGATCTTAGAGTAAAAGGTCTTTGCGAGCCCAGGCTTGCGGCCAATTTGGTATACCCCGGTACAGCCCACCGGTGTTCGGTGGAAGGGGTGTGGGACGTCAACATAGGTTTACGGGCCGGGATACATCCCACTGGGCGCGAGATTTATGTTGATGGGTCTAGCACAGTGTCTGCTGGCGAGCGACTCACAGGGTGTGGAGTTTATGACCCTGCGGCAGACCTTGCCCTGGCGATCAAGCTCCCTAGCACTATGAGCGCGCAGCAAGCTGAGCTGTCTGCCGTGGTGTACGTTGTGACCCACCCAGACATTTTCCCAACCCCATACACGATTTGCTCGGACAGTATGTTCACCTGCAATTCGTGTACGGAATACCTGGCCATTTGGTCCCGCCGCGGATACACCTCCGCGGACGGGCGACCTTTAACGGTGAAGCCCTTGCTGGAAAAGATCTTAGCAGCAGCAGTAGGGGAGGAAGGAGAGATTTTCATCCATAAGGTGAAAGCTCACTCCTCCACAGAGCCCCGTGGGGAGGGCAACCGGCAGGCGGATGCGCTAGCCAGGGAAGGTGCCCGCAACGGCATTTTCTGGAACCCCTATGGGACCAGACCCATAGCAGCGGTTCGAGGCAGGGACGGGAATCCCGGGAACACCAGGGTAGCATTGCCCCTAGACCTTAAGACCGTCCAAGCCCAGGATCCCGCCCTAAAAGCAGTCCTAAAAACCATTGCTGAGGGAAGACAGGTAGAAGGTCCGTACAGTACGGCAACCCTCTCAGTTAAGGAAGGCATGCTGTTCCGCGAGGAGCAGTGGGTTGTGCCGCAGCAGCACAGGAGGGAATTCCTCCAGTTGGCCCACGAGGGACCAGGGGCAGGGCACCCCGGGCCCGAGGTTACCTGGCAACGGGTAGAGCAAGCGGGATGGTGGCCAGGGCTCAGGGAACAAGTCCGCGAGTTCTGTGCAAACTGTCTTGTGTGCGCTGCAAACAACCCAGACCCCCAGAAAAGGAAGGTGCCCATGGGACACGTAAGAAGGGTAGAGGGACCATGGCAGTCGATACAGATCGACTATATAGGACCCCTGCCCACCACCCAGGGAAGTTATAAGTATTGCCTCGTCCTGGTGGATGTGTTTTCCAAGTGGGTGGAAGCCTTCCCTTGTCGAACAGCTACGGCACTGGGTACAGCAAAAATCTTGGTCCGGGAAGTGTTCTCGCGGTGGGGACTTCCCCGTTTTGTGGATTCAGACCAAGGGAGTCATTTCACCGGCCAGGTGATGCAGAACACCCTCATGCTTTTGGGCATTGAAGGGAAGTGGCACGTAGCACACAATCCCCAGTCATCCGGGATTGTTGAACGTATGAACCGGACCCTGAAGGAGAAGTTGAGGAAAGAGACTAGGAACTCGCCCCAAAAATGGGCGGAAGTTCTGCCTTTAGTCCTCATGGGGGTCCGGGCCAGTCAGTCAAAAAGTACGGGGTACTCCCCGCACGAGGTAATGACCGGGAGGCTCATGCGAACCCCCACCCATGTGCTAGCACCGGTGCTCACTGAGGGTCAGCTCCAGAAGATAAGCAGGGACAAGTTCGCCCAGACTCTCTTGGAGCGCCTGAAACAGGTTTATGAGCAGGCGGCTGGGAACATGGGAAGGCAGCATCAGTGCAATCGCTTGTTGCTGGAACCCCGCAAAACGCGGGAGTGGGAAGTAGGAGACCAGGTCATGGTCAGAAACTACGCCAGTGTAGGGAGTCTGGAACCACTGTATATGGGACCCTACAACATTGTAGACAAGGCGAGTCCCATGGTTTACACCGTAAAAGTACCTCGGCGCACTAAGTGGTTCCACATAAACCAATGCAAACTGTACCAGCCAGGTGCGCAGGGGAAAACTACAGGGGTAAATCCCGCCAACGGGAAAGCACAGCCCCAGGTAGGACCACAAGGCACACAGGCAGGCATAGCAGCTTGCATCAGGGGAAGGGACATCCCGGACGATCATACAGCGTTTTTCTGGAATTGGGGGTTAGATGAGGAAGAATTCAGGGTACCCGGGGTCAGATGAGGATAGTGCAGATGAGGATAGTGATGACGACGGGTGGTTTCGGAGGAACGGTCCCTTTTACGATATGGAGGGGACGGGGGCTGCAGGTAGAGATCCACACAGGGTGGACACACAAGCTGCAGGTCCCGAAGACAGGAGGGAGGAGCTAGGGGAGGCAGGGCCAGCCGCTATGGGAGCACAGAGAGTACCGGTGTGGCTCCCAGAGATGTGGCCGCCCGCTTTGAACGTCCCGTCCTTGGGGGAGGCAGAGATCACGAGTGAAGGGCCGCCTGCTGGGCCAAGCAGGGCGGGGCCACAAACTGCAAGCCCCGAGGTTAGGGAGGCGGAGTCAGCGGAGGCGGAGCCAGCGACTGTGGTGGAACCCCAGGTCATCCCGATGGAAGTCTCGGAACCCGGTCCGTCCGTCACGGAACCCCCGCCCATAGCAACTCCCCGTAGGTCAAGTAGAGAACCCCAGCCCAGGAGGATGTGGTCATGTCCCCAGACTGCCCCAAGGCGTAGAGTTAAGGTTAAGATAACCCAGATACAGGCCGGCCACATCGCAGCAGCAACAGGCTGCGGCAGATCAGAGGGAAGGGTCAGTGCAGCAACAGGCTGCGGCAGATCAGAGGGAAGGGTCAGTGCCCTCCCACCGTCGGGAAGAGCTCGCAGCAGCCTTCTCAGAATTTAAAGGGGCCGCCCTGAGAACGGGCGGCACTGTAAAGTTATTAGTTTTAAGTTTTAAGTTTGTAGTTCAAAGTTAAGTTTGTAGTGTTTTTAACAGAAAACGATAAAATGATGGGAGCTTTAAAGATAGGTTTAGTTAAAGTTTATTCAGCGAACGTGGAAGTTTACGTGAGGCGAGGTCAGGGGACCCGCTCACCCTTCACAAAAGCCAGAGACTCTTGCGAGGCTGGCTACCTCATTCTATCTGATCACAGGAACCAAGGAAGGATGGAACGAATTCTAGTATTGCTCATGGCAATCGGATGTGGATTGGCCTATCGAGGCCGCACCAAGGATGTCGTGGTGTTTGGATGTTCCGGGGACACGGCCCCCATCGCGGTGGATGGGACCGGAAGACGGGAGGCAGAGGAGACCAGCACCTATTTCCACAAGGGAAGGTGGCCAGGATGGCTGGGAACGAACTCAACGGAGTATTCTAGCACATCGGGGTTTGCCTACAAAGAGACTTCTTTACTGTGCCCCAAAGTAAGGATCATCGCACCCAGGATCAGCGTCACCGTCGGCAAACGGATTTGTTTGACTTGTAGTGGGAATGTCCCATTGAGCCGATGGTGGTGGCTGCGAAAGCTGAGCAAAACTATGAGGAACTCCTCGGTCGAGTGGGAACGACTGGGTAATAATACCCATCGGACAATTACGGGGACAAACGGACAAGTGAAAGTCTGTTGGGACAAATGGTGGGAACCGGATGAGGGAATTTATGTATGTATGTTGGGGTCAAAGTACGTTTGCCCCAAAGGCATCTCCATATTTTTCATTAATCAATGGCAGGATAACGGACAGGGGATGAGGTGGGATGCGAGCACCAGGGGGTGCGGAGCCCCGTTCTCCCCGATCCCAGTAAATGCCACTGAGCTCATTACGTGCCCACGCAAAGCCCCGCCCACAATTCCGGTGGTTCTAGCTGAGGAAGAAGGGTGCCCTAAAACTAGTAAGGGACCCGGGAATGGTTTGGTACTGGTCCCCACAGACCAGATACTATTTCAGGGGGTACATTACGCGGTGGCCTCGGTGATTTTAAATCTCACCGAGGTGCGGTTACCAGAGTGGTGCCCCAAAAAGACGGAACAGTTGTATCAGGTCCTGTTGACCAAGATGTTCAGACAATTTTACGAATTCGATTTCGCGGAAATTGATAAAACAAGTTTGTACACCGCACCACAGGAAGTTTTGAATCAAGCAGGGAGGCAAAGAAGGGGTTTGGTGAACGATGCATTCACCGCTTTTAACACAGGTACATCTGTGGTCAACGCTCTAGACAGTGTGGAGCTGCAGACCCAGATTAATGGTTTAAAGACACAATTAAAAGACATTCTAACAGATGAGAATAAAGTGGTAGGGTCGGGGTTACACGAGGACCAAGCCATGACTCTCCATTTAAAGGAAATTATAGCAGAGTTGGAAAAACATGCAAAGACGGTAAATGCCCTGATTAGGGAAGATCGGAATGCATCCGATCAAGCTGCGCAGAACGAGGTGTGCGTGCTTTACGGGGCGTGGTTACTGGGCGAGGGCCGCAGTAATTTGGAGGATTTAAAACAAGGTTTGGTTCCGTCCTGGATAAGTAACAAACACCTGCGGGCGCTCCACCCTTTTCAGAACGCATTAAGTCCGTGCCAGCTCAGGCTAGCTTCAGAAGCTTACCCAGTCCCCGTGGACTGCGGACGTTCAAACCATACTATTATGGGAATAGTATTACGTATGCCGGTTTTGGGCGACACAGCAAAGCCCGCCCCGGTGTATCGGGTAGAGAACATTGGTGTCATTCAGGGGGGAGCCCACATTCGTTATGCAGCGGTTCCACCTTACGTCATCCGCTGGGAGCAAACGATGACAGGTACAGATCTCTCTGGTTGTCGTGGCAGGGGAGCACACATAATACTGTGCCCCCAGCACTTGAATGCCTTTTTAACACCACAGTGCGGGTTCAGAACGACTGGCGCCAAGTCCATGAATTGCACCATGGAGGCAATGGCACAAGATCATGTGCCTCCGCAGGTAGCATACATCGGGGGTGGAACATATTGTGTTACCACTGCAGCGCAACACTACCAGCATGGAAACCGTAGCCGGTGTCCGGTGAGTGACAGCAGTTTCTGTTTTAAACCCAGGGCTGAAGTTCAAGTAGCACAACAGCGAATTATCCCAATCCCTGAACCATCCACTGTTCATCTCACAGTAAAAGAGAATTTCACCGACTTGCAGCGATTTGTCGCGCATTTTGGATACCTCATTCCCCCTCTCCCTGAACACCTCACCAAACTTTTAAAAGCCGTCACGGTGTCACAGAAACATTTTTACACATTAGAGCAGAAAACTGTCGAAATAGGAACAGACATTTTGGATATAGTAGTTCCACCTTGGTGGAATCTGTTCACTAATATTGAAGTGCCTTCATGGATCAGAATAGCCTCCCACATTTTAGTCGTATGCCAAGTTTTTATTGTAGTGTACCTATTGGTCGTACATTGTAAAAGAGACAAGCGCCTCACCAAGCATGAAAACACGGGAGAGTGGCGAGAACGTTACGTGCGCGTGCACGATGAAAGCACCGTGTAATCGGAAAATGGCGTCACTCCCGCTCGCCACGTGCGCTGCGGAAGTTTGTACTCGATCATGATTTTTCAGAGATTGTAAATACGTTGGGAACTCGACATGTTTTAAGAGTTGGTGTTGATTATTTTGGTGATGGTGTTACAGTTAAAAATGATTGTTTGGTTTTGGGTTTTGTTTTTCCTTTCCCTGAATAAAAGATGAATATACAGGTGATACGAGAGGCATCGGCCTGGTTACGCCGGGAAGGAAAACAAGTGGTGTAAGTTTAAGGGCAAATAATGCCTACGGTGATATAAAATGTAATTTTCTTGGGAAATAAGGACGACACAGAGACCCTAGCTAGGTTAAAGTTATGGGATTAATTTGCTGGATTCGGAGAGAAATCGAGATAATATTGCTCACCACTATGATTTTTGATACGATAAGCGGAGTTATTCGCATCAACAGGAGGGACTGTAGAATTCGCAATATATCGCGATTTTATTAATAAGGAGAAAACACAGAGTTTCGTTCAAACAGTTTTTATTTCAGCAGAATGCTGACAGGTTTAAAGTGGACACAAGCAGCCTGTAAAATGGCCGCCGCACCTCGTGACAGAACATTCTAGACTTTTCAACAGGCAGACAAGATGGCGTTCCAATAAACATTTGTGCAAGATCGATTAAGATTCAGCACAGTGAAGATAATACACGAGACATTATGGGTTTGCAGTATACACATAAATACTGAAATCGGTCTCCCAGGTACAAAGGAAAGCCATTGTACCGAGTAATCAAGGGCCCATCCAAAAGACATTAATATGTAAAATCCCAACGACTCTACGATGAGAGAGCCGTTAGCAGGTAGTTATACAAAACACTTGGAAGCCCCACAACCCCTCCAGGGAGAACACCGACCGATTTAACAATGGGAGAAATATTAACAGGTACTCAGACATTTACGAGTAGCCCCGAAACCCATTAAGAACGGAGATCACCCATACAAGACATTTGAGCGCCAGACCCTAAACAAAAGAATGGACATTATAGTTGGGCGGGAAACGGAAGATTTTTGCACTATAATTGCAGGCTCCAAACCGTCCATCTTTCTCTTATCATCGTGGCTGTTCCTGTGCTCCTGTTTCGTAACCTCGTGGCTGCTCCTGTGTACTCGTAGTTGGGCTTCTGCTTGCCTGTTGCCTCTTTTGAAAAGGACTGTTGAACTTTCTGATCCGTTCGGATCTACCTCGTGTCGCGTAACGAAGACCTATGTTGGTAACTGGCAGCGGAACCAAAGGCCCGAGATGAGATGAGATGAGATGAGATGAGATGAGAAGAGAGGAAGACCATATCCATCGCCACGGTCAGTAAATCCCGACCGCGCCTGTAGGTCGATTAGCCAAGTTTTCCTTGCCAGGAAGACTTCTTCGAACTTGCAAAGAAACATATCGTATCGATGATATTGACAACTGTGCTCGAAAAGTACCTGTTAAACCAACCAACACAGGTCTGCATCACAGCAGACGTTCCAGCCTGCTAGCCGGAGCAGCAGAAGCAAGTAAACAAGTGGGACCAGGAGATCTCCTGACCGACACGTGGGTGCTGCGGTGAAAAACATCCGATCAGCTATTCGGAATTTCTCCGAGTTATCACGAGTGGTGAGCATGAGTCTCGAAATCCTACGAATCTAGTTAGGATAGATATTGATAGGGGAGGGTTTAAGGATTAAGGATATTTGTAATGTGTGCCCCTATTTACTATGTGCCGTTCGTTCCTCGTTTCCCTAAGATCGACTATATAACTGCTTGTAAGATTGTACTGTCATTAATCTGTGCTTATGACATGTATTTCATAATCTTAAGTATCATGCAATAAAGATTTTCCATTTCGTACCATTCAACCGAGTCTACATGAGTTTCATCTCCATTACTGCTCTCGCATCTAAGTCCAGTGTCTAGAACCGTAAGGGCGAGTGATTCGAACCACTCACAGGTGTGTCTAGTGTTCCCAGACTGGCTGGAGACCAGAACAGGCAACAAGGCCTAGACCCGCACTGACATACAGGCTGCACAGAGCCGCGTGAATCTCACAGGCTGCGAGACACGCAGGGTCAGAATCCCTTACAAGCCCTGTCCCTGTGTCTGTGAACAATGGTGTTTCCAGTAGTGAGTCCCCTGTCCCGGTGTCAGTGAACAGTCGTGTTTCCAGTAGTGAGTCCCCTGTCCCGGTGTCTGTGAACAGTGTTGTTTCCAGTAGTGAGTCCCCTGTCCCGGTGTCTGTGAACAGTGGTGTTTCCAGTAGTGATCCCCCTATCCCGGTGCCTATGAACAGTGTTTTTTCCAGTAGTGAGCCCCCTGTCCCGGTGTCTGTGATCAGTGCTGTTTCCAGTAGTGGGCCCCCTGTCCCGGTGTCTGTGAACAGTGGTGTTTCCAGTAGTGAGTCCCCTGTACCGGTGTCTGTGAACAGTGGTGTTTCCAGTAGTGAGCCCCCTGTCCCGGTGTCTGTGAACGGTCATGTTTCCAGTAGTGAGTCCCCTGTCCCGGTGTCAGTGAACAATGGTGTTTCCAGTAGTGAGTCCCCTGTCCCGGTGTCTGTGAACAATGGTCTTTCCAGTAGTGAGTCCCCTGTCCCGGTGTCTGTGAACAATGGTGTTTCCAGTAGTGAGTCCCCTTTCCCGGTGTATATGAACAGTGGTCTTTCCGGTAGTGAGTCCCCTGTCCCGGTGTCTGTGAACAATGGTGTTTCCAGCAGTGATTCCCCTGTCCCGGTGTCTGTGAACTGTGGTGTTTCCAGTAGTGAGCCCACTGTCCCGGTGTCTGTGCACAGTGGTGTTTCCAGTAATGAGTCCCTTGTCCCAGTGTCCGTAAACAGTGGTTTTTCCAGTAGTGAGTCCCCTGTCTCGGTGTCTGTGAACAGTGCTGTTTCCAGTAGTAAGCCCCTTGTCACGGTGTCTGTGAACAGTGATGTTTCCAGTAGTGAGACCCCTGTCCCGGTGTCTGTGAACAGTGGTGTTTCTTGTAGTGAGTCCCCTGTCCCGGTGTCTGTGAACAGTGGTGTTTCCAGTAATGAGCCCCCGGTCCCGGTGTCTGTGATTAGTGGTGTTTCCAGTAGTGAGTCCCATGTCCCGGTGTCTGTGAACAGTGGAGTTTCCAGTTGTGTGCCCCCTGTGCTGGTGTCTGTGTACAGTGGTGTTTCCAGTAATGAGACCCCTATTCCGGTGTCTGTGAACAATGGTGTTTTCAGTAGTGAGTCCCCTTTCCCGGTGTATATGAACAGTGGTCTTTCCGGTAGTGAGTCCCCTGTCCCGGTGTCTGTGAACAATGGTGTTTCCAGTAATGAGTCCCCTCTCCCGGTGTCTGTGAACCGTGGTGTTTCCAGTAATGAGTCCCCTGTCCCGCTGTCTCTGAACAGTGGTGTTTCCAGCAGTGAGTCCCCTGTCCCGGTGTTTGTGAACAATGGTGTTTCCAGTAGTGAGCCCCCTGTCCCGGTGTCTGTGAGCAATGTTGTTTCCAGCAGTGATTCCCCTATCCCGGTGTCTGTGAACGGTGTTGTTTCCAGTCCTGAGTCCCCTGTCCCGTTTCTGTGAACAGTGATGTTTCCTGTAGTGAGTCCCGTGTCCCTGTGTCTGTGAACAATAGTGTTTCCAGTAGTGAGTCCCCTGTCCCGGTGTCTGAACAATGGTGTTTCCAGTAGTGAAACCCCTGTCCCCGTGTCTGTGAACAGTGGTGTTTCCAGTAGTGAGCCCCCTGTCACGGTGTCTGTGATCAGTGATGTTTCCAGTAGTGAGTCCCCTGTCCTGGTGTCTGTGAACAGTGGTGTTTCCCGTAGTGAGTCCCCTGTCCTGGTGTCTGTGATCAGTGATGTTTCCACTAGTGAGTCCCCTGTCCTGGTGTCTGTGAACAGTGGTGTTTCCAGTAGTGAGTCCCCTGTCCTGGTGTCTGTGAACAGTGGTGTTTCCAGTGGTGAGGCCCCTGTCCCGGTGTCTGTGAACAGTGGTGTTTCCAGTAGTGAGACCCCGGTCCCTGTGCCTGTGAACAATGGTGTTTCCAGTAGTGAGTCCCTTGTCCCGGTGTCAGTGAACAGTCGTGTTTCCAGTAGTGAGTCCCCTGTCCCGGTGTCTGTGAACAGTGTTGTTTCCAGTAGTGAGTCCCATGTCCCGGTGTCTGTGAACAGTGGTGTTTCCAGTAGTGATCCCCCTATCCCGGTGTCTATGAACAGTGGAGTTTCCAGTAGTGAGCCCCCTGTCCCGGTGTCTGTGATCAGTGCTGTTTCCAGTAGTGAGTCCCCTGTCCCGGTGTCTGTGAACAGTGGTGTTTCCAGTAGTGAGCCCACTGTCCCGGCGTCTGTGCACAGTGGTGTTTCCAGTAATGAGTCCCTTGTCCCAGTGTCCGTAAACAGTGGTTTTTCCAGTAGTGTGTCCCCTGTCTCGGTATCTGTGAACAGTGCTGTTTCCAGTAGTGAGCCCCTTGTCACGGTGTCTGTGAACAGTGATTTTTCCAGTAGTGAGACCCCTGTCCCGGTGTCTGTGAACAGTAGTGTTTCTTGTAGTGAGTCCCCTGTCCCGGTGTCTGTGAACAGTGGTGTTTCCAGTAATGAGCCCCCTGTCCCGGTGTCTGTGAACAGTGGTGTTTCCAGTAGTGAGCCCCCTGTCCCGGTGTCTGTGAACAATGGTGTTTCCAGTAGTGAGCCCACTGTGCTGGTGTCTGTGTACAGTGGTGTTTCCAGTAATGAGACCCCTATCCCGGTGTCTGTGAACAACGGTGTTTTCAGTAGTGAGTCCCTTCTCCCGGTGTGTATGAACAGTGGTGTTTCCAGTTGTGAGTCCCCTGTCCTGGTGTCTAAGAACAGTGGTGTTTCCAGTCGTGAGCCCCCTGTCCCGGTGTCTATGATCAGTGATATTTCCAGTAGTGAGCCCCCTGTCGCGGTGTCTGTGAACAATGGTGTTTCCAATAGTCAGTCCCCTGTCCTGGAGTCTGTGAACAATGGTGTTTCCAGTTGTGAGACCCCTGTCCCGGTGTCTGTGAACAATGGTGTTTCCAGTATTGAGTCTCCTGTCCCGGTGTCTGTGAACAATGGTGTTTCCAGTAGTGAGTCCCATGTCCCGGTGTCTGTGAACAATGGTGTTTCCAATAGTGTGTCCCCTGTCCCAGTGTCTGTGAACAGTGCTGTTTCCAGTAGTGACTCCCCTGTCCCGGTGTCTATGAACGGTGGTGTTTCCAGTAGTGAGTCCCCTGTCCCGGTGTCAGTGAACAATGGTGTTTCCAGTAGTGTGAACCCTGTCCCGGTGTATATGAACAGTGGTCTTTCCGGTAGTGAGTCCCCTCTCCCGGTGTCTGTGAACAATGGTGTTTCCAGTAATGAGTCACCTCTCCCGGTGTCTGTGAACAGTGGTGTTTCCAGTAGTGTCTCCCTTGTCCCGGTGTCAGTGAACAGTCGTGTTTCCAATAGTGAGTCCCCTGTCCCGGTATCTGTGAACAGTGTTGTTTCCAGTAGTGATTCCCCTGTCCCGGTGTCTGTGAACAGTGGTGTTTCCAGTAGTGAGTCCCCTGTCCCGCTGTCTCTGAACAGTGAAGTTTCCAGTATTGAGTCCCCTGTCTCGGTGTCTGTGAACAGTGGTGTTTCCAGTAGTGATCCCCCTATCCCGGTGTCGATGAACAGTGATGTTTCCAGTAGTGAGTCCCCTGTCCTGGTGTCTGTGAACAGTGGTGTTTCCAGTAGTGAGTCCCCTGTCCTGGTGTCTGTGAACAGTGGTGTTTCCAGTGGTGAGCCCCCTGTCCCGGTGTCTGTGAACAGTGGTGTTTCCAGTAGTGAGACCCCTGTCCCTGTGTCTGTGAACAATGGTGTTTCCAGTAGTGAGTCCCCTGTCCCGGTGTCTGTGAACAGTGTTGTTTCCAGTAGTGAGTCCCCTGTCCCGGTGTCTGTGAACAGTGGTGTTTCCAGTAGTGATACCCCTATCCCGGTGTCTATGAACAGTGTTGTTTCCAGTAGAGAACCCCCTGTCCCGGTGTCTGTGATCAGTGTTGTTTCCAGTAGTGAGTCCCCTGTCCCGGTGTCTGTGAACAGTGGTGTTTCCAGTAGTGATACCCCTATCCCGGTGTCTATGAACAGTGTTGTTTCCAGTAGAGAACCCCCTGTCCCGGTGTCTGTGATCAGTGCTGTTTCCAGTAGTGAGTCCCCTGTCCCGGTGTCTGTGAACAGTGGTATTGCCAGTAGTGAGCCCCCTGTCCCGATGTCAGTGAATAGTGGTGTTTCCAGTCGTGAGACCCCTGTCCCGGTGTTTGTGAACAGAGGAGTTTCCAGCAATGAGTCCCCTGTCCCGTTGCCTGTGAACAATGGTGTTTCCAGCAATGAGTCCCCTGTCCCGTTCCCTGTGATTAGCGGTGTTTCCAGTAGTGAGTCCCCTGTCCCGGTGTCTGTGAACAGTGGTGTTTCTTGTAGTGAGTCCCCTGTCCCGGTGTCTGTGAACAGTGGTGTTTCCAGCAGTGAAACCCCTGTCCCGGTGTCTGTGAACAGTGGTGTTTCCGGTAGTGATTCCCCAGTCCCGGTGTCTGTGAACTGTGGTGTTTCCAGTAGTGAGCCCACTGTCCCGGTGTCTGTGCACAGTGGTGTTTCCAGTAATGAGTCCCTTGTCCCAGTGTCCGTAAACAGTGGTTTTTCCAGTAGTGAGTCCCCTGTCTCGGTGTCTGTTAACAGTGCTGTTTCCAGTAGTGAGCCCCTTGTCACGGTGTCTGTGAACAGTGATGTTTCCAGTAGTGAGACCCCTGTCCCGGTGTCTGTGAACAGTGGTGCTTCCAGTAATGAGCCCCCTGTCCCGGTGTCTGTGTTTAGTGGTGTTTCCAGTAGTGAGTCCCCTGTCCCGGTGTCTGTGAACAGTGGAGTTTCCAGTTGTGTGCCCCCTGTCTTGGTGTCTGTGAACAATGGTGTTTCCAGTAGTGAGCCCCCTGTGCTGGTGTCTGTGTACAGTGGTGTTTCCAGTTGTGTGTCCCCTGTCCTGGTGTCTAAGAAGAGTGGTGTTTCCAGTCGTGAGCACCCTGTCCTGGTGTCTGTGAACAGTGGTATTTCCAGTAGTGTGTCCCCTGTCGCGGTGACTGTCAACAGTGGTGTTTCCAGTAGTGAGCCCCCTGTCCCGGTGTCTATGAACAGTGATGTTTCCAGTAGTGAGCCCACTGTCCCGGTGTCTGTGCACAGTGGTGTTTCCAGTAATGAGTCCCTTGTCCCAGTGTCCGTAAACAGTGGTTTTTCCAGTAGTGAGTCCCCTGTCTCGGTGTCTGTGAACAGTGATGTTTCCAGTAGCGAGACCCCTGTCCCGGTGTCTGTGAACAGTGGTGTTTCTTGTAGTGAGTCCCCTGTCCCGGTGTCTGTGAACAGTGGTGCTTCCAGTAATGAGTCCCCTGTCCCGGTGTCTGTGATTAGTGGTGTTTCCAGTAGTGAGTCCCCTGTCCTGGTGTCTGTGAACAGTGGAGTTTCCAGTTGTGTGCCCCCTGTCTTGTAGTCTGTGAACAATGGTGTTTCCAGTAGTGAGCCCCCTGTGCTGGTGTCTGTGTACAGTGGTGTTTCCAGTAATGAGACCCCCTATCCCGGTGTCTGTGAACAATGGTGTTTCCAGTAGTGAGTCCCCTCTCCCGGTGTCTGTGAACAGTGTTGTTTCCAGTAGTGAGTCCCCTGTCCCGGTGTCTGTGAACAGTGGTGTTTCCAGTAGTGAGTCCCCTGTCCCGGTGTCTGTGAACAGTGGTGTTTCCAGTAGTGAGTCCCCTGTCCCGGTGTCTGTGAACAGTGGTGTTTCCAGTAGTGAGTCCCCTGTCCCGGTGTCTGTGAACAGTGGTGTTTCCAGTAGTGAGCCCCTGTCGCGGTGTCTGTGAACAATGGTGTTTCCAGTAGTGAGTCCCCTGTCCCGGTGTCTGTGAACAATGGTGTTTCAGTAGTGAGTCCCCTGTCCCGGTGTCTGTGAACAATGGTGTTTCCAGTAGTGAGCCCCTGTCCCGGTGTCTGTGAACAATGTTGTTTCCAGTAGTGAGTCCCCTGTCCCGGTGTCTGTGAACAATGGTGTTTCCAGTAGTGAGTCCCCTGTCCCGGTGTCTGTGAACAGTGGTGTTTCCAGTAGTGAGTCCCCTGTCCCGGTGTCTGTGAACAGCGGTGTTTCCAGTAGTGATCCCCCTATCCCGGTGTCTGTGAACAGTGGTGTTTCCAGTAGTGAGCCCCCTGTCACGTTGTCTGTGATCAGTGATGTTTCCAGTAGTGAGTCCCCTGTCCTGGTGTCTGAGATCAGTGATGTTTCCAGTAGTGAGTCCCCTGTCCTGGTGTCTTTGAACAGTGGTGTTTCCAGTAGTGAGTCCCCTGTCCTGGATTCTGTGAACAGTGGTGTTTCCAGTGGTGAGTCCCCTGTCCCGGTGTCTGTGAACAGTGGTGTTTCCAGTAGTGAGACCCCTGTCCCTGTGTCTGTGAACAATGGTGTTTCCAGTAGTGAGTCCCCTGTCCCGGTGTCAGTGAACAGTCGTGTTTCCAGTAGTGAGTCCCCTGTCCCGGTGTCTGTGAACAGTGTTGTTTCCAGTAGTGATCCCCCTATCCCGGTGTCTATGAACAGTGGTGTTTCCAGTAGTGATCCCCCTATCCCGGTGTCTATGAACAGTGGTGTTTCCAGTAGTGAGTCCCCTGTCCGGTGTCTGTGAACAGTGGACTTTCCAGTAGTGAGTCCCCTGTCCCGGTGTCTGTGAACAGTGGTGTTTCCTGTAGTGAGTCCCCTGTCCCGGTGTCAGTGAACAGTGGTGTTTCCAGTAGTGAGCCCCCTGTCCCGGTGTCAGTGAACAGTGGTGTTTCCTGTAGTGAGTCCCCTGTCCCGGTGTCTATGAACAGTGGTGTTTCCAGTAGTGAGCCCCCTGTCCCGCTGTCTCTGAACAGTGAAGTTTCCAGTAGTGAGTCCCCTGTCCAGGTGTCTGTGAACAGTAGTGTTTCCAGTAGTGAGTAACCTGTCCCTGTGTCTGTGAACAATGGTGTTTCCAGTAGTGAGTCTCCTGTCCCGGTGTCTGTGAACAATGGTGTTTCCAGTAGTGAGTCCCATGTCCCGGTGTCTGTGAACAATGGTGTTTCCAATAGTGTGTCCCCTGTCCCAGTGTCTGTGAACAGTGGTGTTTCCAGTAGTGAGTCCCCTGTCCCGGTGTCTATGAACGGTGGTATTTCCAGTAGTGAGTCCCCTGTCCCGGTGTCAGTGAACAATGGTGTTTCCAGTAGTGTGTCCCCTGTCCCGGTGTCTGTGAACAATGGTGTTTCCAGTAGTGAGTCCCATGTCCCGTTGTGTGTGAACAATGGTGTTTCCAATAGTGTGTCCCCTGTCCCAGTGTCTGTGAACAGTGGTGTTTCCAATAGTGAGTCCCCTGTCCCGGTGTCTCTGAACAGTGTTGTTTCCAGTAGTGATTCCCCTGTCCCGGTGTCTGTGAACAGTGGTGTTTCCAGTAGTGATCCCCCTATCACAGGTGTCTATGAACAGTGTTGTTTCCAGTAGTGAGCCCCCTGTCCCGGTGTCTGTGATCAGTGCTGTTTCCAGTAGTGAGTCCCCTGTCCTCGTGTCTGTGAACAGTGGTGTTTCCAGTAGTGAGTCCCCTGTCCCGGTGTCTGTGAACAGTGGTGTTTCCAGTAGTGAGCCCCCTGTCCCGGTGTCTGTGAACAGTGGTGTTTCCAGTAGTGAGTCCCCTGTCCCTGTGTCTGTGAACAATGGTGTTTCCAGTAGTGAGTCTCCTGTCCCGGTGTCTGTGAACAATGGTGTTTCCAGTAGTGAGTCCCATGTCCCGTTGTGTGTGAACAATGGTGTTTCCAATAGTGTGTCCCCTGTCCCAGTGTCTGTGAACAGTGGTGTTTCCAGTAGTGAGTCCCCTGTCCCGGTGTCTATGAACGGTGGTGTTTCCAGTAGTGAGTCCCCTGTCCCGGTGTCAGTTAACAATGGTGTTTCCAGTAGTGTGTCCCCTGTCCCGGTGTATATGAACAGTGGTCTTTCCGGTAGTGAGTCCCCTCTCCCGGTGTCTGTGAACAATGGTGTTTCCAGTAATGAGTCACCTCTCCCGGTGTCTGTGAACAGTGGTGTTTCCAGTAGTGTGTCCCCTGTCCCGGTTTCAGTGAACAGTCGTGTTTCCAATAGTGAGTCCCCTGTCCCGGTGTCTGTGAACAGTGTTGTTTCCAGTAGTGATTCCCCTGTCCCGGTGTCTGTGAACAGTGGTATTTCCAGTAGTGATCCCCCTATCCCAGGTGTCTATGAACAGTGTTGTTTCCAGTAGTGAGCCCCCTGTCCCGGTGTCTGTGATCAGTGCTGTTTCCAGTAGTGAGTCCCCTGTCCTCGTGTCGGTGAACAGTGGTGTTTCCAGTAGTGAGTCCCCTGTCCCGGTGTCTGTGAACAGTGGTGTTTCCAGTAGTGAGACCCCTGTCCCGGTGTCTGTGAACAGTGGTGTTTCCAGTAGTGAGTCCCCTGTCCCGGTGTCAGTGAACAATGGTGTTTCCAGTTGTGAGTCCCCTGTCCCGCTGTCTCTGAACAATGGTCTTTCCAGTAGTGAGTCCCCTGTCCCGGTGTCTGTGAACAATGGTGTTTCCAGCAGTGAGCCCCCTCTCCCGGTGTCTGTGAACAATGTTGTTTACAGTAGTGATTCCCCTATCCCGGTGTCTTTGAACGGTGTTGTTTCCAGTCGTGAGTCCCTTGTCCCATTTCTGTGAACAGTGATGTTTCCTGTAGTGAGTCCCTTGTCCCGGTGTCTGTGAACAGTAGTGTTTCCAGTAGTGAACCCCCTGTCCCCGTGTCTGTAAACACTGGTGTTTCCAGTAGTGAGTCCCCTGTCCCGCTGTCTCTGAACAGTGGTGTTTCCAGTAGTGAGTCCCCTGTCCCGGTGTCTGTGAACAATGGTGTTTCCAGTCCTGAGTCCTCTGTCCCGTTTCTGTGAACAGTGATGATTCCTGTAGTGAGTCCCCTGTCCCGGTGTCTGTGAACAATAGTGTTTCCAGTAGTGAGTCCCCTGTCCCGGTGTCTGAACAATGGTGTTTCCAGTAGTGAACCCCCTGTCCCCGTGTCTGTGAACAGTGGTGTTTCCAGTAGTGAGTCCCCTGTCTCGGTGTCTGTGAACAGTGGTGTTTCCAGTAGTGATCCCCCTATCCCGGTGTCTATGAACAGTGATGTTTCCAGTAGTGAGTCCCCTGTCCCGGTGTCTGTGAACAGTGGTGTTTCCCGTAGTGAGTCCCCTGTCCTGGTGTCTGTGATCAGTGATGTTTCCAGTAGTGAGTCCCCTGTCCTGGTGTCTGTGAACAGTGGTGTTTCCAGTAGAGAGTCCCCTATCCTGGTGTCTGTGAACAGTGGTGTTTCCAGTGGTGAGCCCCCTGTCCCGGTGTCTGTGAACAGTGTTGTTTCCAGTAGTGAGTCCCCTGTCCCGGTGTCTGTGAACAATGGTCTTTCCAGTAGTGAGTCCCCTGTCCCGGTGTCTGTGAACAATGGTGTTTCCAGCAGTGAGCCCCCTCTCCCGGTGTCTGTGAACAATGTTGTTTACAGTAGTGATTCCCCTATCCCGGTGTCTTTGAACGGTGTTGTTTCCAGTCGTGAGTCCCTTGTCCCATTTCTGTGAACAGTGATGTTTCCTGTAGTGAGTCCCTTGTCCCGGTGTCTGTGAACAGTAGTGTTTCCAGTAGTGAACCCCCTGTCCCCGTGTCTGTAAACACTGGTGTTTCCAGTAGTGAGTCCCCTGTCCCGCTGTCACTGAACAGTGGTGTTTCCAGTAGTGAGTCCCCTGTCCCGGTGTCTGTGAACAATGGTGTTTCCAGTCCTGAGTCCTCTGTCCCGTTTCTGTGAACAGTGATGATTCCTGTAGTGAGTCCCCTGTCCCGGTGTCTGTGAACAATAGTGTTTCCAGTAGTGAGTCCCCTGACCCGGTGTCTGAACAATGGTGTTTCCAGTAGTGAACCCCCTGTCCCCGTGTCTGTGAACAGTGGTGTTTCCAGTAGTGAGTCCCCTGTCTCGGTGTCTGTGAACAGTGGTGTTTCCAGTAGTGATCCCCCTATCCCGGTGTCTATGGACAGTGATGTTTCCAGTAGTGAGTCCCCTGTCCTGGTGTCTGTGAACAGTGGTGTTTCCAGTAGTGAGTCCCCTGTCCTGGTGTCTGTGATCAGTGATGTTTCCAGTAGTGAGTCCCCTGTCCTGGTGTCTGTGAACAGTGGTGTTTCCAGTATAGAGTCCCCTATCCTGGTGTCTGTGAACAGTGGTGTTTCCAGTGGTGAGCCCCTGTCCCGGTGTCTGTGAACAGTGTTGTTTCCAGTAGTGAGTCCCCTGTCCCGGTGTCTGTGAACAGTGGTGTTTCCAGTAGTGAGCCCCCTGTCCCGGTGTCTGTGAACAGTGGTGTTTCCAGTAGTGAGTCCCCTGTCCCGGTGTCAGTGAACAATGGTGTTTCCAGTAGTGAGTCCCCTGTCTCGGTGTCTGTGAACAATGGTATTTCCAGTAGTGAGTCCCCTGTCTCGGTGTCTGTGAACAATGGTATTTCCAGTAGTCAGTCCCCTGTCCCGGTGTCTGTGAACAATGGTGTTTCCAGTAGTGAGTCCCTGTCCCGGTGTATATGAACAGTCGTCTTTCCGGTAGTGAGTCCCCTGTCCCGGTGTCTGTGAACAATGGTGTTTCCAGTAATGAGTCCCCTCTCCCGATGTCTGTGAACAGTGGTGTTTCCAGTAGTGAGTCCCCTGTCCCGCTGTCTCTGAACAGTGGTGTTTCCAGTAGTGAGTCACCTGTCCCGGTGTCTGTGAACAATGGTGTTTCTGGTAGTGAGTCCCCTGTTCCGGTGTCTGTGAACAATGGTTTTTCCAGTAGTGAGTCCCCTGTCCCGGTGTTTGTGGACAATGGTGTTTCCAGTAGTGAGCCCCCTGTCCCGGTGTCTGTGAACAATGTTGTTTCCAGCAGTGATTCCCCTATCCCGGTGTCTGTGAACGGTGTTGTTTCCAGTCCTGAGTCCCCTGTCCCGTTTCTGTGAACAGTGATGTTTCCTGTAGTGAGTCCCCTGTCCCGGTGTCTGTGAACAGTAGTGTTTCCAGTAGTGAGTCCCCTGTCCCGGTGTCTGAACAATGGTGTTTCCAGTAGTGAACCCCCTGTCCCCGTGTCTGTGAACAGTGGTGTTTCCAGTAGTGAGTCCCCTGTCTCGGTGTCTGTGAACAGTGGTGTTTCCAGTAGTGATCCCCCTATCCCGGTGTCTATGAACAGTGGTGTTTCCAGTAGTGAGCCCCCTGTCACGGTGTCTGTGATCAGTGATGTTTCCAGTAATGAGTGCCCTGTCCTGGTGTCTGTGAACAGCGGTGTTTCCCGTAGTGAGTCCCCTGTCCTGGTGTCTGTGATCAGTGATGTTTCCAGTAGTGAGTCCCCTGTCCTGGTGTCTGTGAACAGTGGTGTTTCCAGTAGTGAGACCCCTGTCCCGGTGTCTGTGAACAGTGGTGTTTCCAGTAGTGATCCCCCTATCCCGGTGTCTGAACAATGGTGTTTCCAGTAGTGAACCCCCTGTCCCCGTGTCTGTGAACAGTGGTGTTTCCAGTAGTGAGTCCCCTGTCCCGGTGTCTGTGAACAATGGTGTTTCCAGTCCTGAGTCCTCTGTCCCGTTTCTGTGAACAGTGATGATTCCTGTAGTGAGTCCCCTGTCCCGGTGTCTGTGAACAATAGTGTTTCCAGTAGTGAGTCCCCTGTCCCGGTGTCTGAACAATGGTGTTTCCAGTAGTGAACCCCCTGTCCCCGTGTCTGTGAACAGTGGTGTTTCCAGTAGTGAGTCCCCTGTCTCGGTGTCTGTGAACAGTGGTGTTTCCAGTAGTGATCCCCCTATCCCGGTGTCTATGAACAGTGATGTTTCCAGTAGTGAGTCCCCTGTCCCGGTGTCTGTGAACAGTGGTGTTTCCCGTAGTGAGTCCCCTGTCCTGGTGTCTGTGATCAGTGATGTTTCCAGTAGTGAGTCCCCTGTCCTGGTGTCTGTGAACAGTGGTGTTTCCAGTAGAGAGTCCCCTATCCTGGTGTCTGTGAACAGTGGTGTTTCCAGTGGTGAGCCCCCTGTCCCGGTGTCTGTGAACAGTGTTGTTTCCAGTAGTGAGTCCCCTGTCCCGGTGTCTGTGAACAATGGTCTTTCCAGTAGTGAGTCCCCTGTCCCGGTGTCTGTGAACAATGGTGTTTCCAGCAGTGAGCCCCCTCTCCCGGTGTCTGTGAACAATGTTGTTTACAGTAGTGATTCCCCTATCCCGGTGTCTTTGAACGGTGTTGTTTCCAGTCGTGAGTCCCTTGTCCCATTTCTGTGAACAGTGATGTTTCCTGTAGTGAGTCCCTTGTCCCGGTGTCTGTGAACAGTAGTGTTTCCAGTAGTGAACCCCCTGTCCCCGTGTCTGTAAACACTGGTGTTTCCAGTAGTGAGTCCCCTGTCCCGCTGTCACTGAACAGTGGTGTTTCCAGTAGTGAGTCCCCTGTCCCGGTGTCTGTGAACAATGGTGTTTCCAGTCCTGAGTCCTCTGTCCCGTTTCTGTGAACAGTGATGATTCCTGTAGTGAGTCCCCTGTCCCGGTGTCTGTGAACAATAGTGTTTCCAGTAGTGAGTCCCCTGACCCGGTGTCTGAACAATGGTGTTTCCAGTAGTGAACCCCCTGTCCCGTGTCTGTGAACAGTGGTGTTTCCAGTAGTGAGTCCCCTGTCTCGGTGTCTGTGAACAGTGGTGTTTCCAGTAGTGATCCCCCTATCCCGGTGTCTATGACAGTGATGTTTCCAGTAGTGAGTCCCCTGTCCTGTGTCTGTGAACAGTGGTGTTTCCAGTAGTGAGTCCCCTGTCCTGGTGTCTGTGATCAGTGATGTTTCCAGTAGTGAGTCCCCTGTCCTGGTGTCTGTGAACAGTGGTGTTTCCAGTATAGAGTCCCCTATCCTGGTGTCTGTGAACAGTGGTGTTTCCAGTGGTGAGCCCCCTGTCCCGGTGTCTGTGAACAGTGTTGTTTCCAGTAGTGAGTCCCCTGTCCCGGTGTCTGTGAACAGTGGTGTTTCCAGTAGTGAGCCCCCTGTCCCGGTGTCTGTGAACAGTGGTGTTTCCAGTAGTGAGTCGCCTGTCCCGGTGTCAGTGAACAATGGTGTTTCCAGTAGTGAGTCCCCTGTCCGGTGTCTGTGAACAATGGTATTTCCAGTAGTGAGTCCCTGTCTCGGTGTCTGTGAACAATGGTATTTCCAGTAGTCAGTCCCCTGTCCCGGTGTCTGTGAACAATGGTGTTTCCAGTAGTGAGTCCCCTGTCCCGGTGTATATGAACAGTCGTCTTTCCGGTAGTGAGTCCCCTGTCCCGGTGTCTGTGAACAATGGTGTTTCCAGTAATGAGTCCCCTCTCCCGATGTCTGTGAACAGTGGTGTTTCCAGTAGTGAGTCCCCTGTCCCGCTGTCTCTGAACAGTGGTGTTTCCAGTAGTGAGTCACCTGTCCCGGTGTCTGTGAACAATGGTGTTTCTGGTAGTGAGTCCCCTGTTCCGGTGTCTGTGAACAATGGTTTTTCCAGTAGTGAGTCCCCTGTCCCGGTGTTTGTGGACAATGGTGTTTCCAGTAGTGAGCCCCCTGTCCCGGTGTCTGTGAACAATGTTGTTTCCAGCAGTGATTCCCCTATCCCGGTGTCTGTGAACGGTGTTGTTTCCAGTCCTGAGTCCCCTGTCCCGTTTCTGTGAACAGTGATGTTTCCTGTAGTGAGTCCCCTGTCCCGGTTTCTGTGAACAGTAGTGTTTCCAGTAGTGAGTCCCCTGTCCCGGTGTCTGAACAATGGTGTTTCCAGTAGTGAACCCCCTGTCCCCGTGTCTGTGAACAGTGGTGTTTCCAGTAGTGAGTCCCCTGTCTCGGTGTCTGTGAACAGTGGTGTTTCCAGTAGTGATCCCCCTATCCCGGTGTCTATGAACAGTGGTGTTTCCAGTAGTGAGCCCCCTGTCACGGTGTCTGTGATCAGTGATGTTTCCAGTAATGAGTGCCCTGTCCTGGTGTCTGTGAACAGCGGTGTTTCCCGTAGTGAGTCCCCTGTCCTGGTGTCTGTGATCAGTGATGTTTCCAGTAGTGAGTCCCCTGTCCTGGTGTCTGTGAACAGTGGTGTTTCCAGTAGTGAGACCCCTGTCCCGGTGTCTGTGAACAGTGGTGTTTCCAGTAGTGATCCCCCTATCCCGGTGTCTGTGAACAGTGGTGTTTCCAGAAGTGAGACCCCTGTCCCTGTGTCTGTGAACAATGGTGTTTCCAGTAGTGAGTCCCCTGTCCCGGTGTCAGTGAACAGTCGTGTTTCCAGTAGTGAGTCCCCTGTCCCGGTGTCTGTGAACAGTGTTGTTTCCAGTAGTGATCCCCCTATCCCGGTGTCTATGAACAGTGGTGTTTCCAATAGTGAGCCCCCTGTCCCGGTGTCTGTGATCAGTGCTGTTTCCAGTAGTGAGTCCCCTGTCCTCGTGTCTGTGAACAGTGGTGTTTCCAGTAGTGAGTCCCCTGTCGCGGTGTCTGTTAACAGTGGTGTTTCCAGTAATGAGCCGCCTGTCCCGGTGTCTGTGAACAATGGTGTTTCCATTAGTGAGTCCCCTGTCCCGGTGTCTGTGAACAATGGTCTTTCCAGTAGTGAGTCCCCTGTCCCGGTGTCTGTGAACAATGGTCTTTCCAGTAGTGAGTCCCCTGTCCCGGTGTATATGAACAGTGGTCTTTCCGGTAGTGAGTCCCCTGTCCCGGTGTCTGTGAACAATGGTGTTTCCAGTAATGAGTCCCCTCTCGCGGTGTCTGTGAACAGTGGTGTTTCCAGTAGTAAGTCCCCTGTCCCGGTGTCTGTGAACAATGGTGTTTCCAGCAGTGAGCCCCCTCTCCCGGTGTCTGTGAACAATGTTGTTTCCAGTAGTGATTCCCCTATCCCGGTGTCTGTGAACGGTGTTGTTTCCAGTCGTGAGTCCCTTGTCCTGTTTCTGTGAACAGTGATGTTTCCTGTAGTGAGTCCCCTGTCCCGGTGTCTGTGAACAGTAGTGTTTCCAGTAGTTAATCCCCTGTCCCCGTGTCTGTGAACAGTGGTGTTTCCAGTAGTGAGTCCCCTGTCCCGCTGTCTCTGAACAGTGGTGTTTCCAGTAGTGAGTCCCCTGTCCCGGTGTCTGTGAACAATGGTGTTTCTGGTAGTGAGTCCC